>OY987219.1:7645858-8245858 GCA_963920805.1 Primula vulgaris
CTCCCAATTTTACCCAAAAAAAAAACCTCTCCCAATTATTCCGGTAAAAAAAGGACATTTGGGAGAGGTTTTTTTTTTGGGTAAAATTGGGAATAATTGTAGTGGTAGGGTGATGTTGATTTGATAAAAAAAATATTAATTTGATATATGAAGGAATTTGATGGTTGATGGTTAGGGTTTTTTTGGGATAAAATTGGGGAAGTTTTTAGGTAAGATTGAGGAATTTTGTATATATATATAAATTAAGTAAGAAAGCCGTTGAGAAAAACGTTGAGAAAGACGTTGTATATATTATATAAGAAAGACGTTGAGAAAAAAAAAAGAAAAAAAAAAGAAAAAAGTTCTGTAGCACGTGAAGAGAAAAGAAAAGAGAAAAGAAGGAAAAAAAAAAAATTTGCAGCACCACGTGAGGAAAGGAAAGGAAAGGAAAGAAAGAAAGAAGGAAAGGAAAGAAAGAAAGAAAAAAAAAAAAAAAAAAAAAAAAAAATTCCACGTAGACGTGGGTTTGCTGAACCCACGTCTCTTATATTATCTAGCATTTCTCCTATTGAAAAGAGAACTCCCCCTGTTTCGGTCCGGTTTTTTTGTAAAACCGGTACTGAAAACGGGCATATTTTTCGTTTCGGTCTTTTTATTTTTTGGAACGAATCGGTTTGTTTCGGTACAGTTTTGCTCTTTCGGGTTTTTTTTTTTTCATCGGTTTTTCTTCGGATTTTTCGGTTATATTTTTGGTTTTTCAGTCTTTTTCGGGTTTTTTCGGTCCGTTTTTATTGTAAACCGAACCGAAAAAAATTCGTTTTTTCGATTTCGGTCTTTCTCGGTTCGGTTATCGGTTTGGTTTCGGTCCGGTTTCGCTCTTTCGGTTTTTTTTTTTCATCGTTTTTCTTCGGATTTTTCGGTCTTTTCGGTTTTTTCCGGCTTTTCGGTTTTTTTGGTCCGTTGTAAACCGAATCGAAAAAGATTCGTTTTTTCAAATTCGGTATTTTTCGGTTCGATTATCGGTTTGGTTCGGTTTTTTCGTATTTTCATCCACCCCCACCCCCCAAAGGTTCCAAATCAAAACAGCACAATTTCACACTTCAAAAAAATCAAAAATGTTCTATCAACTAAATTATAGACCTATCTTGAAAAAGGCCCTTGTAAACTTTTTGACACCGTTACTAAATAAAAACATTAATAGTGATTATTACCATCAATAAATGTAAATTTGGTTATTTTGGAAGAGAAAACACGTGCATTATATGTTTTAAGTGTTAATCACCAGTAGTATTATCGTAAATATTTAGGATGCATCACACAGTAAAAAAAAAAAAAATTAACACTTGAAATAACCAAATTAATAAAGTTGAAATTTAACTATCCAAATTGTTAATATCAATATACATTGATACTGTTGTGTGACATATTAGCTCATATATATGTATATAGATATAGAGATAGAATATAGAGAGAGACAACAACAGTTTATTTATTAATCAGAATGTATATAAATGAATATAAAATACAAGACCCCTAACCATCTTTATATAGATAGAGGGGTAGAGTTACAAGCCCACTTAGCCTCATAAATTACAAGCCCAAGAGTCCAATAATATCCTACAACACTCTCCCTTTGGACGTCTTGAATTCTTATTCTTCATGCAGTCGATCTGAGTCGAGTTCATTCGTAGTGCTAAACACATAAAAACCTTAGTGTCGGAAAACCCAATATGGGACAAAATCGGTACCTAGGAGAAACTGTATAGCCGAATGATATAGGCCGAAATTCTATGTAATTAACTAACCACAAAACAGTGTGCCTCATTAAAACCTTGTCGGAGCAAACTCAATGGGAAAATCTCTGATCGAAGGAAAAAGAGTGCAACAGTGGTAGTAGTAGGGGATCAACCACAAAACAGGTGCCTCATCAAAACCTTGCTAGAGTAAACCCAGTGGGAAAAACCTCTAGTCGAAGGACAAAAGAGTACACGGTGGTAAGAAGTATACAACAGGATACTCCCCCTAATTTCGGCAATCTTAAGTGAGGTATGATGGGAACGTGTCTCGCTAAAAACCTTGCCAAGAAAAACCCAGTGGGAAAAAACCTTGGTCTAAGGACAAAAAGAGTACACGAGCATGCGACTGGATGCTCCCACTCACTTGCACACGACAGGATGCGAGGATTTCGACTAAGTAGTAATTAAGCATTCACCTAGATGCTCCCCCTCATTTGCACACGATAGGGTGCAAGGATTTCATATTTCAATAAAGAGTACGAGCATTCGACTGTATGCTTCATTTACTTGCACACGACTGGATGCAAGAAAATCTAACATGTAATAGGACGAGCATTCAATTGGATGCTCTTAAACTTCATATGTGAAGATTTATTTCGGCGAAAAATGTTAAATAGCATAATCTATTCATGTCTCTCTTGATCGATAACAACAAGTTGTCCTCAAATAAGACAAATGTTTTATCTGGATCGTGAGACAGAGCATATGTAATTCAAATATGGCTAATACTAGCTCGAAGCCATATACACTCTCTAGTCGTCTCATAGAGCACGAGCAGATCATAGTGATTCATTTGAAGTCATTCCAAGACCTCCAAGATATCGCCTTATTCCTAATGGTAAAGACATACCATGTTAGGAATATCCCTTATGCGGGTCTGATAAGTAACCAGCATCGGTATAACCGAAAAAGGGCTGCGTTAATTCGAGTACCGAAGGGGGTAGGTACACTCGATGACGCAAAATGGGATAAGACAAGCCCTCATCCGCAGTTACCTTAAGGTAATGGGAAAATGTCTTTTATGCCATTTTGATGGCAGCGTGTTAGCGCGATGCTGTGTCGAGCTATACCATTCACAGCAGACGAGATGTTCGTCCTAACACATTAGACCAAGTACAATAATGCGCTTATTGTACTTAGATATGAACATTATGGTTCAATATCTCTTCATCGTCTCATCAGGGACGGACTGGCTCTATATCAATGTCTAGTGATCGAACGATCATGGGAGAATCTGACGACTTAGCATCATGATGACTAAAACGTCATAACACCTTCTGGGTGTAGTCTGAATCATGGATTTAGATTCAATCTTTACGGGACTCGATCATCGGGCCGAGTCACTACCGTGTCTTCCCAAGATCCTTCATCTCGAAGGCAAATCCAAAAATGGATCGCGTAATAAAACACGCAAGGGCATAATACTTGTTCAAGTATCCCAAGCTAAACAAGTACTCACTTAGGCGGGTATACCACATCTGCTCGGATTATATTAATCCATATAGTGAACGTCTCATTTAATTGAGATCATGTTCCGTGGTCAGGAACTACTTGATTAAAGCATATGAAGTCACACAAGGATCTTCATCTGTATCTCTTTGTCTAAATCCCCATAGAGATAAAACCGTGACCACATCCATGGTTGAATACTCAGTTTTTCGGAAACTACTAAACTGGTAAAGTAAGGTAAGGGACTGTTATAATGTCCAATACGAGGAAATCAACCATCTCGTAATCAATTCCAAGGTGTGAGAGAAGCCATGCGCTACTAGGCGAGAATTCTACAATCTCATTATTCTCATCACTTTTCCTTACGAATAACCAAATAAACGAACTCGTTTAACCTTGGTGGTGTTGGAGCTACAGGTCCGAACACACTTTCGCTAAGGAGTCTACTTGGATTACAAGTTTCCATTAGTCCAGTCTATTCTCCGTTGACTTCAGGCAACGGTACATGGTTTTCTGTCATAATTTGCTCATATTATCAGTCGTCACCTATTATATGAACAAGTAATCATTGACATTCTCGTTTCGCTTTAATATCGTCTAAGATATCATGATCGACAGATATTTCAAGATTCTCATGATGAAGAGGAATCACACATCTCCTAGATCCTTTATAATCTCGTGCGACGAACGAGTTTCAGCTCACCACCTCTGGGGCTGAACGAATTAAGAACCGGTCAACTTCCTCATATCTTGGGAAGGATGACAGACTGACGGCCGACGGCAGCGTCATTTGCTTGGCGGGTTCGGCCAAAGCAACGTGTTACGACAGGAACACGGCGTCCGACAGGGACGTCTATCCTTGCAAGCATTTTGCAGCAGGTATAAATGATCTCGTGACATCTCATAAAGTCATTAAATGCGTCTGGCATTTAGTTAGAGTTGAGGGAGTCTATGCACTTACTTATCACTAAGTGCAGTTTTGGGGATCAAGCTAAGACTGAGTGGGTTATGCCATGTTATTTCACGTCGTTCCTTATCAACGCTAACGTGCAAATCTCCCCCTAACAACGGGGAGAACAGTCTTAGCGATGTCACTTTCGCATATCATGCGGTAAAGAGATCGCTTGCCAAGGTTACTCTATCAAATGATAGGCAGGGGATTCATAATCGACTTATGTCCCCTTCAGAGGTCCATATTTTGAACGCTATAGCGGCTCAATCAAAATATTAATTAAGCACTCTGAACATGCGTTAATATAAGACTTCTGGCTCATAACCTGTAATCAACTGGTGCGCATTTAGTGTTTTGAGTGACTATGGGCCTCAGACGGACCAATGCAGCAAAATAGCATGACCCCACACGGAAATATAAATCTTGGTGCGCAAGACCAAGAAGTGCGTGCAACCATTTGCAGTCGCATCATCAAACTTTCCGTGAGTCCATTTGGGTCTGAACATAATCGACAGGATGTTCAATTTCAATTTCTAAACTCAACTAATTCAAATCGAAATTTCGATTCTTACTCTTCGGAATTATCAAGTCGACTAGACTTTTCAGGATAATCCGGATCATGAGCCATCAACTTAATGATAGGGCTAAAAGTTAGGAAAAAGCTGCATTTTCTGTGGACAACAATAATCATGTGACCTATTGTCGATGCATCAACCATAACCATTTATATTTATGGTCCATCTTATGGTTGGATAAGTCCACAATAACTCCTTCAATTCTTTATAAGAATTCTACGAGTACTTTTCATGATCTTTACACATACTAGTCTTTCAAAGTGAGCATTAATGGTATGAATTTCGGATTAATCGCGAAATATATTCTTAGAGAGAATCCAAATGCGATGCGATTATTAATCAAGCATCGTCTTTTGACCCAGGAATATCTCATCTGGTCAATGCCACAATATCAAAATGCTCTAATCAATCGACGACAGGCGAATGATAGTATAGACAATCATGTCTTATCATCTAAATCCTTTATCAATCGATGTGATAGAACATAAAAATTAGACCCGGATATTCTATTCGGGTAGTAATCAACCCACACTTTAAATGGGTCATCACATGCCTTTCATAGTAAATAAAGGTGGATACTACTAAAAGCCCAAGCCCACTTAACAAGGGACCCATGTCTGAAAACCCCCTGGGATGGAGACATTTGTCAACATCCTAAAAGGCGTAGTTGCCTATAAATAGCCAACTACCCCTCATGGAAACCCCCCAGAAAAATCTATTCAAAAAATATAGAGAGAAGTTGAGAAAATAGAGAAACTAGTCAAAGCTTACCCCATTAAGAAAGAAACCGAACAGTGAAAGAGCCGAGTATCGAAGAAAAAGGAGATCGACCAAGATAAGAGATTAAATAGTCAAATCGAGCACAATTGTAATAAATAAGTAATAATCCGAGAAAGTGTAATAATCCGATCAATAATAAAGACCAAAAAGTGTTCATTATTTACATTTACTTTACCATTATATTATTGTTGAAAAGCCTAACGCGACCGACCAAAGTTATGGCTTTATCACGATGACATACGAAATGATAAGATAACTTTAAATGCTTTTAAAAATTGTGGTAGTAACCACCTGAAAGACATTTCAACTCCTCTAAAATACGCTTTTGATCGTATTGAATGGAGGCTATGTAAAGAAATTTTAATTCTTTCATGAGCTATTACCAGATAACACTGGTTTTCTCGAATATTTTATAACTCAACAAGGTACGGCAGGACCTACATGAGTATAAGACCTCATATTTGACAGATCAATTTGGTTTTACCAAAGATTTTGATTTGGAACGACAGGTCCAGAATCGTTGTCACTGAGTACTCTTTTAGGCAAATAGTTGGTGAAATTATGTGGTACACTGTTACCCTCTATTTCCAAAAAAACAAATCTACTACCCCACAATTATTGCCTAAAATTTCATAATTTAAATTTGGTCACATTTGTCAAAGAAATTTGCTCAAAACACTTTAAATTATTTCGAGAAATTTCGTAAACAGGCAAACCATAATCCAAAAGTATGGTCCAAATGGAAAAATAATAATCCAAATGGAAAACATAATCCAGATGAGCGAAAAAATGGCTCAATGATTTATCAAAATCAATAAAGAAAGGTATCAAACTCATTTGAGCCACAAAATCGGGGGTCTCAAGAGTTTTCTTTCAATTAACTTTAACCACATTAGCATCGGTTTTTCCACCTTTATAATAGTTGTGAACTATTTAAGAAGTAACCGTGCATGACCTTTGTCTTTATAGCATAGAGTTGCCTCATTGAGCATTATCTCTTGCTTTGTGACAACGGGACATATTGTTCCTTTCAATTACCGTCTTGGAGCCACAGGTTTTCGATTTTGACGATTGTCTAAAATCTCGCTTGGCTAGGCGATTCATGAGGATCACGATAGTTCGAGACAAATAACACTTGTCTCGGTTCTCGGTTCTCGATTCGTGGAAAAAAATGTACACGAAGAGCATTAATATCAGGCAAACAATTCGCCATTGACCCAATAGGATTAAAACTACTCACCGGGGCAATTTTCTTATCCAATAACAGATGGGCGATAAAGGAACATGGTGAATATAAATTCACGATACTGCTTATGGAATACAATTTCCAAGCTAGTATTTTTGGTGAAGGATTGCTCCAATATGTCAATTTCAGACATTTGTTCACCATAGATGTCATCACGTCTCAAATGTGGCGGCGGAATAAAATCAACGCTTTAGCATTCATCTTGAGGGTAACAACAAACTCGTGTTTTACTCATCAAAGATGGCATCCAAAAAAAATTTGGGCATCACATTTTCACACATCAGGGTGACTAACATGTGGTGACGGAATAACATCAACGTCTAAACAGTCATTTAGCAAGTATGTTTTGCGATTTTTCTCATCATAGATGGCATCCAACATGTGTTGGGAGTTCTGGATTATTTATCATATAAAACGACTGGTTTATATGTTTATGGTTTACACAAGCACAAACGTTTTTTTCGAAACGACATGTTCGAAAACATTAGTTTTGCTTCTCATATGAATCGGTTCTCATTGATCGAACGACGGGTCGATACTGAAACACCAATTCGGTGAAACATACATCACTATATAAACACACTCGGGGAAATTATTATTTAGTCAACCCCTTTCGGTAGCTCTACTTGAAAAACGACCAGGAAAGACGGTGAGGGTGAAGGGCACGAATGCCACTTAAAACCCGACCTCATTAGGATATCAACTTCCGCATATATCTTTCCTAGACATTGTATCCAAATAAGTGAGCCTAGTTGGGGACGGTTCATAATTTTTCCAACTTAAATGTGAAAAATATATAATTTCGCAAATTACCATATTTTATACATGGCAGTAAATAAATATTACATGGCAGTGATCAATTATATAGATTGTACCTGTTTCATGATTAACTAACATGGCAGTACATATTTACTAATAAGGAATCCAAATTAATGTAATCAATCTATATTAGTATTTACCAAAGTTACACCAGCAATATCTAACACAATATATTATTATTATACTGCTATATGTGTATGTTTTTATTCATGGTAACTAAATCATGCATGTTAGTAATATATTTTATTTACCAATTTTACACTAGTAAGATATAAATTAATATTATACAAATCTATTGCTTTTATGTGTAAGTTTTATACATGATAACTAAATCATGCAACATGATAAATTAAATTTATATGGAAACAAATCAATTTATTCAATTAACATGCAATTTATGTAGTTTATGACCACACGTTTTACTAGGTTAACCTGCAGTGATAAAGTAATACACATAAACAATTAATTAAGGACCATAAACAATTCATTCTCTGGTTTTTCGTAAATCATGTAGCAATACATGTGAGGTACACCACCATATCAATAGTCAGGGACAAGTTGGATACAATATAGCTTATAAGTATGGATCCGTAATTAACCTATATATGCAATTCACGAATTAATTTGTTACATGTAATAATACTATACTTGTTAAGCATTCACATACAATGGTCAATACATCAACAAATTCCAGAGCAATAACGTAGCATACACACGGATTAATTGCTAAGTAGATATGCGATTTTTATCGTTAACAGTTTATTAAAATAAACTGGGTGTACCGTATTCCTGGTATTTTGTGGAAGCTCGATAGAGAAAAAAAACTTCAAAGTTTTGCCGTATATTTATAACCCAATCTTCGAAATTAAACTATGTTTTTCGAACAAATACCCAAATCTCCTAATTTTTATTTCAATCTCCGCAAGCAACGTGCTGGTAACGTGTTGTGTGACATTAGCTCACATATATATGTATATAGATATAGAGAGAATATAGAGATAGACAACAACAGTGTCTTTATTAATCATTTATTAATCAGAATGTATATGAATGAACCTAACCCTCTTTATTTATACTATTATAATAAACCAACCCAAAAATTTTTGAGCCTGCCAAATTTTACCACTTTTTTTCAAAAATACTCTTATACTTTTTTATTAATTACCACAATACCATATTCTCATAAAAAATAATAACTAATAGCACTTTTTATCTCTATTTAAGTTCTCAAAATTCTTTTGAGTCTTCTTATCTTATACTCTTATCTTTTTTTTATTCTCTAAATATTTGTATTATAACTACCCTTATTTTCTAAATTTTATCGCATTACTAATTTAAAAGCTCAATAATATATACCACAGATACATTAAACTTTTTTAGTTTGAGTTAGGGTTTCACTTCTACAAAGATAACTCTCTCTCTCTCTCATAAGTAGCTATGATTTCTAACCTTCACCGTTCTAAACTGTTACTAATTCACAAAATTACTGTAAATTCATTTCTTTCACCTTTTAAAGATTCTACCTTTAGTACCCATATTGCATCTCCACAATATTTAAAGAAAAAATCAAAATGTAATGATTATAGTACCAAAGATTGTTCTTTTACTGTTTCTTATCTCATAAATTCATGTGGGTTGTCCCCAGAATGTGCTAAATCTGCCTCTGAGAAAGTTAACTTTAGAAACACCGAAAGACCCGATTCCGTAATCAAGCTGTTTAATGACTATGGTTTTGGTAAATACCATATTTTCCGTCTCGTAAGATGCGACGTGCGCGTCCTTACGTATGATCCTGAAAAAACCCTTTTGCCGAAATTGCGTTTTTTTCGTTCTATAGGGTTTTCGAAAGGTGAACTTGCTTCTCATTTTTCGTTGAACCCGAACATGTTGTATAGAAGTTTGGATAATCAGATTAGGCCAATAATTGATTTTCTTAGGGTAGTGCTTGGTTCGGATAAAAGGGTTGTTGGATTTCTCAAGCGCGCGCCTTTTGATGTGCATTTGAAATATCTGGTTCCGAATATCACTGCTTTGAAAACCCTTGGTGTGTCAGCATCAAATATAGTGCTATTAGCTAATTTTCCCTCGGTAATGTTGCAAAAACATGAGCAGTTTATGGAAGCTGTTGATAAAGTTAAGGAAATGGGGTTTGAACCCTTGAAATCTACTTTCGTGCTAGCTCTTCGTGTTTTCTCAGGAAAGGGCAGTAAGATAATATGGGATCGGTGTTTTGATACATATACGAAGTGGGGTTGGTCTGAGGATGATATTTTATTGGCGTTTAAGAAAAATCCTATCTGTATGACTCTGTCTGCGAATAAGATTGATAGAGCGATGGAAGTTTTCGTCAATAAGATGGGTTACCAATCAAATGTGATTGCGGAAATGCCAGCTATGCTCTTCTTTAGTTTGGAAAAGAGGATTCTCCCAAGGTGTTCAGTTATTCAAGTTTTGGTTTCTAAGGGCCTGATGAAGAAAATTAGCTTGTACACTATATTGACGCCTGCAGGGAAGAAATTTTTGGTGAAATATGTGATCAGATACGGGAATGAATTACCACCAGAGTTAATGAGTATTTATCGAGGAGAGGCGGAGGCATTGAGATTGCAATAGCTAAAAAATGTAAGATTTTTTTATTTATTGTACTTTTTGATGAAGTATCTTGAATCTTCGAAACTTAATATGATTGTTTGGTTCCTTTTTTATTTGATTTGGCCTGACACTTAAACCAGCAGACTATGAATGCACTCTACTTTCCATGCTTTCTGGTATGACTGGGGAGTAACTTTCGGGTACAAAATTTAGTACATTTCTGGAATTTTCTAAGGCTGTTCATAAGTCATTCAACCACTACACCCCCTATCCCTCCCCCTCCCTCGAATCGATAGGCATGCGTGTAAAGATTTGTGTAATTAGACTCTAAAAAATGTGTCCTAATTGCGGAAACAAGATCATTTTTGGAAGCTTGGATAGAATCAGAAAATGAGATTTCACTCTTTACATCTATCTTGGTGCTATCTATTCGTGTTCTCTTAAGAAACAGTAATATAATTCCTGTTAAATTGGCATTTTGAACTATTTAAGAAGTGGAATTGGTACGAGGATGATTTTCTTATTGGCATTAAAAAAAACCTCTGTATGCTATCCGCAAAGACAATTAGTGGGGCAATAGACACTTCGTGATGAAGATGGGCATTTGCTATATAAGTACAGCAGTTTGTATTTATCTGAGAGTGTGCTATGGTACTTGAGCTATTGATAAACTATGTATATGATAATTTGATAGCACCCTCAATTCTGTCTTATCAGATACAATCCTTGCATATCCAATAAAAAAATTATGTTGCCAAAATTGGTATATTTATATTCTATAGGGTTTTCAGATGATGACCTTGCTTTTAAGCCCGAACATGTTGTCAAGAAGTTTGGAGAACCAAATCCTACCCATTTGCAGGTTATTTTATTAGCTGGATCTGATAAGAGGTGGTTACTGGTTAGCTTTTCTAAGTGCTCACGATTTGATTTTTAATGTAAATTTGCTTGTTCCAAATATTATTATTTTACGAAAACCCGAAGTGCCGGCATCAAACATCTTGCTATTAGTTAATGATTTGACTGTATCGTGGCAAATAAGAATCAATTTGTGAAAGCTGTTGATAATATTAAGGAAATGAATGTATGGTTTATTTCTTATTTCATTGGAGCCGACACTGAAAATAATGGTAATTTTGAATGCATTATAGTATTCATATATTTCTACTGTTCTAGTTCCCCAGGAGAGTGATTCTGGGGACAAACTCTGTCCCTTTTTTCTTATTAGCAAACTGCAAGTTTGTTAAAGTTTTTGCAATCAAGAATTTGAATAAGGTGTGTGCTTCATTAACTTGAATAATCTGAGATTGTATAGTCAAGTTTATGTTTCTTCTTTTCCTGCTATTTGTTTGTTTTATGGGTCTGGTATGTGACAAATCTTGAGAGAAATATAACAACTAGTATTTGAAAATATTTTATTACAACTATATCGTAATGAATAGTTTGAATCTTGGGAATTTTTTTTTGCCAAGCCTTAAAGTCACTTGCTTTTGTTCTCGTTTGGATTATCACACCTGGGTACTTAGGGATCTTTTACTCTTTCAACAATAACAAGGCACATGAGCCGATAGCAAACGCCTACTTAAGCGTGCCCTTGGTCTTCTCTGAATTTTATGTCACTGATTTTGTTAGGAGTCACGAGACATCATTTCACATACTTCTAACTTCAAGCACAAAAGTTAAGTTTTTTTTGGGTATTCATATTGTCGATGTTTATCTATTTCTTTCCCAACTTTAGCTTCCAATAATTATACTAATTTTTTCCCCCTAGAATGACATCCTAAAAAATAATAACCGCCCGCCGCATCCAAAAAGTGTTTTGTTAAAATCGATATCCGTTAAAACTTAAAAGAGTATCAATTGAAACTGCATCTTTAATTTCTTATTTAGTTTTAGCTCTCAATTAGATAACTAACTCTAGTCTAGTTGTATCTATGATAATACCCTCGTGTGAAAATAATTTTTTTTAAGTTTCCTCAGAAACTTTTTTTTCTCTACAGGTTTCATTTCGAATGTGGTGAAATTTTTGCAGACGGCTAAGAAATCTTGAAAGATATACAGGGTGAATGTTCATATCTGGGTCTTTCTATGACCTTGTTGAGCTGAATGTTCATATCTCTCGCAGTCTACAGAAGATGTTAACACCTCATATAGCCGGATATCTTGTCAAGCTACAAACACTTCTGATAAGGAATTGTTTGACATTGAAAGAGGTAGTCTCCGTAAAAACGAAAAAGGAGAGAAAAGCCCAACGAATATTTTTCTGAAACTGAAGAAAGCATCTCTGTTCCCAATAAGTACATGAAATATCAAAGGATAACTGCGAATCTTTTTTCCTGTTTTCCTTAACAATTAAACCTGGTGTGAACCTTCTCAAGAAGGTCTATTGGGACATCCCGGCCCCTTGATTAGAACCTTCCTTTTTTGCTCTTCATGATAGTGTTTCTAGATTGGAACTTTTTGTGCTAAAT
Organism: Primula vulgaris; assembly: GCA_963920805.1. Classification (NCBI taxonomy): domain Eukaryota; kingdom Viridiplantae; phylum Streptophyta; class Magnoliopsida; order Ericales; family Primulaceae; genus Primula; species Primula vulgaris. Next base: position 7,658,518 of record OY987219.1, read on the forward strand.
GTATAGTCTTTCTCATGCGGAATTAATGATTACTTTATTCAGTTTGTATGAGCGAACATGTAATAGTGCAACTGAAGCTATTTTCACCCAGAAAGCTATTTAATGGCTGTGTTCTTTCTATCATGTTTTTTTTCTTATTTATTGGGTATTGTGATTATCAGCATGGTTTAACTAGGACTGGTAAACATGACAAATATTCTTATCATTGCCTTCTATCCACCGGAATCAACTAACTAGACTTCTATCCACATGATTATTCTTTTCAAAATGTGTACACTGGGTTTTTAGAAAAAAAATTCCAACACATTTTCATTCTGATCCTGTAGCAACAGCAGCAGGCCAAGAGTAAGAGTGACAACTACATCGACAGAAATTGCACGAATGAGAATGAGAACCTGGAGAATTGATGGTCTACTTATCCTTTTGAAAACTAAAATAGTAAATAAAAGAAGCATAAGTAATGTGACTAGTTTTTTAGTCTCTTTTTTTTCAAACTATTTTCTGGAGTTGAATTATGGGATTTCATGTTTGTATCCGGTGGTTTGTGCGTTCTAAGTTCACAATAGCTCACTCTTGCATTGTTAAATCTGAAACTTCTAGTTCTGCTTGTAAGAAATCGTCTTAATACTCTTATTAACTTAACTCATAATCGCTCACACAAAAAGATTGTAAATCCGATTCCTCTCAGTCTCACTGCAGTTTGCATTTTTATCCCGATGATTACACCTGCAACATTACACAACACCTGCGTACATAGAATTATGATTTTGATAGTTGTATCGCATCACGGTTAGCTTTAATCCTAAAAATTAGTAGAGAAAACAAATCCACATGCCTTAAAATATCATTTTACAACCTACAAGTGAGGCTATCAAAATGATATTTAAATAACACATTCCTTGAGGCACACAATTGTCTAAAAACTATTCCGTCCAGCCTCGTATGTAGTCCGCCTAATCCACCTAAAACTACATTCATAGTATAATTCAATAGAGAATAAACCAGAGTACTAACTTGTTACTCTAGAATCTAAAATTAATATTTTAATAGCTTTTAACCTTGATGTTTTAATCAAATCAGAGTATACTCATAAGATGAAATATCATTACGTGAAACATCATTTTTTAAAATATCTATAATCTGAACTCTGTATAACAGAACTCCCCAATTTATGAAAACTCGGTAACTGACATCCTCCTGCAAGTTGAGGAACATGTGAAACCAAGCGGAGCTAGCAAAAATAAACATACATTTATGATACATGGCCGGCTTCATCAATCGTATATGCAAACATAAACATACATGCGCCTGGACCAATTATTACACATCGATCCAAATTTTAACATTTTATCCTTCGAACAAGATCATCATTATAAGGTAATCATTGTTCTTTAGCATTCTGCAACCAATTACGCATTATTTGTCTACGAATTCGGAAAGCACAAGACATTACTGCGCCAAAGCCCTTGCTCTAGTTTCAAATAAGTTGACAGGAAAATTATAAGTTGATAGATTATATTGACTAGTTCAACAAAACTCAGATTACATAATAGTCATAACAAAGTGCACGCTTATAGCAGTTTCCTGCTCCAAAAAACATCACATACATGATAAATATCCGAGAGATTACTCTCCTAACATAAATCAGATTCGAACCACGGAATTATAATGCTCACCGAGACCAAACGCATGCCTGTGGTACGACAACTTGATAGAAAAATCGTCCCCTTTTTTGTACTCCTTACCCATCTCCACGTCAGGGAAAGACCCCGAAAAAACCATTATATGTTTCTTTAAGCAATGAGTCAATGCTCCAAGCTCCAATTGACCACCCCAAGCAGCTGTGCACTCCACCTCAGTACAGTATTTCTCAAACCTCTCCTCAATATTTCCATCCTCAATATTGCCCGAGGAGAAAAAAGGGAGAAAATCAGATGCGTTGTTCCTCATATAAGCGGCCACCAGTTTCCGAAGCTCTTGGTAGTTATAAGAAGAAGAACCCACAGACAGCTGCGCCAGCTGGTCCTCCACAGCTCGATATAAACAATGCCCATCTGGTTTTATCTCATTTATGGTCAACCCAATGGGATTTAGCTTATTTTCCAATTTTTCTTCCTCAATCATTCGGTCACTAATAATATTATCTTGCTCCTCTTGTATTCGTTGTTCTCGGGCTGCCTCTTCTTGGGCTCTTTTTCCTCGCCTTTTAGCGCCTTTACTGGGCTTTGAGTGATCAGATTGCGTGGTTACAGAAACACCAGCAATGGCTTTGACCAAGTTGTCGATTTTGCCCTTGTCATTTCCAATGGTACTGTTGTATCCTAGAGAAGCTAATTCATCGGCATGTTTTTCTTTGAGTTTTGCTGAGAGAAGGGAAATCTCTTCTTCGACTTGCTTCTTTTTAGCTTTTTGTTCAGCTTTGCTTCCTTTAGCTGCTCCCTTTTTCAGGGTAGTTTCTTTGTCCTGTAGCTGAGATATCTCCTTCCTGCGCATGGTTTAAAATATATGTTGAGGTACACGTAAAGTTAAAAAATGTCAAGCGTGTTTGGCATATACAATCGGTTATGCCTTGAGTAATTATTTCACCATTAATTAATTTCACTGGTCTTAAGACTGTACGAAGAAGGCTCAATTTGCATCTATTTAACCTCTGATTCTCTTTTGCCAATTCAAGAGCTCGAGAAAGTGAAACTTCCACACCTCCATGAATTCATGTCATTTTGATTTTTTATACCGAGCAAGGGTTTTTCCTCTTTAGAGTCATAGAAGAAAATAAGAACTATTCTTAAACGAGACACCAGTCGCTTATTTCAAATCTAGCACATATTTTCATGGAAGTTTGAAACATAACCAGACATCAGACACTTTTGAGGAGGGTAAATACTATAGCATTGTAAGTTTTCTTCATTCTTGTACTAAACAAATTTCAGACACAACAGACACAAATGTTATGTACGGAGTATGTTCCTAAACTAGAGTATTTTAGGACCCGTTCTCAAAACCGCTTAAGACGTCCAGGTAAAATACATTTCATTCTGGTATCAGATCAGTAACAATCTTTGAAGCGATAAACTAAAGATACTCTTAGCCGAAAAGTCAAGAGGAACCGTCACCGACCATACAATCAGAAACAGAAACAAAGTTGATTCATAATTTTCTCTGAATTTTATTATTAGTTTGATCAGCAACATGCTCATATAATAGTTAACAAGAACGTTATCTAGCGATTCCAATTGTTAATTATTATAAGTTAAACAGTCTCGTTCAAGAAGCCAGCCTAAAGGCATTGTGTTAAATGGATATTTAAAATGAGGGAAAAAATAACAACACAATTCTTAAGAAAGTAAAGTTAACACCAGATGTATACTCCTCATCAGGGTGCCAGATATAAATCTGATGCACCATAAACGAAAGACTCAAAAGAATTTTCTCATGGAATCTGACTGTAGCAGCAATCAACAAAACATTCATTTTATTACTACATCAAGCAAGACAGTGAACGTATTTGACAACAGCAATCACTTCCAAACAAACTCAACAATTCTAGTCAACTGATTAACCATAGCTGAGTATACAAACTTAAATAATGCTGATAACAGAAGATCAACACATACTCCAGCGAATTATCAAATTAAGGTTGTATCTTATGACACTAGCTTATACAATCATAAATAAATAAGACCAACACAAACATTGGTTTCAATAAGAAAGTTTTACCTATGTCTAGATAGCATTTCATCACGAGTTTCCTGTTTCTTCACAGGCAAATCCACTTGAAGCTCTTCAGAAACCTGTTCCTCTACCCCTTCAACGTCAGCCATATGAAACCTTGTGAAGTGAGACCAAAACAGATTAGCTAACGGTGAAAAGGAAAAATAATATATAATTGAACTACGCCTAAACAAACGGAATTTAGAAGAAAAGATAAATGAGAATAATTTCAAGAATATTCTATTTTGAAGGATAATTTCAAGAATCAAGAGTTTAAGTTAGCTAATCAAAAAGCAACAACATACAATTGCAAATAAAGAGAATCTATGGGATTCAGATCCTCTTTTTTTTAATAAGCAAGGAATTCGGAACTTTAACAAGAAGCAAAGAGTGAAACACAGTTTTTAGCAAATTACAGAAGATTTGGAAAGGAACTGTTATACTGTAATTTTTAGATGCAAAAGTTTTGGGTCAAACAGTGTTTAAAGAGAAAATTCGCTTCAAAGTAGCTTTAGAACAAGTTAGAGCAATGAGCTACATAGACATGGTCCCATCGCGAAAGGTTAACAAAATTTAGGGCCAGCATTCATAATATCAAGTTTCAGTGACCAATCTGATGAAACTTTAGAATCAGAGATTTCACATAGACGAACATAGAACATTATAACAACAGTTAAGAACTAGGGTTTCTGCTACAACTCTATCTTCATTGACGAGAGAGAATAGAATAATAATTTCGGGGAGTAAATTATTTATATTCATTGGTAGTAATTTTGGTCTGTGCACTTGTAACTATTAAACATTTGAAAAAGGTGGAATTTGAGAGAAGAAACAAAAAAAATCCATTAGCTCTCTTCTTGCTATTGTGCTTTTTTACCCAAAGCTAGCTTTGAAACAGCTAAAGAGCTAGAAAGACAAAACACTTCTTCGGGTAAATAGTGAGTCAGATACCCTTAGTTTATTTTTAAAGCAAAATCTAAAAGAGCCAAGTATCAGGCAGTCATCTAAACCCTAAGATAACGTACATTCAAGAAATTACCCAGACAGAGAAAGAGACAACAAAATCACGCCGCTAGAGGAAAAAACTTATGTCTGCTTAAGAATACTCTTTACACGTGACTGTTAACAAAGCACTAACTCTTTACTGTTCGAAACCAGGCTATGAAACCCTATAGTTCTGTAAAGACAACATTTTGATGCTAAAAGTAGCCCATAATTGTTAGAAAAATATTTATTGTTTAGAATATAAATCCTAGAAACCTGCATAACCAAAGGTATTCCGCACAAACTGCAAGACATTAACAAAGCTTTAACTATTCGGGTAAAACAACAATACTTAAGCCAATTTGGTAACTTTGACGATTTAGAGTCAAAAGTAAAACAAGGTCACTACTGTAAAGACCAATATATTTAATCACAGCTAGCTTATTAGTTTTAAGACTTTTTTTCTCAAACAGTAACACTGAAAGGCTACAATTTAATTTTCAGCACAAATTATAACCAACACCCAGTGTTTTTTGTTGAACAATGATATAAATTATAACAAACTTTCGAGTCACAACTTGCTTGAAATTTTGAGAACTTTTCAGCACAACTAACCCTCCTATCAAACCTATACATCCAAGTGAAGCCAACCTACAGCCACTATCAAACGACGATACAGGTTCATTCGAAACCCGGAGCATAAATGGCATCAACCAAGCAACGAGAAAACAGCATAAAGGCTTAAACTTTCTAGTGACAACTAGCTTGAAATTTACGCGGTAATTTCTTTCAAATAATTACGCTATCAGGCCTATTATTTCAATTTTAGCATTAATACAACTGCAACCTACTGATACTATCAATGACAATATAAATTCATTCAAAATCAGGAACCTAAACAAGCTAGACGTGAAGACAATTATTAGCTCCAGCTAGAACATAACCTTGAGACTTACTTTTGACTAGTAATAGCCCCATCAAATGTACAAATTTAATTACAGTCAAATATTTCTGCTAATGTTTAACTAAAGCATAAATCACCCCGACAAAGGCATCACACCGATAAAATATACTTTTACATAATCGGGCATGACCCATCTGCTAAAGTAAGACCATCTCCAAGGCCTTACACCATAACGCCATTGCACTATATTTGGTGCAATTTCCGCACCAAGTGTTGCACTATATTTAGTGTAACACTATTCATCCGCACTAAACACTATTCACTTATATTATAATGTTTAATATCTTAATGTAATATCATTCATTTACACTAAACGCTATTCACATGCAAAAAAATATTTTCAAACATTATAATGATTGACAGTAGTAAAATAATATTTTTCTTAAAAAATGATTACTCTTTTTAATACTAATGTTTGGTTTTAACTTTTAAGCTAAAGCTGGAATCTTTTTTAACACACAAAAACTATATTAAGTATGGATAATAAACACTTTTATACTAATTAGTTGTGATTCCCTTATTAAACAAACACTTACCAGCTTAGTCAGGGATTCGGGTACGTTTGGTGTAACTTTTAAGCTATAAAAGCTAGATTATTTTAACTTTTATGTGTGGATAATAAATGCTTAAATACTATTTGGGTCTAATCCATTTACTAAACAAACAGCTACTAGCTTAGTCTAGTAAGTTTGGTTGTAACTTTGAAGCAAAAAGATCGAATATTTCTTAACATGGTAAAAAAAAAAATAGCTGTTTTGATTTTCTCTGTGCTGAATAATACACCATTGAACAAAATAAGCTGGCTTATAACATGATTAAGAGAAAAAAAAACATAATGAATTTAAGGTACCATTCACAATAAATTCAAAGCTAATTCAGACTTGGATTAAAATTTGTAACCCTTGCTTGAATTTTCAATAAAAAACCAATCTGATTGAAAAGACAGTGTTAGAAGAAAAAATGGAGATAAAAGGAAATATATACCTTAATTGGTTAAAATGGAGATGGAAAAAGGTGCTATATACTTTTGTGATTAAATTTAGGGTTTAGAGGAGAGAAGTGGGGAAGATATATGTAGATAGAGAAAAAGGGAAAGATGACCCAAAAAAAAAAGAGTAAGTTTTCTTATATATATATCCAAAAATAAACTTATATACAGTATATTTTGTCGTACTATGTTATGTTTATTTGATTTTGATTTAGTGTCTTAAATTAGAGTATTACTGTTATTTTCACGTTGTCTCGTTATTGTCTGTCACATATGCGAGTCGGTTCGGTATCAAATTTTTTATTTGATTATTGATCTGTGTATATAGCACTGTTGATTTAACAAATGAAAATCTATCTAGAAGAATGCATTTAATATTTGAAAATTTTGAAGGGTTTATTTTAATAATTTCTATGTTTTGTGGGCTTTCTTTTAAATGACCATGGTTTTTTTTAAATGAATATTTTGATGCAAATTTATAAATGAAGTTACAAAAGAATACATTTTTTTGTATGTAAATTTAGGGGGAATGATAATAAAAGAAAACACATATGCACTTATTTCACACATGAATCCATGATACACTATCTTTTGGTTAAGTTTTTATTTTTAATATTTATAAAAAAATATGAAATTACCTCTTTTGACGCAAAACTCTGGAAACACATCGTTTATACAGGTGTAAATTGGCAAATAATTAGCTAAATTTCAAAATATAATTACTTTGATACAAACATGAAACAATAACTATACTTGAATGGTAAAAATCTTACTTTGTAATCACAACTATATATGCTCACAAATTGATTTAAGAGAAACTTTTATTGATCCAATCGCTTGACACTTAGAAGCTAGGGTTGCATTTGGGCTTAGTACGAGATCCTAATGATGACTATGGGGGAACGCTATCCAAAAAAATCGTTAAATTTTTAATTTACCATATATTTTGATTATAATATATGTTGAAAATAATAATTTTCCACCCTTTTAAAAGATAGATAAACATAGAGGGGGAGCCAGACTATACTGGTATAGTCTGGAAAACTCTCCTCTGTGGAACCATTGGATCAACAGTGGTGGATCAACAGTGGGGCCCACAGACTGTAAGATCCAATGGTGCCACAGGGAGAGTTTTCCAGACTCTTGTCCGATAAACATTGGGTTGGTCTCTATGTAAATTTGGCACCCGTCTTATATGAATCATAGCTTTGGCCTTGAGTGGGAGAGATCATGGAAAGAGCCATGCTAGTTTGGTCAAGCCGAACAGAAAGAATGTAGCCATGCATCTTACCGGAACGCTTTGCCATGGCGTGTCAACTGCGGTGACGGTATATATAAATAGTCCGGTCATGCATGTTTACATTAGCTTTCGGCAAAATATCATGTAGGAACACACGCGCCCAACTATACATGAAACATGAGACGTACACACCGAATCATAAACTCAAGTTAGTTGACTTTCATAATCTCCGCTGGAAATCTCAATTGCATCATCGTCATCATACAGAGAATCCATGTTTTGAGAAGAAACTTTTAAGTGTTGTATGTTTTGGTTAATGATATGTTTTGGGCATTGCCCTATACAGTAATATAACATATTCTGCTACCTAGCTAGTTGTGTCCTAAAATTTTGTTCAAGTTCTAAATATTTTCATCAATTATCAACCTTGCTATAGGTCTTAACACAGAATTACTTTAATCGGGTACAATGGACGTTTGCAAATTGCAATGTATAAAAGCTCACATATATTTTTTATACTATGATACTATGTAGAGTATCAAATAAACTAGGTGGCAACTTGTTTAAAGCACAATGAGTGCCTTTCTTCAAATCATCAAAACGGATATTTCTTATCCAAAACAACGCAACAAATTCTTTGTCTACCCAATCCAACTTTTGTCCAATATTGAATAATTAAATCCCACTACGTATAAATAAGAAGTCCACAACAACTCAATCCTCAAGACTAATAGGAAAAAGCTTTGTCAAACAACCTTTCGCTATAATTTTTGGTAGTTTTTTGTAATGGATAAAGTTTACAACTTGGCAACTAAAAAAGCCGCAGTTATATTCACAAAGCTGCAGTTCTTGTTGTATGTGTCACAGTATAAAGCGCGTTATTCTACGAACTTGGTGCAAGCCCTGCAATTCATGAACTTGACCAAGAGGCGAACGGGAGAGAGATGGAGTGGGCCCTATAACAAAGGCTAGCGTGCAATACGTTAGTCCCAGCGGTTTTCATAGGTGGTAAATACATTGGCTCGGCTAAAGATGTAATATCCCTACATGTTGATGGGACTCTCAAGCAATTACTCATCGATGCTAAAGCTATTTGGTTCTAGCTAATTAATGATTAAGAGAATTCTAGTTAACGTTTCGAAAGTTGATCGAAGTTTAGAAATAAGTTGTAAGCCCATTCTTTTTCGTGGGTGCGCGACTTTAAAAGCTCTATGTTTCATGTTAGAAGTTGGTGTAGCCATGTAGAGGAGCTTTTTCCTTCTTCCGCATTTTCTCTTTGATGTGCGCCGTTAGTTTAACTATAATATCACTGCTAAGCAAAGAGCTCTAACTCTCACCGATAAATGGCCAAAATAAAATGAGTTTACCTTCTAGTACGGACTACGGATGACCCTCGAAATATGTATACACTGTAGCCTAAAGTATCCATTGTTTAATTGATGACTGGGGTATCAAGCTTCACGGTGTTTTTAACACCGTCCTTGTATAACTTGACATTTCCTAATCTGACCCCGAAACCAATCTGTTGTGAACAATCCTTGTAAAGACTTCTCACCGCAATCACCAAATGGTAATTCTCTACCCACAAAGAAGATTTAACCCGGGATTGACCACATCTGAAACTAATTATCAAAAATGAACTTCAAAGAGAAAGAAAATTACATACATGCAGTTCTCCTTCCTTAATCAATACCATGATTCTCTATGCTAATGCTAAGAACTCCACCTTCGAATGATCAGCACCCCTTATCGAGCAACGCCCTAGCTAGTTGGCTCCCTTGATTTACCATTACCATATTACGTGCAACCGCCAATAAAAGAATCACTCCAATATGCTCTTTTTAAGAACAAATCAAAGCAGATGGTTTTTTTTTTACTTCCTACAGAAAAAAGGTTGAAAAGATTGAAAACTCAGTCACTCACAAAACAAAAATTCCTTTAGAAGTAGATGTTAGCATTCCTTTTCTGAACTCCAATGGCTTTAGTTGTATGACTTGTGTCATTAGCTAAGAATCTAATTGAAATAGAGGAAATGCAAGTTTTTTTTTTCAGTTTAGGATCCGTGTGAGGTGAAAGTTTCATGCAATATTTGAATGGGGGAATGAATTGAATAGTCGTTATCTTTTACAATTTTATCATCCAATCACAAATTATTATTATCATAAATTACTACTTTGAACTTCCCTGGATAAGTAACCATTACTCCCCTCTCTATCAATTTATCAATTTATATGTGTTATACGAAACCATTCGTAACTTTCACTTGCTTTTAATATGTAACTAAATTGTCAAACGAAAAATTTTAAATTTTTTTACATAGTTTAAATGTGTTAAACTATATGATATAATTTTTTTTTAAAATTATTTCGGCAATTTAGTTACATGTTCAAAGTCGGTCAAAGTTGCACGTGTTTCGTATAAGACATAAATTAATACGGATGGAGTATAATATTTCTTTATCTTTATAATATATTCCAATGACGTATTTATGCGAGGAAATGAATCCAAAAAATTGGGAATGAAATTGGGATAATGTGTTTATCTTATTCTACGTCATTTCAGGACAAAATATATATAAAGAAACAAAAAGAAAACCCTAGCTATGAGCCACATCTCTATCTCACTTTAATTCCTCTTCTTTCTTTGATTTTTAATTCCGATTATGTAGTTTAAAAGTGGCAAATATACTAAATTGGTCATGGAACTTTTTCCCGAATTTGTCTCTGAAATTTATTCATGCTGAGGATGTAGTTTTTTTCTTTTCTTTTTTTGATAAGAAATCTAATACTCCGGCCATATAGAAAACTCGTTTAGAGTTGAACTGTTTCCAATTGTTTGTCCATACTTTATTTATAGTACTTGGTGCATTCCCATGCATTTAGACTTAAATCGTTACTGCTCACAGGATACTTAATAATCCGTTCAGGGTTATAATATTTCATCTTATGTGTCAAACTTGTTAACAGGCTGTATCACCATTTTTTTTTTATCTTTTTCAAGCTTAACATACAGTTGAATTATACTATATATCCAGTACTCAATATCCACATGAAGCTTCTTTGTTCTAATTTCAAGCTTATGCTTCATCAACTAAATAAAATGCTATAAATATGTGTTATTCATGATTAGAAAATTAAAACACAGATCACACAGAGACTGTATATAACTATCGATTTGTATTTTCTTTTTCTTTTTCCTTCTCCTATTTTGTTGGTTTTACATGTAAATTATAAACAATTTGGCATCTAAAAAGGCGCGGTGATATTTACCAAGAGCTCAGAGTTAAGGCCGTCACAGTATAGAAGCATTTTTTTTATGAACTTAGAGCAAGCTCGCAGTTCATGAGCTCACCCAACATGGAGTACCGTACACCAATAGCTAGGTTGTATCCCCTCTGAAGTTTTTATTAGTGGAAAATATGCATAAATAGTCGGCTAAGATGCTGTATCTCTTCATGTTGATGGTCTCTAAAACAACTGCTCATTAATGTCGAGTTAACTCTAGCTCCTAATTAAGGAATTTTCCGTTTCAGCTTATAATAGAAATAAGAAGCAGCAGCAAGAGCCTTTTTGATTCGAACTTCGAACTGCTTGTACTTACAGTTTAGACTTCCACGTTAACTATTACTTATAAGTCATGCTTCGTATTTATGAAGCAACTCTTTGCCTTTTCCCCATGCTCCTGAGTGCAAGGCCAGTTTCGAATTTAGGAGGCTAGATGTTATTCTCAACATGAGGCTCTTTTTCTCGCCTTTTCACTACTTGCTTTCATATTGTTGCATTAAGCCACATACGTAGAATCAATTAAATTACAGAAACAGAACGAGGTTTTCAACTAATATGGTTTCATTTGGTACTTCATTTCAGTTTTCATTTGACCATATCTGCATTGTTGGACTAGCCATCATTACTGAGTAATCTACCATGACATTTATAGAGAACACAATGAGTGAAATGAACCTTGATCCTATACAGCGGCATAGGAATCTGTGTCTTACTTTAGCTCTACGATTGTATCGACTCCATAACTGTAAAGATTTACCCTAAGTTGCACGTTTGGTCCGCATATTTTGAAAAAGTAGTAGGTCGGAATAAATTGAATACATGTGACAACTTAAGACCGGCTAAACTACGATGTTGTCAATTGTGATTGATACTAACCGACACTGTCCTTGAAAGTTCATGCCGTAGATACAGACTCGGCCATTTTGGCTAGTCAAAACAGCTCGTCCGATTTTTTTTCTCCAATAAAACTTTATATACGGATTTTTTCCCCCCAAATAAGCAACAAAAGGTGAAAATTTTCAGTCTTGATTAAAGTATCGGAAATCTTTGGTTAAGGGATTGTTGAATCTGTATCATGGAATACAAAAAAGTGGACGAAAATGGATTGATCTTGGTTCGATCTGATCCATTATCAGGGATCAATCCGGAATCTGAAAGGTCATTTCTTTTTCGAGTATACGAAATAGAGAATTTGACTAAGTCAATTCTTAGAAAATCTCGCATCAAACCATTTGTCGCATTTCAACAAAGGAGGCGCGGGACTCTTCGATATAAGAATTTTTTTGTCTTGCTCCCAATTCAATACGAAACAAGTCCGAACTAATTGAATACCCATGGCAGAAATTTCCCGAATGGGTTTGCCGTTTCCATAAAGAATATAATTGATAACTTGAAGTTGTAAATTATCCCTTTCCTGCAACTACACATCCCTAAACTGATCCTCCACAAGCCAACTTTAGATTTTGTTGCATTGACTTAAGCTTTTTCTAGTATATATGGCTTTTTTTAGTTGCTTTCTTTTATTACTTGAGGCAAGTTAGGATACAATTCGTAGAACTGCGCAGAAAGTTAGGATTTTATTTCGATAAGAATGCCAGTGAGGATCTCAATTTTTCAGTATCTACTCACTCTAAAACACACGAGCTTAGGCGCCTAACTGACTGACTAAGCAGCATTAGGCAAGATTACTAGACGGTCTATTCCCGCCTAATATATAACATGCGTTGCATCTTTTAGAATGGCTAAAATACTTCTAATTTCTACTGATAAGTACGTATTTTCATTCGTGAAAAAGAGTAGAATTTTTCACTTTCAAAATGCAAGCAAACAAATTCCATGCTAGTAATAAATTAAGAAGTTTGGAGGCAATTCAATTACATTAAAATAAACTCGAGCTAACAAAATGATGGCGCATATGTAAGCAAGGTTACTGCAGTAAAGAGCAAATCAACACTACTGACCACAGATATTCGAACTGATATAACAAATTACCACAAAATTCAGCAGGTAATTCTTTTGTATTTTCATCGACAAGGAAAAAATATTCCCTTACATTCATGATGCCATCAAAATGAACATCTACTAAACATGCAAACTTAAACTGCAACTGCTCAAACAAAAAATCTTCTTTCAAACAGCTGAATGGAAGAGTTTCCTAAAAAATTCGGACAGGTTTACCCATGTCACGCTTTTACAGGCTCGGCGCGAGGCTTCCAAAGCCCTAACCGGTACTTGTGGGCGTATTTTAGAATCAGCTTCCTCTGTAACAAGAAGAATACAATATCATAACAAATTCAAAAAATAATCATTCAAAAAAATACCACAAAGGACGGTTTTTCTTTGCAAGTTTGTCCCTGCAAAATCACTAGTAACACTAAGCAAATTATCAACAAATAGCTGGCAGATATTTTCGACAACAAGCTATGATCTGGTACTCAGAATTTTGTCTTGGCGAGAGCTTAATCACACCTTGCCACCTTGGACAAGATAGTATTTCCCTAGAAGGTTGATAGCTGAGTTTAACACCAGATATTTTCGACAACAAGCTATGATCTGGTACTCAGAATTTTATCTTGGCGAGAGCTTAATCACACCTTGCCACCTTGGACAAGATAGTATTTCCCTAGAAGGTTGATAGCTGGGTTTAAGTTGGAAATTTAAGAAGGCCACAATTTGGCTCGTAAGCTGAATTTAAATGAGCATTACAGGAAGAGAAAGTCACTCGTAACTATAATCTCAAACGCTCAGCTAAACAATTTAAAGGCATACTAACAGGGGTTAGCGCATTGCATAAAACTACTGCTCTTACACGCCATGTGAAAGAGTACAAGGATGCTAACTTTCAGGCATTCCATTCACGGCTGAGTTACTTTCTAATATAAACTTTTACACTGAACAAGTCGAAAAAACATAAGCCTACACCCAAAAAAATACGAGGCAAAAAGCATTCACAAACTTATTCTCACAGTATGCATGACAATGAATAAATTTAATCAGATATTTTCCTAAAACTTTGATTCTTGACTCGTTTTTGGAAAAGATACCAGTAATATAAGCTCTTTGGGAAAACTGCAATCAGAAATGACCTGGTTTAAGCTCTTCAAATTGCATAACCAAAGTAAGGCTAGAAAATGCAACCAAGCACCTATAATAATTGCTTTGGAAGTAGCAGAACATTAGTTCCTTAAAGGAAAAGATAAACTCAAATTGAAGATTGGAAATGCGCTTTGTACTCTTTTTGAATTTTTTGATATTAAAAATCTTTCAATTTTGACGAAATTGGGCCTTAAAACACTATAAAGCATCTGTGTAAATACTGACAAAACTCGGGTAACTGGTATTTCTTCCTTCACTGTAAACACTTACAACAGAATGGCAACATATGAAAATTGAGTCTTTAAGAGAGAGAAAAAAATTAAAACAGTTCCATTATTTTATAACTCAAGACTTCCCTGCAAAATATACAACCAACCACCACGCCGCTACTTTCATCTTATCGGAAAACACTGAGGAAAAAACAGAAACTGAATTGTGGGCTTACTCAGTTGCAGTTTTTTTTTTCCTTTTTGTTTATAAATTGCATTGCATTTTGTTTTCATTGACAAAGCTGAAGTTCTAATTTGGTTTTCAAACCACATAAAGCTAAATGTTTTAAGCTGTATGAACCTATCTTTTCACAAGTATGCAGCTTATTTGCGTAAAAGCTGAAGTTAAACAAGCATTGTAATTACGTTTTATAATTCACAAATTCAAGTTTCCTTACATTCACCTCTGGCACATACAATGAAACAAGTCACTTATTCAACTTCTCTTTAGTTAAGACCGTAGATGCAAAGTTTGGAACTTAATCTGCATATTGGAACCAATAAACCACCAACTAACCCAACAGAATAACAGGTATTAGAGACTTAAGCTGCAATATAGGGCTTGCCCTCTCTAGCTTTTGAGCAAATAAGCTGGATTCGTTTAGGTTGAGAAAACGAAATAGCATTCCATCCAGCTTAAAGCATCCAGGTTGTTTCGGCCAAAAAACCAAAGAAGCTCAGCATTTATGATAGTCGACAAAATACAGTATAGCTTCTAAGCAGAAAGCTGAGCTTAAAAGTTGCAACCAGACAAAATCGTTTCATTTTTGAGTTTTTTAAGCTGGATATTTTAGGTTGAGAAAATAATTTGGTTCTCTTGGAGCTGTTATCTTTACCAGGCAAAAAAATAAAAAATTATCGTTCAATCTGGTCAATCAGATACAGTCACCAAAAAAGAAAAGTTAAATTTTCTAACACCGACACTACTTTCTTGACTGTAGTTTTTAAGAGATTATGTCGGATTTTTTTTAACTGGGAAGATGTTGGGTTCATCCAACTCAGAGTTTTAAGCAGTTTTAAGTCAAATTACCAGAAAACCTTAGCTAAAAGTCAAAATTTATGCAGAAAAGCTGAACTTAAGCTTAAAATCTGCAACATAAAGAGGCCTAGATAATATCACCAAAACTGAGAAAACCTATCTTTGCCACAACCTCAAAAACCAGACAAACAACTGAATATCATATTTGAAAAACAAGGTTACAAAACTGAGCAGGTGGGTATGATCGATGATTATACTTTTTCCCATTTCATACCTATGTCACCCCAGAAAATCTTAGGCAAATAACCAGAATATCCAACTTAAGGGAAAAAGTTGAGCGTTAAAGCTGCAACCAAAAATGGCTAGTCTATCATACAAATAGTATATTCGATACAACTGTAAATACTGCTAATTACTCAGATGAACTGTACATACTACAGTTCATCAAAAAATGAAAAACAAAACTGAACAGGCATTAAATTGACGGGTTTTTTTTTCATAACTAAGTAAAATCCCAGAAAATCTCAGCTAATTAACAAGCTGAGCTTTAGAACTGCACTCAGAAAAGGCCTATTAGTTTATTATACATAAACTAAGATACTATTATCTTCGCTACAACTGTAAAACCCAAACAATCACATTGCCAAATCTGGCAAACAAAACTGAAAATGTTGTAAATTGATGGATAATAAATGAATTTTCTTTTTAGAGATAGATTAGAGGTTTTAAAAAGCTGCAACCAAACAAGGCCACTTTGTGGAGCATAGTGTTTTCCAACATTGTCAATACTTGGTTGGCTGTAGCTTTTAAGCAAATAAGAAGAATTTTTTAGGTCGAGGAAAATGGTGAATCCAGCTCAGACTTTGACAAAATACCAGGCGAAAATGCCAGAAATGCCTAGCCTTTAAGAACCGGTCAACCAAATAAAATATTTACGCAAAAACCTGAGCTTAAAAGCTGCAATCAAACAAGATTTAGTTTACCTGAACTATAATAACCAAACAACCCTGATCATCAAATTTGGAATACAAAACTGAAAAAGGTGTTAAATTGATGCTATATAAAGAGAAAATATGAGGTTAAAGCCATCACCAACTAATTCGCACAGAATGCCAATGAATAAATTTACCTAATATTTTCCTAAGATTTGATTCTTGACACAACAAGATAACAGTAGTTTCCTTTTCACTTTTAAACTTCACATAGAGTTCCAAAACAGAAGGTCTTTCTTCTGGTGGCTGAACAATGGGATAATACTATACCCATAACTGGAGTAAGAACTTGTGCAATTGGGATTTCTAGTGGCAAGAAAGTTCTTTTCAACAAACTCATGAATTATTGACTTAAAAAAGACATGTCCATTCTCGACACTTTCCCCTACGATGATTAATCCGCCTCCAGTGCAGGGTATTTCTATTAGATCATGATCTCATAAAACAACTTCACATTGTAACCCATCAGCCATTCTTTCCGAAAAAAAATCACTCTGCCGGTCATGTAATGCAACTGGCAATGAGAATAAAAGGTTAAAATGCAGATAACCCCTACGCTATGGGTGTTCTGCAATTAATTCACATATATTTTGGTTATTAGCAACTAACTGTGACCTACGATGTAGTTTTTGCAAACAACACCCGCAACGAACTCATAAAAGACAAAACTCTATATGCACTCTTTGATAAATTTCTTGTTATAGTGCATGCAAAGAAAATCATTTAGAGCAATCCTACAGAGAACCGTCCTACAAACTGCACATATTTTTACTAAGTTGATGTCACCCTCATTTGTCTGTTTCGTGTCGATGCAAAATGGGGACATGGAAACAGAAAACCAATTATCCAAAACGGATCATTAAGCATAATGTTATGTCATTTTAAAGTGAAAACGCATGGTGGTACTTTTCAAAATAATAAACATGAAGGTTATTTGCAAAACACTCATAGTACATTGTAATGAACATAAAAATTAAAGTGGAAATGAAACTGATTACATGTTTGCAGGGAATGCCAAGCTTCTTGAGTTTCAACGTACGAGCGACGAGAAACTTCTGGAAGTCACCGATCTCTGTTTCGAGCTTCTCAACGTGAGTTTCTACTCCTTTTCCAACCCCATTTAAGAACTCTGGTATCCCTACCTTTACTGCAAATACAGAAAAAAAGGCAACTGTATAATACAAGAATTAATAAACTTCTATCTTTGCTACAGCTATACACACCACCAAAATCAAATGAAATAATACATAAAACCGATGATCAAATACGAAAAACAAATCTGAACAGGCTATCAAAAGGACGCTTAATATTTTACTTTTCCACAAAAAGTTAGTACCCAGATGATCAAAAAAGGCAACTTTATTATACAAAAATAAATAAAATCCTATCTTTGCTACATCTATACCACCAAACGCGAATGAAATTTGCATACAACCAAATACGAAAAACAAAACTGAACATGCAAGAAAAGGATGCTTAATATTTTACTTGTCCACAAAAAGTTAATAACCAGAAAATCTCAGCTAACAAAAAGCCAAATTTATCATACAAAACCAAACAAACGACTGAATATTAAAATATAGAAAAACAGAACTGAACAGGCAATAAAAGGATGCTTAATATTTTCCTTTGCCACAAATAAGTTAATACCCAGAAAATCTCCGCTAGCTAACAAGTCAAAAGAGGCCTAATTTGTTATAAAAACCCAAACAAACAACTGCTTGTCAAAAATATCAAAAAAACAAGACTGAACAAGCAATAAAAGGATGCTTAACATTATCATAGTATAAATAAATTAATACCCAGAAAAATCTCAGCTAGCTAACAAGCCAAACAAGGCCTAATTTATCATTCAAAGACAAACAAACAACTGATTATCAAAGAAATTGAAAAACAAAACTGAAAAGGCAATAAAATGATGCTTAATATTTTTTTCCCACAAATAAGTTAATGCCCAGAAAATCTCAGCTAGCCAACAAGCTAAAAAGGCCTCATTTATCATTCAAAACCAAACAAACCACTAATTATCAAAAAATTGAAAAACAAAACCGAACAGGCAGTAAAAGGACGCTTAACATTTTCCTTTTCCACAAATAAGTTAATATTCAGAAAACTCAGCTAGTTAACAAGCCAAAAAAGGCCTAATTTATCATAAAATACCAAACAATCAACCGATTATCAAAAAAATGTGAGAAACCGAATAGGCAATAAAAAAATGCTTAATATGTCCCTTTTCCACAAATAAGTTAATACCCAGAAAATGTCAGCTAGCTAACAATCCAAACAAGGCCTAATTTATTATTAAAAAAAATTAAACATACAACTGACTATGAAAAAAAATTATAAACAAAACTGAGCAGGCAATTAAAAGATGCTTTTATTTTCCTTTTCCATAAATAAGTTGATACCCACAAAATCTCAGCTATCTACAAGCCAAAAAAGGCCTAATTCATCATACAAAACCAAAAAAAATTACTGATTGTAAAAACAAAACCGAAAAGTTGTAAATTATACAAAAAATTAATAAATTAACGAACAAAAAAGGCAACTTTATTGTAAAAACTAAATAAAATCCTATCTTTGCTACATTTATACACACCACCTAACGCATATGAAATTTACATACAACCAATGATCAAGTACGAAAGACAAAACTGAACATACCACTGATTATAAATAAAAAAAACACTGATTATAAAAAAAAAATGAAAAACAAAACTGAACAGGCAATAAAAGAATGCTTCAAATTTTCTTTTTCACAAATAAATAAATTAACACCCACAAAAATCCAGCTAGGTAACAAGCTCAATAAGGCCTAATTCATCAAACAATAATTGTTTATAAAACAAAAACTGAAAAACAACACCGAAAAGTTGTAAATTATACAAAAAATAATAAATTAATAAACAAAAAAGGCAACTTTATTACAGAAAAATAAATAAAATCCTATCTTTGCTACATCTATGCACACCACCAAACGCAAATAAAATTTACATACAAACAATGAGCAAATACAAGGATGCTTAATATTTTCTTTTCCATAAATAAATTAATACCCAGAAAATCTCAGCTAGCTAACAAGCCAAAAAAGGCCAGATTTGTAATACAAAACCAAAAAAACAACTGATTATCAAAGAAATAGAAAAACAAAACTGAACATACAATAAAAGGATGCTCAATATTTTCCCTTTCCACAAACAAATTAACACCCAGAAAATCTCAGCTAGCTAAAAATAAAAAAAAATGGCTACTTTTTAATAAATAAAAATCAAACAAACAACTAATTATCAAAAAAGTGAAAAACAAAACTGAACAGGCAATAAAAGGATGCTTAATATTTTATTTTCCATAAATAAATTAATACCCAGAAAACCTCAGCTAACTTACAAGACAAACAAGGCCTCATTCATCATACAAAACCAAACAAAAAAAAGTTGGAAAAGTTGTAAATTGAATAATAAAAATGGATTAATAAGTTACTTATGTAAGGGGTGGATTTGGAAGAGAAATTAGCTGAAGATGACTGCGAAAGTGACCGATTATTCAAGGTTAAAAAATGTCTCAAAGCCATTGCAGAACTAAAAATAAATAAAAAATGTTTTGGGTATTTTAGATTGAGTTTCGATATTATAGGGTTTAATACTAAAACTTATCAGTGTTGTAAAATAGTGTGTTTTCTCAGTTAGATCCTCATGGTCTATACTAGTTTCACTTAAGACCTGATTATTAGTTTTATGTCCAATTAAGTACATGTATTGTCAAAAGCAGTGTTCCAAAAGACGGAAATTAGGCAGAGCCTAGAAGCTTAGGTGGGATTATGTAAGATTAGAAGGTGATTAAGCAGAATTAGGTGGGATTAGACGTTTGGTGACCAACTTCCGCCTAATTTCAGCCTTGCGTCTTTTAGAACATTGATATTAAGTTAAGTAGGGGTGACTTCGGGTCGGTACCTAACCTTTTAAACTTATACCGATATAGAATCGAACTAGTTTTGGTATGAAAAATATTATACAATTACCGAAACATCATTTCTACATACTCAAACATCGTTGAATGATAATTATTGGGAACAATTATATAGCATAAATGTTTGTAGAAAAGAAGACGTGTTACTGAAATGTTTAGACTATCATTGGCTAAAAGATGATCGTACAGTTAACCAGAGTAACATCACTATTGTTTAAAATACTATGAGTTTATGCGACCAAGTGGCTCTGTTGGAGCACACCGATTCGGTTAAAGTGCAAGTAATTTCAATTGTTATAACTAGAAAATATATTCAAAGTATTGGTATAAAATTAATTTAATAAATTAACTTCATATTATTTTCACGAAGCGTTTGGTTACTTTAGTGTTCTTAGATCATCCGTCCATGTTCGATACGTTATGAAAAATAACGTATACAAGAAAGCTATGCGTTCAATTTTGTTATTTGAAATGTCATAAAGAGCTTCTTTTCATGAGCTCAATTCAAATAGGAACGTAGTTTCGTAGTGGACAATTAAATAAGAACGGATAGAGTATATAATAAGGAGATGAGTATAGCCTCCCTAATATTTATGAGACTTCAATTTATGAATGTAAATAGTAAGAAGACGACTGTTTGAGAATGCAACAATATTACTGCTACTTGCGCAATATATAAGTACTCAAAGCATTAAATGAAAAAGAATGTATATAAGGAAGATATGCGTTTATTTTTAAAAAAAATTATAGAAGAACGTTCATTTTATGATCTCAATTTCAATATTTAACATAACTAAGTTGATTAACAATAAAAAGTGATGTGCACACAAATTTACGTAGATTATTAAATTGATTTTAGAACTCGATAGAAATTTTTTGATATCAACGTCTTAGAAGAAATTGTAAATACATGAAAGAAAATAAAATAAAATATCACACCCACGACATAAAAAAAATCATGGTATTAGAGGCACGATTACTAAACCATTACACATAATATTAATGAAAATGAAATGTACAGTCGCGAATTGATTACTCTCAAATATTCTACAATTTTCACATCATTGTACACTGTTTTAATTAATATATAATAGATAATAAATTACTAACTTAAGTATTATTATATATTGTATATTTTTATACAATTTTACTTGTTTTGTGATATATTACAGAAATAAATAGACATATGAAAAATTGAGACCGAATTTGAATTTGTGAAAAAAACTAATTGAAGAAAACAAAATGAGTCAATATTTAACAAAATGATATAAATTCGGATAGAATAAGCTTGGTTCGGCTTTATGGTGACAACTCAAGTTAAATAAGTCGAAAAAACCATTCTCATCCGACACTAATCTCCTTACTTCTGAAATTCTATGTATATAAATTATGTTCTTATTTTATTATTGTTATTTTGTCTTTACTACTTAGTTTAATTTTAATTAAGACTTTAAGTGGTAAATTTTCCACTTTAACTAAGTGTTTTTAAAGTTATCTTTTATTCAATTATATTAGGGGTGGTATTTTTTACCGACTTGTACCAACGGACCGCTTTTCGAGCTGAACCAATCAAGTCGCGGTACCAAAAGTTTGGTATACCGACATTACGGTACGGTATAACTGAACCGATCTTTAAAAGTCGGTTCGGTTTCGGTATTCGTTTGGTAAGTTCGGTATGGTACCGATTCAAACCGAAATATTAAAATACGCTATATAGACAAATAAAATAAAACACTTATATACACTTAATTATTAAAGTTGTTATAATATACTTATATTACTTTCTCTAGTGAATACTTATAATATTTTTATTTATTTATAAATTTTATTAGAAATGTCTACTAGTGTTTATTATTTTATGCAAAGAAATAAGAAAGGTAACAATAATATAAATAAATATATATTTTTAATCTAATATTTTTAAAACTTTATACTATGTTTTTTTTTTCAAAACCCACAATTTTTCTATATCACTTGTAAACTTTAAAGTTTGGTATAAAATCGAAACTGAACCGAACCAACCAAATAGTTTGGTATACCGAAAGTTCGGTATACCGAATTTTTTGGTTCGGTAATGGTATAAAAATTCTCAAACCAAACTAGTTTGGTACGGTATCGGTATGTAGTCAAAAAGTTCGCTACCAAACCGATGTCACCCCTAATTTATATATTGGTTAAAAGAAAATTTATCAATAACAATGGTTTTTACCCTTAATAAAAGAATGTTGTTATTGTGAGTTTATCGAGTTTTGATCAATTATACAAAATTACTTTTGGCACAATTAGTACCTAGTAAGATAATTCTCTAAAAAAAAATTAAAAATAGTTTAGTATTTTAATACAAAACCATATCTCATTTTAACTTAATTTTAATCATTCATTATCTTAGTTTTAATCATCCGTTATTAAAACTTAGTCTATTTTTACAAATATAAAACTTTTAAAAAGTCATTGTTATTTCAAGTGTATTAGTATAATTGGTGGTTAATAAGTTTCCAAAAACTTTATATGCTTAACTAAAATAAAAACTGTTTTTAAACATAAATAGAAATCTGTTTATTTTCTACTATATGTTAAAGTTTTGAAAAGTTATAGAAGGGTCCATTAAGTTATAAGAACTATAAAAAAGTTCATAACTTTGAAATTATTATGCGTTACCCCCTTTTAAAATTTTGCTACCCTTCTATCTATAAGTACCTTAAGAGAGATTTAACAGGATGATATAATTGATTTTTCCGAGAACGTTATACTCAGCAAGCACCTAAGTTTGGGTAAGTTTTAAGTAGAAACACAAATCTATCATTGTTATATAAAAAGAACACTTCTATCTATGTATAGTCTTAGAAGTTTGTGCTCTAATTTTATTTTAAGCCAACTTCATTGAAGGCATAATCAAACAAGAAAATAAAATATATTGTTTTGTGCTAGATAAGTATCCATATTTTTTTCCAAAATAGATTGTCAAACATGGCTTATAGCAAGCTCAACATCAGTGTTATTGGATTCGTAACGCATCCATTACGAGGATAACTCCAAACTATCGGGTATTAATTACAAAAAACACATTGTATTAAAGTGCATATAGTTCATCATAAAGTGCAAATAAATCAGTCGAAAGTGTCTCAAGCTCACCACATAATGCATATTTTTGTTTTTTTTGGAAGTTAAGCGTATATCGTATCATACCATCGTAAAAGTGGTACAAATCAAGACTGTTATTACACTCCACTACCTAGAGACAAAGCAAAACAAAACAAGAAAAACCAAACTAACTTCCGTCCGCTTAACTAAGGACTACAACTAACGATAAGTCGCAGTAGGATAAAACTAGAGACACATACGATAAACAGACTGTAGTTATAGCCTGCCCCAAAAGAATCATACAATTAATCGCAATCAAAGCATTACATGAGGTCCCGGAAGCTTTTACTATTTCATTTTCCGAAAAATTCATATTTATCATCTATTTCCAGCTTCGGTCAACTTTAGCGAAAACGAATACAATAAATGAGCATATTAATAGGTGTAGAGTCAAGAAACCATTGAAAGCAACTACTTCACTAGATGAAATTAAAGACAATCATACTCATAATTCTGACTATCACGAAGCAGTCTAAGCGGTCCATAAACTCAATCCATTACTAAAACCTAAAGATCCGATTGACACCTCAGAAATAACGACTCCATCAGACAAAGTCAAAAATAATCATACTCAGAATTCTTATTTCCACGTCGAGAGCTTAGTATATTAGATCTCAGTACCCAATATACACCAAACAAACCTCGTTACCGTCGCCAACCAAGCATGTTAAATACCCACACATAATGCATATAGTTTGATCGAAATTGTATATAGGTTAACTTAAACTGCATATAGTTCACACTAAATTACATATATTTTTATTTCAATTTTAAATATCAAAAAGAACAAATCCGAGTGGATTCGAAACACAACAACCTCATACCCTTGCTTTTGATATTACATGTACCTAATAGGATATAAAACTAATAATAAGGTCTTTAGTGAAACTAGTATAAACCATGAGGATGTAACAAAGAAAAAAAACACTATTTTCCAACACTGTTAAATATTTATTAAAACCTCAAATTGAAAAATCACTCTGTACCCCATAAAATTGAAGCAATAAAATTGCAATGACATCAACACATATTTTACCCTTCAATAATAGTTTGTCACTCTCGCAGGCTTCTTCTGCTAATTTCTCTTTAAAATCCAAACCATACATAGGTAACTTATTCAATCATTTTTACAACTTTTCCTCTCTTTTTTTTCATATTTCTTTTGATAATTAGTGGGTTGTTTGGGATTGTATGATAAATGAGGCCTTATCTGGCTTGTTATCTAGCTGAGGCTTTCTGGGTATTAAGCTATTTATGGAAAAGAAAATATTAAACATACTTTTATTGCATGTTCAGTTTTGTTTTTCAATTTGTTTCGATAATAAATTTTTTTTATAAATAATTTAGGCCATTTTTCTCTTGTTAGCTAACTGATTTTTTCTGGGTATTAACTAATTTATGGAAAATAAAATATTAAACAAACTTTGATTGCCTGTTCAGTTTTGTTTTTCACTTTTTTGATAATTAGCTGTTTGTTTGATTTTTATTTATAAAAAGTAGGCATTTTTTTGGCTTTTTAGCTAGCTGAGATTTTCTGGGTATTAATTTGTTTGTGGAAAGGGAAAATATTAAGCATCCTTTTATTGCATGTTCAGTTTTGTTTTTCTATTTCTTTGATAATCAGTTGTTTTTTTGGTTTTGCATGACAAATCAGGCCTTTTTTGGCTTGTTAGCTAGCTGAGATTTTCTGGGTATTAATTTATTTATGGAAAAGAAAATATTAACCATCTTTTTATTGCCTGTTCAGTTTTGTTTTTCATATTCGATTATCTGTTGTAGGTAAATTTCATTTGCGTTTGGTGGTGTGTATTTCTGTAGCAAAGATAGGATTTTGTTGATTTCTGTAGAATGAAGTTGCCTGTTTTGTTTATTAATTTATTATTTTGTATAATTTACAACTTTTCGGTTTTGGTTTTCAAATGTGATAATCAGTGGTTTGTTTGTCTGGTTTATATTTGTTAGGTTCTGTATGATAAAACTGGGCCTTGTTTGCTTGCAATTTTAAAGCTTAGTTTGTAAGCTAGCTGAGATTTTCTGGGTATTAGCTTCTTTGTGGTAAATAAAATGTTAAGCTAGCCGACATAGCAAAAATTGAACTTTATAAGAAGTTAGGAAAAAAGTTATTACTAATATGTAGTTTAGTTCCCATACCAAAAAAATACCCATATATGAATATTAGCCTATTACCGACCTGATCAAATCCTGGTTATGTTTCCAAGCTTGTATATTTACAGTTTAAAGCAGTGTGTAATTTATGTGGATAGCAAAAATTGAATCTTAATAAGAACTTTCGGAAAAAGAGTTCCTAATAGAGTAGTTTAGTTCCCATAAAAAATACCCATTTATGAATTTTAGCCTATTACCGACCAGATGGGATCCTAGTTTTTTTTTTTGAAGATTAACATGTACGAATTTGGATTAATCATCTCCTTATGGCGGATGCTTAGTATTGTAATTGCGTTTCAATTTTTTTTTCTTGTTTTGATATTTCTGTCTTGAACTTTTAAGAACTTTGGATTACGCTTGGTTCCCGTCCTGGAGTTGTTTCTTGATTTCTCTAAAGATTTCTGACTTTTGGGTGTTTTCTGAAACAAAATGCGATGTTTTGTTTCAGCAAAACCAAGCCAAAATACGTGTTTTCTGCAATTATTAACTTTTTCATAACCAAATATTATATTTCAGAGTTATTACCAGATGCCACATCAGGATTAAGTGGTATTGCGGTAAGGGTAATGCACACTTTAAGGGAATGAAGCTAGGAATTTTTTCTTCCGTATTCTAATTACATAGAAAGCTAAGGCTTTTATTTTGGCTGCTAGCCTGCTACTTTCAAAATGAATTTGGCTGGCCTGAATGCCGAGGTCTTTTTTTTTTCTGGCCTGAAAAAGTAAATTTCGAGCTGAATGAAGCTAGTCTTTTCCAGGCGTATGAAAAACCAACTTATTTACTTAATAGATTTAACCAAACATGCTTCTATTGCATACTACAAATATTAACGTGTTTGAGGTGAGGACTAAGAGGCACTAGCTTATAACAGGAAAGGAAAACTATTAGTTTCCTTGTAGGATAATTAATCTGTATCTCTTTCTATACTATATGTGCCTCATATCCTGGAGAATCCATATCCCCTACAATTGTGAAGCATGTTAATTTCTGCAACAAGGTTTTAAAGATAATGTTTTGTTGTACATCAATATGATTTTTGAAAATATCTCCTTTTATTTTATAGATGTCTCATTAGGTTAGTATAGGGTTTAAGTCTTTACTATCCTGGAGAATCCATGATTCTATATCCCCTACAAATGCGATGCATGGTAGTTTCTGCAACAAGGTCTTAAGGATAATGATTCACAACAACATGATGTTGGAAAATATTAACTGTCTGTATAGTGCGGCAGCTAAGAACTTGATATTCGAGAACAAGTTGTAGAATGCTTCAGTAGTTATGAAGTTTGTTAGTCCAGAGTTACTTTTTTAAACCCTCTTAAGGAGTTATTTTCTTTATTAAGCCTCGTATCCAGAACTTTGGTTTTGCATGTGTCTTTGATTTTTGTAAAAGTTTCCTTAGCGACATTAGATTGTGTTTTTTTCTTCTGTGCTTTGACAATGTAGAGAGTATAGGAGGATAAGATAAGTTGAAGCAGAATCTGAAAGGGTCTGTTACATTGAGACATACTTTTGAATTTCTTTTAGTTTATTTAATCTTTAATTGAAGTAAAATTTCTGTAGTAGTCTCGCAGTAACCTAACTTTTTCTGTGCATTGGGTAACTTTTAGGACTTAAATCGTATTTTAATTTCTTTGGGTACAGGTGATCTGCAATCATTTCAACCATATCGTTCCCGGCCTAGCGTTTCCCTGAAGACAAGTGCTTCAAAATTTAGCCAAATACACTTTTTCCCATTAAATAAACCTTTTCCTCTAAAATCAAGCAAAAGCTTTTGTATTTATGCTTTGGAACGGCTTCATAATGATCATTTATACGCTGAGGAACCATCCACTCAAACTCGAGTGTTGTTGCAAAACAGTGATCCTTATGACCCTGAAATATCGGCTCCTAAGTCTATTAAGTTCAAAAACCATTTCCTCAATTTTATTCGCTTTGGTTCGGTGATAGATAATGTCGCTGAATCATTTTTCAAGAGTGAGATACGGCGAAGACTTTTCGTGACAGCCGTTCTACTTGTAATTAGTCGCATTGGTTATTTTATTCCGCTACCAGGTTTTGATAGAAGGTTGATACCAGAAAATTATCTTAGCTTCGTCGCCGGATCTGTTGGTTAGTTACTTATATCAGTTTATGGTATTTACTTTATGGTATGTTGATAGTTCATGACATTCTTATTTCCCGATGATATTTCCTTCATAAAATGTTATCGTATTTCTGGTGAAAATTCATCACATCTTCCCTACAAAACTCAAGAGGAATTTTTTTTATTACTTTAAACTGTATTAGCTTATTACATAAAATGATAGACCACCGTCAAATTAAATTACCAGATCGACACCACTGATCATCAGTTTCTCAGCTGTTTGTTGTATAAAGCTGAAATAATTTTTGTGAATTAATAGGGCCTTGACATCTCTCTTATTTGAACCTGAGCAGAAACATAAGACGAAAATCAAATAATTACTAGGGTACCCCTATCTGAGCCTAATCAGTAATCAGCCTATAGTCGTGACTAACTACAAAAAGTACAAGGAAAAAAGAGGAAAACAAATAGTACAATCCTCGCTGTTTTTGGAGACATATCTTGAAAATGTGACTGTATTAGTTTCTATGTTGTTCCTGTTAAGGGAATATTATCATGAACAAGCATTTGGTCTTTCTGAAGAACTTCATATAATGCAATATATCAGTTATACATCTATATTTTTGCAGATGAACTTGGTGATTTTGCAGCCGAACTTAAGCTTTCGCTTTTCCAGCTTGGAATTAGTCCTCAGATTTTTGCTTCACTTGTGATGCAGGTCTGCTTTTCTACTCCAATGCACTCCCAGAAAAAAATGCTTTACATACAGAAAACTTGGAATCGCTGGAAGTTCTCTAAAATGTACAATTTGGGAATTTTCTATTAATTTTCATTCCTCTATTATTTTGGCCTGCTCGTCCCGATTTTCTCGTCCAATTTTATTCCTCCATTATATTCTCACAAGGTCCCGATTTTTGGCCTGCGTGAAGTTATATTATTTCCAAAAAATAAATAAATCATCCAGTTTATTTTGTCCAAATTATTCCTCCATTCATTAAATATTGCCCCTCCTATTTATTATTTCCAAATTTTACTAATGGACTTAAAACGAGCAGGTGCTTTGTTTTTTGGAACCATCATTGGTGAAGCTGCGGAAAGAAGGCCTGGATGCTCAACAGAAAATAAAGAAATATATGTATGTTTCGTTATTTATTTAATTCATTAAGACGGGCCTTATTATTTTTTTTCATGAACATTTTGTTAGTTATTATAGTACACAATTGTTAAAACCAATGGTTTATGCAATTTTTCTCTTAATCCAGATGGCGGCTGGCATTAGGATTTGCAGTGCTGGAATCTGTAATACTTGCTTGTTATTCTCTACCATATTCTGTATATGCAGCTAGCCACATGTAATTCTACTCAAGATAAACCGTATTTATTACTTAGGAGCTTGCTCCTGACTAATCGTACTTAAAGATCCTTATTATTCATGTCTCTTGCAGGGTAAAACATGTTATGCTAACAAGTTTCTTATTGGTGTGTGGTGCACTGACCATCAGTTGGATTTGTGACAAAATAACAGAAGATGGATTTGGTAATATCATTATCTCTACCTGATGCATATCTTTCTATTTTGAGTTTTTTTTTATATATATTCCAGTGTCAGATACTATGTCAAATTATGTAATCCCTTGTGATTACCATGGTATCAGATTTCTCAGTGGCTTCTTTGGCCATATGTGTTCCTTATGTGACACTCTCTTAACATGTAAAATTGGTATATTTTATCGGGATATATGTTTTCTCATTAATGTCACCAATGCATCTTTTATCTCGAGGTGAAGTGCTTAAATAGAAAGATGTTCATCCTATTGTAAATGGGTGTGGCCTTTTTTATATGCTGAGGGTTAGTTTTTAGAATTATAAGACATGTTGTGTGGTAGTTATGCTTATCTTCTATTTAATGTTCAGGATATAATAATTTTTGAAAACTGCTTTCAGCTTTTCTCATTACTATACTTCAGTTTTTTCATTTCATTTCATTTGGATATGGGTGAAGGTGAACTAGTCTGCTGCCTAGTGGTATCAATTTAAGAGGGAGATAGTTCTGCTTGAGGTGCAAAAGGTTGCATGGGGTATTTTTATTTTATTGCTTACAGTCCAATACAATTTTCCATTTTTCCATCTAAAATCAGCCAAATTACTTGCACATGTAAAAGAAATTCAGGTTTCTGAATCTTATTGTTTATTGGGTTCAAACTCTCATGGAAGTACTCTTTCCACTATCTTCTGAAGAAACTGATGAAGTACTTGCTTTTTTATAATAAAATATAATCACCAAGTACTTACTACTTAGTCAGGTACTGTTTTCTAGTTTTAGTTGCACGTATAGATTTATTGTTTATTGTTTCTTACAGCATACTGTATGTATATATACACACACACACACACACACACACGTGATGGAAGTCATATTTTTCTGCATACTGATAATGACATTTCACTTGGGTTTTTCTCAGGTCAAGGGTCCTCTTTGATTATATGTGTGGGGATATTGACTGGATACACGGAAACTTTATACAAAATGTTGGCTCAGCTTTCAGGTAAACAATAAACCATCGAAAAGAGTTTTCTTTGACCTCTCTACTATGTTAGCTTATAGTAACATTTATAACTTATTTTTCCATGTCGTATTCAGTTTTAACTTTTCTGTTGCCTACTATATATAGTTGGATTTGTAACGAATCATGGAACTGGAAGATGACTATGTTTTGATGAATATGTTATTCGTTGCTCTTTTTTTAATCACTCAAGCTATTACGGTTTTGTAGGCAACGCAGTATACAGGTGGCCGTTTCTGGTTGCAATTTTAGGTATCTTCACTATCGTCACAATGTGCGCAGTTGTTGTCACTGAGGGTTGTAGGAAAATCAAGCTGCAATATTTTGGCTTTAAACTTGCTTCTGCTACAAGGTCAGCCAGTCTTATATCATTAAATTGAATGGTTATTACGTATCACCACTATTATACGTTAAGTATGACCATTATTGTGAACCTAGAACATGCTATAGGTTTAGGAAAAGTGGACGATTACCCCCCAACACATGATAGATGCAATTTTCTTTTAAAAAGGTTCCCACCCGCTAAGGTGTTCTTTTACTCATATATTGCTTTACTTCTCAAAATAATTATTGGAATGGCTTGGACCTGTTATATAACTGCAAACAGTCAAAAAAGTGTCAAATGATTATCCTTTTTAGGGTTTCTTATGTGGCTGTATGGTGACCGGTCATTAATAACATGGATAAGGCATCAGACATGTTACTTACATGAAACAAGTTAGAAATTAGTAGCCTGACCATTATTAGACGACACTTGAGGGTCTATTAACAATACTCCATAGTATGAATTAGCCTGCTTTTTATTAACTTCTGATGTAATTTGTTATGATATAATTTGCTCGAACTTATCAGTGTGAGCGTTATTTTTTGACAGAGAAGGATCCCTAATTACTGAAGTAGAGCCTTACATTCCCTTCAACATCAATCCGGCAGGAATGCAGCCGGTTCTTACCACTACATACCTGTTTTCCGTCCCCAGCATAGTTGCAGGGTAATATAAATATAGCCCGATATTCATGTTAACTTGATTTCCTAATCAAAATCTGTCTTATTTAATACTCATTTGTTTCGGATCGTTCAACTTTTTGTAGACGCTGTAACATTTTATGGTTGGACCTTTTTACTCTTTTCCTTTTCATCGCTCTGCTGGATTATTATTTTCAAACATTAGATAATATATATCAAGGTTATACAGTTTTTGACATTTTGCACACTAACCTATCATAAGATTTCAGTTTTGTAAATCAACCTACAAAAACTAACTAATATTACGCTTCTTGACGATTTAATAATTAGTATACCCAATAGAAAAAAGATTGCAGGTTTAAACTATGGGGAAAAATAATTGTACACTATTCCACCATGTTTTTATTTTATGTTTTTGTACACCAATCAATCATGTTTTCCCTATATTAGTTCCCAACGTGTCTATTTCTTTTCTATATAGTGTACAAGATCAAAGAAAATGTTAGGGTTGGGATACTAATAGCTAATTTTGTAGGTTAATGTACAAAATTTAAATTCTAACAATATGATGATGGTGTTTGACACTGTAATTTGCCCTATTATCAGCAAGCGGGTAATTGACATTCTTTACCCTGGGAAAAATTAAAACACTAACAAGTATAGTCGATGTTAAGAATCTTTTAACCTTGAAATAAAGCTTCTCTTGTTTTCAGAACACGGTATGGAGATCTTCCGCTAATATTGTTTGTTATAGACTTATAGTCTATTAGACTCCCTCTCCTTCTCTAACTAGCATATTGATGACTTTGAAACTGTTTCCATGGCAGACTGCTTGGTTCACCTTTCTGGGAAAATGTCAAACAGATATTGAATCCTGAGACCTCACTTGGGGCAGAGCCATGGGTTTATTATTCTATTTATGCATTCTTCGTCTTCCTTTTCAACATATTGGACATTGTAAGTATTAAATTCTCTTTATCCGTTTATTGGTCGTCAACAATTCTCTGTCACTTTTTCATCAGTGGTAAATTTTGTTGTCGTGCTTGATCTTTAGGAATTTGTATCAGAGCTCATATGACTTATATGATGTTTTGACTCTTAAGTTATCATCTTCTCGACTTTCAATAGGCCAATATGCCAAAGGAGATTGCAGAATATTTGAACAAAATGGGTGCCAGAATACCTAATGTAAAGCCTGGAAAAGCAACAATAGACTACTTGACAAATGTTCAGGCTTCTACACGTTTTTGGGGTATGAATTTTTTTCCTATGGTTCGTTTTAATTTTTACGAAGCATGAATTCGAGTTTTTCTTTTGCTTTCAAATTTGTCTGCTGTTTCGCTTATCTCTTCTAATATCTCTTTTTTATGTTTGGGTTTTCTTTAAACATTATTTCAGGTGGCCTATTGCTGAGCTTTTTGGCAACTACATCAAGCATACTTGATCATAATCTACGGCGTATGAATCAGGGTTTTTCTATTGGGTTTACCTCTATTCTTATTATTGTAAGTTAATTTATCTTTCACATTGTACAATGTCCCAGAGTTGTTCTGCCTTCCTAATTCCTATTCATAGATGTTGTTTGGTCCTTATGTGCATCGCCTCATGTTAGCTTGTCAGATCTCTTAAGTATATCATTGCGTGCTTCCTTGAAACCTGTGACTGCAATCCAGTCTTATCAGATTTACATAGGAATAGATGCTTTTTATAGTGCACATGCTGCATTATCTTATTCTACTAAATTTATGAGAAGAAGGCTGACGAGGTTTTTCCACGAAAGTTGTTTAAGTTATTAACTCGTCTATATAGAAAAAAGAAAAGATTAATTAAAATTTAAAATGGAGGTTATCTATAGGTTTGTAATGCCTGGTAAGTCTGCTAATTATTTGAGACAATCGTTGATTTTTGTATAATTTAATCTAAAGTGACTTTTGATTACAAGCGCATGCTGTTATTCCACGTCATCTCATTGTCTTTTACTGGTTCAGGTGGGTTCTATTATTGAGTTAAGGAGATCTTACCAAGCTTATAATGTTATGCCAAGTCTAAGCAAGGCATTAAGACGTTATGGAGTTTGATTGCAATGGAGGCTACTTTTTGCAAAATTTAAGGTAACGAATAAGTTTACAAATTGACACTTGCAAATCTTTCTAATGTGAATAGAGAG
Source organism: Primula vulgaris (assembly GCA_963920805.1). Lineage (NCBI taxonomy): Eukaryota > Viridiplantae > Streptophyta > Magnoliopsida > Ericales > Primulaceae > Primula > Primula vulgaris. Next base: position 7,692,081 of record OY987219.1, read on the forward strand.
CACTGTGGATTCCACCTTTCTTGGCAGTTGACTAAAGTTTTCTTTACAATAATTTACAGGAATTTGACGAAAGTATAAGCCAGAACAAAGACTATCCCTGTGATCTTATTGAATTTTCCTGCGACGTCGAATCTGTTTCTCAAGTCGAGATTGAAAATGCTCATGATATAGCCTTTTCAGATCAAGTGCTCCTAATGGCGGAATCATGATTTGAATAGGGGAAGGGTCCTGAAGTTCACATATAGACGGTTTTTCTAGCTTACTGGGGTCACCTGATATTATATTAAATTTACTCAAAAATGAATGTGATATAAATTCATAAAGAACCGGGACATGGTCCCTTTGTGTACCACCTAGTTTCTCCCCAGACTGCTTCTACATTATTTTTACCGAGTATCAGTTTAGTTAGTCGACTCGTTCTTTTTAGGTTTGCAGTAGGTGAAGTTTGTGGTTCTGTAGATTTTTGCCTGTGTAAAGTAGATACTAGATACATGTATCTTAAATGATAAATAACACAATTCATTTGTTGCTTTCATTTTTTTTTTTTCCATTTATAAAAGGCAAATGTAAAAAGAAGTACGAACAGGTAAACATATCTATGTTGAGGATTTTCGAAGTATTAAGGCTGGGTTTAACATCTCATTCATTGTTTCTTTGTGTGCCTACATGGAACAACACAAAAGCTATATAATGTGTACTGTTTATCGTTGATGAGTTGATGTATCATTACTCTGTATGAACCAAACAGTTCGTGATGATTTTGAAATAGTAATTTCACAAAACTTCTTCATGCTAGTCACTTAAAAATCTTGTCAAAGAACCTTACCCGCTGACGTGACGGACTATGTGTACCAATTATGAATTAAATGAAAATATGATTTTAATATCGAAACAAAAATATTGATACATTTAACCCGCCACATTAGCGGGTAACGTTTTTGGGTGGATATATCATTTCTCTTGGTTTAAACATAAGATCATGAAGCAAATACTTTACAAGCCAAGTAGAGTTTGTTCCTGTATGATTCGATCTAATTATAATCAAAGACGGACGATATGTAATGATCGGGCTTTTCCACTACATATTTGAGAAATACACGCTTATTTAACTTTGTAATAGTATCCTAGAAGTTCATCAAGAGAGAGATTATGCTTCACTCAATCGAAAACCAACATGATAATACTTATTAAAAAAAGACGAAAGAAACAAGGTTGTAAGTGTGATAAAATTAAAAGCTTAGTGTGTTTAGTTACACTCGATGAAAAGAAAAATATTGGTTTTGGCTTATAAAACACAATAAATCTGTACATATCCAAAAAAAACAAAAAAACATCAAGGGTCTTTATTTTAATATTCAATAGACGAAAATTGTACTTGATGATGAATATAATTTGCGTCAGTAAAGATTGTACGTAAAACGGCTTATTGTGAACGCAATCTCAAGAAACAATAATATAAATCCTGCTATATTCATTCATGATAGTAATGATGATAGCTTTATTCTTTTACAATGAATATAAAAGCTTCAACAATGCATCAGTCCTTACAACCAGTGTTACCCAGCCTCCACCTCAGCAACCTCCGGCACCACCACAGCCACAACCACTACCACCGCAACATCTTCCACCTCCCCCACTGCCTACACTGGGATACAAGTTTACATATAATTGAAAACATTACGGGCCTTACGGGGCCTATTAGCAGTTTTTACGCAACTCGATTCAATATCGGAATAATCTTCATCTTCGAAATCGGAACAGCAGCAACCCATGACTCTAAAGTTTGATTCTGTAACAACAGTAATACATACGTACGTACTCTCATAGTCTAAAGTTCAAAACCTGTTCAGTTAGATGTACTCTCCCAAGTTTCAAGTCAAATTAAAGTTCATCAAAGAAAATTTTACCTAAGAGAAAATTTAGAAAGCAATAAACAGATTGGTACGTACCCAAAAATAAAATAAAAAATTACCATGCAGAGTAGCAGAAAATACTTCCTTGACACAACGATAGAAGATCTTACACTTTTAGACGTTTTACCAAAACAAATTAAGTCGACGGTACATATTAATATTATATATAATAATAATAATAATATAAACATAAAAGATCCAAAAAGGTTATAACATCATTAGCCACATTAACTTAATTTCATATTTGTTGGTTATTGAATATCTATGCGTTTCTTCGAAGAAAATAAAGAATTCTTCGATCGATCTCTGGTGACTATTGAAGAAAAAAGACACATAAGTGCCGAGTTATAAATTTGAGGTAGTAAAAATTGTTCGGACCATAAAACAATTAATTAGGTTACCCTTTAAAAAATAAAGACATTGCATGCATGCCTATAACGGGAAAAGATCAATAGCGCACGTCTTGTTGAAAAAACATTAATATTTTCAAAAATATAATGCTAAGGAAACACATACCACCACCACAGATTCAATCCAGCAACAGTGGATACCTTTTTAGAAAGAGTGTAAAGAAATAGATAAAAATATCATGCTTATATATATATATATATGCAATTTTACCATGGTATTGGTACCTACGAATATAATCCCGTGATACTAGAGGCATAAAAGGGTAAATATTTCCATTTATACACTTTTTTCTTTCCTTTCCATATCAACGTTGAACAGTACAAGGGTGATAAACAACTAAAATAATAATTCCACCCGTATATACTAAACAACTTCCTACACTCCTGTAGCCTTTTATTGACTTGTTTAAATTGCATCAACAAGTCACGAACCAGAACCGTGAAATAGAGACTGATTTTCTATAAAAAAAAACTATACCTTATATAAATTAATTTTCCGGAATAAGGGTTAAAACAATAAAATTTAAATGTTTTTATCAAAAATTGATGAAAAAATATATTTTTTCACTTATTTTTAAATAAATGGAGATGCATCCCCGACTGTTCATAGCTAGTTACTTTATCGACTAATAGATGAATTTATTTTTATTTGGTGTATATTGTGGTAATACTATAATTAATAGGCTGACACATAGAGAGACCGTTTAGTGGAATTGACCATCGAGATAAACCAGGAAAGAGAGAAAAATCAAAAACTAGTGTCAAGATTATGCCACGTATTTTAAAATAGTTGAAATCAATGTTAACGACGCAAAACCGACACACAGCTTTTACGCTATATAATTTTTCTCCAAAAACATGGCGAATATCAAGGTCGGAGCTCGATCTCCAATTATATTTCTTATCAGAGAGCTACTGGTTATGATATGACTACCGCCTGAAGGTCAGGCCCGGTTTTAGGCATGGGTCGGAGGGGCCAAGACATTCGAATTTTTCCAAAATTTAAAGGCCTCCGTTTTCAAGAAAAATATGTTTGATAAATTTAATATGTAAGATAAATATACGAATCATTATTATGATAAATATAAGTGTGTCCAAGATGGTATTTTTGTGAAAAGAATTTGTATTTTGCTATTATTCTTGTAGTATGTAGGTTCAAACCTTGTTAGTAGCATTTTAGTGTTTCTTTTATTTTATATTATTATAAATGAAGTTAAATAAAAAAGGTCTCGTTTCGTGCAGGTTCATGACCTTCAAAACTGGCTCCGATTCTGCTGAATGTGGTATAGAGTCAACCGTCGATAATAAGAAGAACTAATAGACTGGAGACATGGTGTCATCAATGGTGGGTGGTAGTGAAACGTTGTTGTTGTTGTTGGTGGTGGTGGTGGTGGTGGTGGTGGTGGTGGTGGTGGTGGAGGAGGAGGAGGAGGAGGTTAGAAAGTAAATGACGGTGGGAGTGAGAAGTGGAGAGTAGATAGAGAGAAGAAACTAAGATGGAGCAGGATTGAATATGGTAGTTCTCGTTGAAGATGATGAAGCGGGATACGAGAAAGAATCAGTGGTGTATTTATTAATTAAGTGATGATCAGAGAATCGACCGATTACAAAATATGTTATAAATTGTATTTTTGATAAATAAAAATATCTCAAATTGTACTTATACTTAATTTTCAAAAGTTTAGAATATATGTTGTATACATGTATGGATTGCGCTCTCTCCTCCTATCTTAGCTTCCATCGATCGTGAGAATGGTTTCAAGTGCTTATATGCACCCGATCAACTCAATCTCTCTTTGATCTTCGTTGCACTCGTCGCCGCTTCGATAATATTATTGATTTACATTTGAGAGAGGTAGAATGGACGATCGTCCAAGACATCATGACTAGGGTTGCTCAATACTAGAGGTAGCCGATGTAACGGTGCAATGCACCAATTAGAAAGAGACACGCTATATTTATTGGTTAAAATATTATTTATATATGTTTGGCATTTATTGTATCATTTATTGATTAAAGTTGAGGCAAACCCGTATATTTTGGGCTTACGACCCGGCCCAACAACAAAACTCACAAGCACCGACTCTCTAACAAAAAAGTTATACGGATATTATTTTACCTAAATCAGAAATTAAATTACCTAAAACCTTTTGATTTTTCACTCCGTCTCTCTTTTAGCACTTTGTCATCGGGCTTATCGGGTAAGGCTAAATTCATCAATAACTTTTCTCATTTATTGTTATGTTCTATTCTTATGCGATCTTCAATGTATTTTATACATTAAACACAACCGGAAGTCGAATCAAAACGATCAAATATGATAAAAATTGCCTAATTGGATTTGGGAATTTCCATTGTTTTAATATTTGGAAAAGATACACTAATTTTATCTTTATTATCAAATAATTTGGCTCGATTATTTGATTAGTAACTATATTTTTAACTTTCTTGTTATGAAATATGTGTTTGTTTCAAATAATAACATTATTTTCATTAAGCTTTTGTAGTGTTTGATTGTAAGTTGGAGATTAATTTCATTAGTTTCCATTGTATGCTTTCTTGTCTGTTCAAATGTTATTTTAGTGATCCTTACAAATAACTACATATCAATCAACTTAATTACAAAAACACACATATGTGTACTTTTTTACAATTAGATACATATATTTATTTACAATTAGCTACATATGTCATAAAAAATAAAAATAAAACATACAAAAATAAATCAAAAATCAAAAAAATTGGAAAATATATTAAAAAAAACCAAAAAAATTATACATAGTGTCAAACATGATTAAACATGATTGGTCATGATTAGATAATATTAAACAGGATCAGACATAAAATATTGGACAAGATTGGATATGACTAGACATGATTAGACATACATGATTGAACAAGATTAGAAAGGATCAGACAAGATCACACATATTTTTTGTATAGAAAATATATTTTTTAAAATTTTGGTTATTTTAATTTTGGTTTTTAATTTTTAAATATTTTTTTGGATTTTTTAATGACATATGTATCTATTTGTAAATAAGTTCATAAAATATGTATTTTTTTGTAAAATAGTCATGAAGTTCAAAACAACCGAATTTTTTATAAACAAATTTCTAAATATGTACTTAAATTATCATTACCCCTTAATTTTATTTGTAAATGGTCATTAACAACCCCCACCCACCCCCACAAATTTACTTATACACTTTGACTAACTAAGATGGGCGCACAGTTGTGTGTGAGCTCTGATAACAAAAATCTCTTGACTAGTAGGGTTGGGATTTTTTTCCAAAAAATCAAACCGAAAACCGAATCGAAATTAATCAAACGGTTCAGTTTTGTTCATAAAAAATACAAACCGAAACCGAAACGATACCGAAAATCGAAACCGCAACTGTAAACCGTAAATCAAAACCGAAACTGTAAACCGAAAATGATATTAAAACCGAAATAAAACCGTAAACCGAAATTCAACCGTAAAACGATAAAAGTATAATTATGTATGTTTACTTTTATTTATATTTTGGTGCATGGTTAAATCAAATTGCTTTTTAAAATAAAATGATATCAAACTATTAGTATTAAGATTAGTTTTTGAATTTTAAGTATACACATTTGGGTTGTTATTGATGCTTTCTCCATTATAAACAAACTCCATCCATGTACTTTCCTTTGTTTATCTATCGTCGTGGTACTTCTATGTTGGAATGACGTTGAAATTTTGTTTTTTTAGACTTCATTGGACTGTTTGAAACTGTGAAAGTTTTAATCTGTAACTTTTGAAACTTTGTATTTAATTTTTCTACTTTTATGTTTTTAATTTTGTGGGCTGTCATTTAATTACTCACTTTTTTAATTTTATTTACAATTTTGAATAAATTCGATTTTTTAATTCACACAAAATGGATTTCTCCATTAAATTCGGTTTAATCTATACTTTTGGAACCCGAAAACCAAACCGAAAAACCGAAAATAACCGAAAAATCGAAACCGTACCAGTACGAACCGAAATACCGGTTTCATCTTTAAAAAAAAATTAAAACCGAAATTATTTTAGATTTGGTTTCGGTTTTCTTAAAAACCGTATTAAACCGAACTGAACCCACTAGTAGTTTCACTTGAAAAACATCTGATACTCTATCCAATAATTTTATTATAATAAGTCAAACCAATTCAAATGAAACTGTCCAATTTAGGCATTTTTTTTCCAAAAATACGTCTATAATTTTTTATTAATTACAATAATGACAAACTTACATAAAAAAATAATAACTAATAACACTATTTATAACTATTTAACAACAAAATATTTTTTTAAATCTTATCATCTTATACTAATTTTTATTTATTATCCACATATTTATATTATAAGTACACTTATTTTTTATATTTTAATTGAATTGCACCTCACACACACAGCGCAGGAGAAAAAGTAATACTATAGAGTAACTGTACAGTAAACAATAACCGAAATAACCGAAATAACCGAAACCGTACCGGTACGAACCGAAATACCGGTTTCATCTTTAAAAAAAAATTAAAACCGAATCGAAACTGAAATTATTTTCGATTTGGTTTCGCTTTTCTTAAAAACCGTATTAAACCGAACCGAAGCCACCGGTAGTTTCACTTGAAAAACATATGATACTCTATCCTATAATTATATTATAATAACTCGACCCAAGTCAAATGAGATTGTCCAATTTAGGCACTTTTTTTCAAAAATACGTCTACATTTTTTATTAATTACAATAATATCATATTCACATAAAAAAATATAAAAAATAATAACTAATAACACTACTTATAACTCTTTAACAACCAAACATTATTTTAAGTCTTATCATTTTATACTAATTTTTACTTATTATACACATATTTGTATCATAACTATACTTATTTTATATATTTTAATTATTTTATATATTTTAATTGAATTGCACGTTACACACGAACCATACGGGGTTTCGTAAGTAATACTGTAAATTAACTGTACAGTAAACAGTATGTTCCATGTGTTACACGTGTGACGTGTCATCTCTTGAATTTGCCTCGAGGCCCTTGACTCGTCCAAAGTATCTTTCGCGGTTTTTCAAAGAATCCAACATTTTTTTATCATTCAAAATCTCTGCCCCCCACCCAATTACTTTATTTTTCTAATCAATTGGGTTGTCCATGTTTCAATAACTTATTAATAAGCACCATTTTATGTTTCTTTTTGTCCATTCAACTGTCGATTTCTTAGAAAAAACAAAACATCAAGTATAAATAAAAAGATGAATAATCTAATACTCTATAATGGATAAACATTCACCAACATCATCATCATCACGACCTATATTGTGTAATTACCATTTTCTAATTTTTTCTGTCTAGTCAAGTGTCAATTTCTTACAAATTTTAAAAAATAAATATAACTAGAAAGATAAATAAAAAATTCACCAACATAAGCATCATGGCCTATTTGAAATCATATGAAACAATCAAATTGAAGTTGGGTTCAACTATATGAAATGTGGTGCGAGTCTACTTTAATTAGTGAGCTTGTTAAATCTATCTTAGGTCTTATAGTATAAGATTAATAGTTGATGGATACCTAGCGTTTTATTTGCTACGACCTTGTTACCAGGCCGAGGCCTTGTTTTGTTTGTCCGAACAGACTTGTTGATATGCATTATTTTTTATGATTTTCATTGTATATCGTATATATTTGCATTATGTCCCTATTTATTTATAATACACTTACTTACCGAAAAAAACTATATTTGGATTAGGTCCCTATTTTTTATAATTTTCATTGTATATCGTATATCACTTTTCATTATTAAGGAACAATTATTTTCACTTGTAAGAAAAAGATGCTAAGAAATACAAGGTGGCGTCGATTGAAGAACATATTGAAAGTTTTGTGTACCAAATTGATCAAAATTGAAATATTTGGGTGTTGGGTAGAAAAGGCTAAAACCTCATACAAAATCTTCACTTATTCGCTAAGTTAACCCATAAAAACCAAACAAAACAAAATATATGTCTCTCTTATATCTCTCTCTATATATATAATTATAAATACCAATTCTATGTGGATTGGGATCGTTTTTTTTATCACTCTTCGAATGGAATTTATCTCTCTAGAAACTTGAGGTACTTTTTTTTATCGCTTTAGAATCTTTCAATTTTATCTGATTTTAATTTATTTAATATTATAGTTGCTGACGTCACTTCACATGAACCTTCGCCTTTAATTTATTTAATATTTATTCACTTTCCGTGTTGACTGACTTTTTCTTTTTTAATATTTAAATATGTTAAATTGTTGATTAATGACGTGTTTGGTTAGAGTAATTATTTGGATAATATTAAATCAGTTGTCGAACTGAAATTATGTGTGTTGTAATTAATATATTTTACTTAATGTGTTATTATTAAGTTATTCTATTATTTATGAGATTTAGGGTTTGTTTGGATGCAGCTTTTGATAAAATAAGTTGGCTTATATGCATGTTAAATGCAACGCTACTTTTGAGGAAATAAAACATAATATTAAATAAGCTGAATCCAAACAAGCCCTAATGCTCAGCTTGGTTTTAGAGATTTAGAGCCATTTTGATATAAGAGACTGTTGAACCGAGTAATGTTAAATCAGTTGTCGACTAACATTCTGTGTGTTATAAGTTATATATTTTATACATTTTTTTTTGAGGACGTTAGAATGTATAATGTGGCTTTCGCTTTGCTGCAGAGTTTAGTTTTATTTGTGAGATTTAGGGTTAGTTTGGATGCAACTTTTGAGAAAATAAGCGGGCTTATATGCATCTTAAATGCAACACTACTTTTGAGGAAATAAGCCACAATTTAAGTTAGCTGCATCCAAACAAGCCCTAAGATTAGAGCCATTTTGATATAAGATATTAGGGCTGGGAAAAAATCCCGAAATCCCGACCCGCACTCGATCCGAAATTTCCCGATCCGAGAATGTCGGGTTTTGTCCCGGCCCGACAAACTTCGGGATCGGGTGGCAATTTTGATTTCGTCGGGTGTCCCGATCCGACTCGATTTTTTAATTAATTTATATTTTATATAAAAATATAAATTAATTTATATCAAATGCAAGTGATGAGAATCGAACCTTGTACCTCTAGCATACAATGTAAGCACTCTACCATATGAGCTACAATCCTTTTTGCTTTATATATTAGTTATAATTATATAAGTATAATATAGATTTGTAGTTTTGAATATATGAAACTATTAAATTAAAAAATATGCTTAAATTAAAAAATTATATTGTTATTTTCAAGAAAGATAAATGATTATTATTTTCCGATTATAAAAATTATATTGTTAATGTATCTCATTTAGTATGATAATTGTTACTTGTGTGAATAAAACTAAATAATAAAAAAATCTGATAAAAAACGTATCAATTTTTTTATCTACTCCATTATTTGTAGTTTCACATTATTTTTTCGACTACATGTTAATTTCCTTTTTCATTTATTAAGAATGCTATTTTTAAACTAGGATTATTTTTTGTGTTAATAACATGTTTAGACTTCTCAAATGAAAATTGTTAATAAAAAATGACGTCGTCGTAAAATAAAAAAATATGTCGGGAGATTCGGGATAAACCTATACCGACCCTACGGGATCCCGAAAATTCGGGTTCCGACTTTTGTCGAGTCGGGATCGGGATTTTTTTTCACTTCCAAAAATGATACGGGTTGAGCGTTTACGGGTCGGGTCCCGACCCTAACCCACCCCTATAAGATACTGTTGAACAGAGTAATCTAAAGATTATGTTAAATTAGTTGTCAAACAGAAATTAGATGTTTCGTAATTAAATAATTAATATTACACAGTCTTCTGTTTTTGTTCATGATATAGTTTGACTAGTGAGATTAAGGATTCGTTCGGCTGCAGCTTTTGAGCAAATAATCTGGCACTTTTAAGCTTGTCATACTAATGAAACACAAATTATGAGCAGAAGCAAAATGTTTAAATAGCTCTTAGCAAACAAGCCCTTAAGCTCTACATAGATGGATAATTTGGCTTAGATTAGAGCAACTTTAAACATCATGTACTGACATTTTAACGCCTTTTTAATTATTTTACCTCGTTTATTATCATGTACTACCTAGATATAGTATATTTTGAGAAGATATAGTGACAAATCAATATTGGAGTATTGTTGAGTAAAATAATATGACAATATTAGAAATAATTTATCATTGCATATAGTTTAACTCGATAAATTTCTTAAAATATACCTATAGCTAATTTTCCTTGTAATTAAGAGATGCTTTCTAATTCTGATAATTGGTATTAAAAAACACTGAAGTTTCAATAACAATAGCAATAAAATCTACTTTTCAAAATACGTATGAGTAAAAGTTGAGATTTTGAGAAAATTGGGTTCATGCATCTTACATGCGACACAACTTTGTGAGAAAATTAAACAAATGTTATTATAGCTTCACCCAAATGATATCCCTTAGCTCCGAGTTGATCGATAGTTCCGCTTAGATTAGAGCCATTTTAAACGTGCATCTACATGTATATGAACTCGTTTGTTAAACCTATTTTGTTTAACTTTCAGCAAATTTGACATGATGGGATTAGGGAGTGGATCTGCTTTGATGAAATTAGGGATCTTAAATGATGCCGATCAAGTTACTATAGATGCTATAACTTTATTTGTGGCCTTACTGTGCACTTGCATTGTAATTGGCCATCTTCTCGAGGAAAACCGGTGGTTTAATGAGTCTGTCACTTCTCTTATTATCGTAAGTTTTTTGACTTACCTTGATTTGCTGACGAAACTAGTAAACTCAAAAGGATATGAATTTTTTCATAGTATGTGAGGGGCTGAAAAGCTATTTTCTAGATATTTTAATCAAAATACATAGAAAAAAGTTGATCTTTTGTCGAGTTTTATCAAAATGGGAGGGGCTACAACCCCGAGTGTCTCCACCTAGTTCCTTCCTTGCGTGAGCTCCCCCTCAATTTTATTCCTTATATTCCATAGAGGCTAGAGCACATTTTTGCGTTTAGTTTTTTTGTTTTGTTTTGGATTCTGCAGTGTATTAAAAGAACTCAATTTGGTTTTATTGTAGGGTTTGTGCACCGGTATAGTGATTCTACTAACTTCTGGGGGTACAAACTCCCGTGTTTTGGAATTTGATGAGCAACTTTTCTTTAATTACCTGCTTCCACCAATTATATTTAATGCTGGGTAAGTATTTGTTCGTGTTAGTCCCTTATTTCAATTGCAAGTTTGCAATAGTGTGTTTATTCATGTCGCTGTAATATTATTCCTTATTTTATCATTAGTTTTGTAGTACATTGGTAAGACACGGGGTCTTTGGATAGTACGTTATTTTTGCTAACTCGAGAAACTCGTTTTATGCTGTGCGTGCCGCTTGAGTTCGTTTACCTTTATCTTCTTAGTAATATTTTTTCCGATTTCAAAAAAGTTTATCTGTTTCAAAAATTGTTTAATGCCCGGTGCTAGCTAATATCAAATACTTTTCAATGGATGCTACAGGAGGCACAATAGTAGTTTGAATAAGTACTGTGCTGATCTTAATTTCATGTCCTGTGGTTTTGAGACATGTTTGTCTGTTTCGGCACAAGATGGTGCTTTTGAGGGAGACCTTTTTAAACATAATTCAAAAATGTAGAAATTGGAGATGTCAAGACGTTTGCGCATTATACTAGTTAAGAAACAAGCTAATTAAGTTGGTATACGTCATACTGTCACTCATGAGCTCATGAACGTGATCATTTAGATATGCATTGTTATTTTGGTATTATTGCATCACTTAGTTGTCATTATTTGGTGGAGATGGATTAGTGGTGCATTTATAATTATCGAACTCCGTTTCTAGAGTGTGATGTTTATTTTTACATATTTATCATGTTTGTTCACTTGCTGTCTAATTATGCATCTTATATTTTCACAATTTGAAGCCTTTTTTTTCTTTCATTTGATCGACTTTCATGGCAAAACTTTTAACATATCTTACTATTATTGAATACTAAGATTGGCGCCACAGGTGTACGATCTTTTTAATATTTTGTGGGAAGAATTGATTAATTTAAACGAATATGATAACAGAAAACAGCTATCTTTTCTGAATTTTTGTACATGATGTGATGAATGGTTTTTGAGCCGTGTGCCAGAACCTTTTGTACAAATTATGCAGATATTCCATAACCCAATAAAAACTTGCTCATGAAATATATTTCAGGCACACTGTAGATTCCATGCAGGATTACACTAGTTTTATAACCATAGAGCAAATGTCTCTTTTCTCTTTCTTATAAATTTGCGGCTACTGTTTAAATTATTTTATTCACAATTCTTTTAAAGATACTCTTCTCTGTTTGTTTCTCAAGTGTCCATGCTTTCATATATTTTTAACAAATGATAAGCAAAAGTCATTCCATCACCAAGGATTTTTTTTTATTACTGAAAATTCTGGTTCATTTACGTTTTACTTTCCAGGTTTCAGGTCAAAAAGAAGCAGTTCTTCCGGAACTTCATTACTATCACATTGTTTGGTGTGGTTGGCACATTGATATCCTTTGCGGTTATTTCATCTGGTGAGTTGGGGAGCTTCATTACCCTATTATTTTAATTACTATCACATTGTTTGGTGTGGTTGGCACATTGATATCCTTTGCGGTTATTTCATCTGGTGAGTTGGGGAGCTTCATTACCCTATTATTTTACTGGCAAATCAGTTGCTTGGCTTATACTTGTTGTTTCTCGTGTGATGTTTAGCTCATGCTTGTGAATTTTGATCCAGGGGCATCACTATTATTCAAAAGGCTGAATGTTGCTTTTTTGGAGTTCAATGATTATCTAGGTAATATCGTCTGTCCCTTTCTATTGTTTTTTTTGGTATTATGATAGCATGTGCTATCTTCCGTTCTTTAATTATTTTATTCACTGTAGACATTTAGTGGTGCAATGAACTTTTCTTTAGCCCCTTTCGTCTTTATTTACTCTTGTAGCCTCAAATGTTCATATAAATGACTACTTACAAGACATAGGACTTCTACCATACGTATTGCGTACCTTATTGACTGATAACACGTTCTAGAAAATCGAAATGAAAAGTTTGGAAGCACCATTACAAAGTTATTATTTGCTACTTGATATGAAATTTCGATCAATTTCTTATTGCCTTTTTACCTAAATGGCCTTGTCTTACTTTTGCTTATAACCCTTTGTTATTCAACTCTTTCAGCTATTGGAGCAATATTATCAGCCACAGACTCTGTCTGCACCTTGCAGGTAGTTCCTTTTTCCTGCGAGTATTAAAAAACAACAATAATATAATGTGGCTAAAGTTTCTGTCCGATGCCAGGTTCTTAATCAGGATTCGACGCCTTTGTTGTACAGCCTAGTCTTTGGAGAAGGAGTTGTAAATGACGCCACATCTGTGGTGCTTTTCAAAGCTATCCAGAAACTTGATCTCTCTCACATTGGGTCAAATACCGTCTTCCTGTTCATAGGCAACGTTTTGTCTCTATTTATTGCAAGCACGTTGTTAGGCATTACAGTAAGTTTGACTTTTTTTAAGAACGAAACTTTCGCTCTGCTTATCCCTATGCTTGTCTCTTTTAAGTTTTTGGAGTAGTGGACAATAATATAACTAGTGTTCCGCATATCGATATTTCATTCTTATTATACAACTTACACATAAAATTCGAGTTTTAGTTCACCTGATCGTCATCTTTCCTTATCCAATTTCTAGCAGTTCCTTTTTGGAAGCCCCTATGCATAGCTTTGTTTATTTGATATGTCACAGAGAATCCTAGCTATCATGCTTCTGGCTGCCAAATATGCTACTTATGAATGGTTGTAACAAAATTGACGTGCTGTATTGGCAGGCAGGATTGCTGAGCGCTTATATCATCAAAAAGTTGTATTTTGGAAGGTACATGGTTTCTTACCTTTGTTTGCCTCATCATGTCTTCTCAATTTGAACTTCACTTATTCTGTGGATAAACTTAAAAAATCAAGATTATCTCAGGGTAAATATCACTTTAGTTCACCAACTTATTAATCTCTACATATAAGAACACCATACCATTAAGTTTAGGGGGAATTAGCATAAGCATACCCTACACCTATTATATTAACAAAAACATACCCTCAAAAGTTACATTATCAAAAACATACCTTCTATTAATAATTAATAAAAAAACAAAAAACCCCATTCATCCATCCTGATCTCTTTCCTCTCTCTCTCTCCTCCTCCTTCTCCCTCTCTCCGATCTCTCCTCCTTCCTCTCTCTTTCCGATCTCTCTCTCCTCCTCCTTTTCGCTCTCTCTCCGATTTCTCTCTCTAAGTATGAACTTTTTGAACAAGGATATGAAATTTTGGTTATGTTTTTGTTAATTAGAAATTTTTGGGTATGTTTTTGTTAATTTAGTTTAAAAAGTAGTATGTTTTGTTAATTTATAACAATCTAAACACAGACCGACACAACGTTAAATAATTGTTATACCATATTATCAATTTTCACAATCTAGACACCACAAGTACAAAACTCGAATATTACTACACTAACCTATCACAGTCCACAAGTGCTTACAGTGCTTAAATTTAGTGTTCACAATTAGTACAAAGCTGAAGCTTTAGAGTTGAAATATTGACACTAGTGTACAAAAGAGTTGAAATATTGACACTAGTGTACAAACTGTTAGATTTGGTATACGCAAGTGTCAAAATTCGATACATTAGGGTATAAACTATAAAAGTGATACTTTCCCATCATCTTATGATGTGATTAGGAGTTATTTTCTTTGGAACCTATGTTTCTGGTATGCATATATTATGGAACAGCTATTATTATTTTTGCCTATTGAAAGTGTAATATTCTTCTAAAAGTTACTTGATCAATTATAGGCACTCCACTGATCGTGAAGTGGCTCTTATGACTCTGATGGCTTACCTTTCCTATACAACGGCCGAAGTAAGTTTTGCTTAGGCTTTAAGCCCTTCATCGAACTTAACCGTGTAATTTATTACTTAAGACGGTATTCTAATGATATTTTTTTGGAGTTCAGTTGTTTGACTTGAGTGGGATTCTCACCGTCTTCTTTTGTGGAATTGTTATGTCTCACTACACATGGCATAACGTGACGGAAAGTTCAAGAGTAACTACCAAGTACTCAATTCCAGGCTTTATATTTTTTATAAATTTCTGGAACTTGCTAGTGAAGTAACCATGCTATACTAACTTAAACTTTGTTTGACCAACTGGTGCAGGCACGGTTTTGCAACATTGTCGTTTGTTGCAGAGGTCTTAATCTTTGTTTATGTCGGTATGGATGCCCTAGATATTGAGAAATGGGGATTCGTAAATAAAAAGTACGTGTGAAAACTCCTCACTTAGATTATTCTCATTTTACCATGCCTTTTTGTTGTAATAACTCAGTACTCGAATATTCTCTCATTTGTTATTCTGGTTTTTCTAAAATTTCAGTCCTGGAACATCAGTTGGAGTTAGCTCGGTTCTGCTAATCTTGGTTTTTGTTGGAAGGGCTGCTTTTGTATTCCCTTTATCCTTTCTAATCAACCTCACCAGAAATTCTGACAATGAAAA
The DNA here is from genome assembly GCA_963920805.1 of Primula vulgaris. NCBI lineage: Eukaryota > Viridiplantae > Streptophyta > Magnoliopsida > Ericales > Primulaceae > Primula > Primula vulgaris. The sequence goes on from OY987219.1 coordinate 7,708,030, forward strand.
AATGAATATCAGGCAGCAGGTATATATTTGTAAATTTAGTTGTCATATATTTTTAGACATTTGAGGCCGTAATTTAATCCGAGCTATTCGAGCGTTGTAGATTACTATTTGGTGGGCTGGTCTAATGCGAGGGGCTGTCACAATGGCTCTGGCTTATAATCAGGTAAGCATGCTTTTATATGCCTATCAAATTAAAGTTGCAAGGGGAATATTTGGCAAGTTTGTTACTCTAATGCATATTGATATATATTTTTTCAGTTTAGGGATATTTTTTTTGGTGTGGATGCGTGTAGTTTTACTTTCTAGTGCATATTGAAGAGTACTTCATTTAGAACTTAAATTTGTTGCATTTGTAGTTTGCAAAGTCAGGTCACACTCAACAGCCAGGAAATGCAATCATGATCACCAGCACTATCACTATTGTGCTTTTCAGTACATTGGTATGACTCCTGTAACACTTAAATCCCATTTCAGTATATTGTGGTGGGCTCTTTATCTTGATCTATTGATTATTGTTGGAACTATACCTTTTGGGGTTTTCTTATCACAAACCCTCACTTTTGAAGGTTCAGGAAGTTTTTAGGCTCTGTTAGCTTCACATGAGGGATTGGAAAACTTTACAAGTTGTGTAAACATTTCTAAAATGTGCTATTTTATAAATTTGAGGTAGCAGCAGCTATTTTACAAATAGTTGTGTGATACATCTATTTGGAAGATTCATCAGTCAATTAACAAAAGCAAGCAAAATTCAGTGGTAAAGGAGTGGCCAGAACTTTACAAGCTTAATAGTTGCAAGCTGAACCAAACTTAAAAATTGAATTAGAAGTAGAAACGATGAGAATACTTGAAGATTTAGCTTTTAATAGTCTTTTGGCTATATCTAATTGACCATTTCTTGGACTTCTTTGAAAACTAGCACTTTGCTACTTGATTTACAACCAAACTACAACATTGTTAAGATAGGTAAGGCATCTATGTTTTCCTTGAACTCTACGAGGCATATCAAATCAGAACGAATGAACTTCTAGTAACGAAATTCTTCTGGGACCAAATAATTATAGTCATTTAATTACTCTGTGTACTTCTCACATTATATGATTTTACATTATTATCGTAATATATTCATCTAATTAATTGACCAACAGGTCCAAATATTACTTATAATGATAACTACTTTGAAAAAAAGAAAAGAATATTCAAGGCTGCATACTTACTTTAAATCCGTTTATACATAGCTGATAACTATTTGACGAAAACATATTTTTCTTTGAGAAATACATCTTATGTTGCCCTTTTCCTGTTTATACTTTGTTCTACTCTCTAAGTTCCATCTAACAACAAAATTCAAGCTTAAATATTTATGTATAATCTGGCTTTATTTATCTTCTTTAAGTCTTGGCTACCTGCAGATATGTGTCCTGCTGAATATTTACTTACGTACTCAAATATTTTTAGGTGATTGGGATGATGACAAAGCCCCTTGTGGGATTATTATTGCCTTCACCTAGAAACTCGATCAGTACATTCTCATCCGGCCCATCTAGCCCAAAATCATTGACATTGCCACTCATTAGCAGTGAACAAGTCTCAGAGCCCAATGCAGAGGTCCATAACCGCCCGACAAGCTTCCGAATGCTCTTATCAACACCGACTAACACAATCCATTTTTATTGGAGAAAATTCGATGATGCTTTTATGCGCCCTGTTTTTGGAGGAAGGGGATTTATACCTAATGCTCCCGTCTTACCTACTGACATGAGCGTTTATTAATGTCAATCTAATCTTAGATTTTAACTATAATGTTGGTTTCCGGAGCGTTGGATGCTTGTAGATAAAACTTGGTCTATATATAAATTGTGTTATGGCCTTTAAGGTTGATATGTATATCGGATTCTTGAGGGGTAAAAATACATATTTTGCTTGTTGGCAATGAAATTTTGAGTTCTGCAACTTTGTATAGCAAGTTTATACAAGTCATCCATTACAACAAAACGAAAAAATTATGCACTGTAATCACTTGACAAACCCGGGAACAGAGTAGGATTGTGGAGCGGCAGTTTAGTCTAAAAATTTTCACATTAAACAGCTTTTCCCCAAGTTTCTGATCACCCCTATTTCTCCTATTTCCGTCTCAAAACTCTCTCTTAAATGGCTGAAATGTTTTTTTTAAAATGTAATCATATAGTTGAGGTAAAAAACTACACGAGTCTAATGCAACATATATTTTTTGAGAAATTTTCCTAAACTAAGTGATTTTAAATATACATAAAAAGTAGTGTTCAGATTTTTATGAACAATTTTTGGTTCTGCCATAAAACTTTAAATTTCGTCAAAAATCAAAACTTAATATCTTCTAATGTGGGTTTCACCAACATTTTAATAATTCAATATAGTTTACCATGCATAACCCTAAGTAAATTTCTATCATCTTATTGAGTACTTTTACATACAATTGTACTGTTTTTCAGAAAATCCGACTAGTTTTGTATGCATGTTCAAAAATTCATAATCGGGGCGATTAACAAAAAAATAACCTATTCCTATTATATTAACAAAAACATATCATAATAATTTAAATTATCAAAAACATACCTATATATATTTATTATTTCTCTAATTCTAATCAGACCATAATCTAACCTTTCTCTCTGTCTAACCGCAACTCTCTATCTCTAATCACACATCTCTCTCTAACACACGATAATCGCACCTCTTTCTAACACGGGCTAATCAGCCACATCTCTCTCTAAAAATGATGAAAAACTTACAAAATATTCATTTGCTGATTATAAAACGTTATACTCTAATTTTAAAATTTCATACCCTAAATGTTCTGGATCACAATCAAATATCTTCATACCCTAATTTCAAAACTTCATACCCTACCTATGAATTTCTCTCGATATTGTACATATGGATTCTCCTCTTTCAACTTGAAACCTACAAATTTTACAATAGTCTCAAATTTCAATAAATAGAAAATAATCTCACAAATTGCATATATTTTTCATATATTACGGGGTATCAACCAGTGTAATATTTGTGTATTACGTATGTATATATCTGTATTTATATGTATATGGATGTCTATATAATCTAGATGATGTTCGGTAGTCAGTGACGGTTTTTCGTGGTGGAGGAGGAAAAGAAAGATACAGAGAAGAATGGATGAGAGAATGATAGTAATATGAGAGAGATACACAAAAAAATTTATGAGAGAGAGAAAATGGAGGAGAGAGAGAGAGTAAGATGAGAGAGAGAAATAAGATAATAAACGGTATTAAATTTGTTTTTGTATGTTTTTATAATAAAAAGTTTTTGGGTATGTTTTTGTTAATTTAGTTTAAAAATTAGTATGTTTTGTTAATTTATTCTTAATAGAATATATAAATTCACCTAGGGTTAGAGCAGCAGTGATTCTACCCCATTTCTCTATCCCTTCCGTGCCTCATTGCTTATTTTATCCAAAAAAATATTCTAAAAAACTTAAAAAAAATTGTACAATTACTATAATACATGTATCAATACATTCCAATAATTATTTTTAAAAGAAAATCCGTACAAAATTTATTTTGAAATAAATATATAAATTAGTGTAAATCAAACATTGAATATTAAAAAAATTGTATAAAATAATATTATGTTCAAATGTTTTAAAATTTGAATACAATATAATATAAAAGTTTATAAAGTTGCGGTATAAGTTGTGAAAATTTAAAATTTGAGTGAAAATAAGCAAGATACACAAAAAATATTAGAGTATATATAACTTTTCCCACACAAATGCAGAATCACTAATATACAAATTTTTTTTGAAGGGTGGAATCATTTATATTCAATGCTTACTATATTCCCTCTTCTTTATCGCTCCTGATAGTGACAATTCATAATTATTGGTTTCAATCGGACATTCGAGTCAAAAGTTATGAACTGTTAAAGTTTTACATAAAACATAAAGAAATTTTATACAGCCAATCGATCGGTTTCAGAGCCGATCGATCGGCTAACCTCACTGGAAAATGTGTTGATTTTCAATGCAGGGACAATTTTTTAATTTCACATTAAAACCGTAAGTCAGACATACGAACCGTAAAAACGACTTACGGTTTGAGTTAAGTCAATAACCGTAAGTCAGAATTACGGTTCGTAAGTTAGAAATACGATTCGTAATTTGTTTTTACGGTTTGAACGTAAGAGCTGTTATAGTGATGGATTTACATGTTTATAACGTAAGAGCGTATGATAAATGTAAAAATATTAAAATACAAAGAAGGATATTAATCCACTTGCTCTAAGTTAAGTGTCTGGATTTTTCCACTGTAATTTATCTGTTTTCATGCTCAAACCGTGAAATTTTTCTCCGAACCGTTAGTCAAACTTACGGTTTGACTTTTGGTCAAAACCGTATCTTTAACTTACGGTTCGTAAGTCAATTTTACGGCTTATCTATGAAATTACCAAATTGCCCCTACGTTGAAATTTTTAAATTTTACAGTGGACCGATCGATCGGCCATCATAGCCGATTGATCGGCCAAGCATTCTGTAATATTTTACATTGGACCGATCGATTGGACCGATCGATCGGTTGTCAGTTCCGATCGATCGGCTGTCAGTTCCGATCGATCGGCTGTCAGTTCCGATCGATCGGCTGTCAGTTCCGATCGATCGATCGGTATAAAATCTCTGAAAAATTCCAGAGAGGTTGGTCGACCGATCGATCGGCAGGTGCAAATTTGCACCGTGTATACATACATACACACACACACTCATATATACATATATACATCTCTCTACAATACCAAAAAATTCGCCTATTTCATCAAAAAATCATCAAATTTTCAGCAATATTTTTTTTTTTTTGGTTATAAATCTCTATTTTCATCAGCCTAATACATATATTTCAAATCAATTCAACCTAAAATCCATTGATTTGCCCCAAATCAATTCTTATTTTTTTTGAAAAAAAACCCTAATTTCTCAAAAATCCTAATTTCTCAAATTCAATAAAATGGTTCGAGAGAAAAGCTCTTCGAAGGCGACTTCTAAAAATATTGGCTCCTCCACTTCTCGTTTGGGTAAGTCTTCGAAAGCCGATAATTGTATCTCGAATAGTACAATTGTCAATCGTGTATCTTTAGATTATGCAAGTTTTCTTCGTAAATTTCCGCTTCTTGAAGAGAACATCGGTTTCCAAAATTGGGAAAATTTGATTTTTTTTTATCTAAAGATAAATATATATTGATGAAACTTATCAATTTTATCAAAATCTTATTGTTTATATGAATAACAATAATAAGCTCGAACTTTCAACCAATGTCAATGAAAAGAAAATAGTTTTTTCCGCCTCTCAACTACGCGACCTCTTAGATTTAGAGTCTAGTGGCGTATCAAAAGCCGGGGAATTCTTGAATATGTGTAATTTGTCAAACATGTTTGAACTTCGTCAATCCGTGTTTCACTCCGATTATCGTGGAGAGCCAAAAGCTAATGGTCTTCACTTTCAAAATAAAATTGCTTTTTTTGTTGTCTCTAAAATTATATTCCCTCATAGCTCAAATTTTACCGATGTTACGGAAGATAACATTGTTATTCTAGCTTGTATTCAAAACAAAATTAAATTGTATACCGCTACCTTAATTCTTAAAACAATGAGAGAAGCCAAAGACTTCACAAATCACTCTCTTCCGTATGACTCTCTTATTACCGAAATTCTCAATTCTTTTAATATAAAGTGCAAAGACATTAAAATCGAGTCGATTAGTGTTCTTGAGTCAAAAAATCTTTCGCAAATGAAAATTCGTGTTATCGGTAATAATATTATAACTTGGTATGGCCGAATAGTTACCGGTGAATTTTTTGCACATCTCTCTCTTCATCTAGAGACCTATGTAGGCCCTATGGCAATCCCTTACGAACCCGTTTTGAAACCCCATGATCCTTCTGTAGGTCCTAATACGGAACCCGATGGTCCTCTTTCTGACATCATTCCCTCATCCTCGCATCGACGAAAGGGGAAAGGAATAGCGGCATACTCCTCTCTTCCTCCTATTGAAGCCTCTCCTCCTCATAATCCTGAAAATGCTCGCTTCTCCTTTTCTCGTAACCCTCATTGGGCGCCCGTAATCGGAAATTTTCATGTGGACAAAATGACGATAGATTACGAATTTCATCGTCATTTTCGTCAACAATACCGTGAGTATAGAATGGATAAGGGTAAGAATTACGGAGAAACGATGCCTATAGTGAAGAGGAGTATAAGTATTATCGTGCATATTTTCCGAACTATCCTCGTCCGCTCTATGATGATACCGACGATGATGCTACTTCGAAACATGACTAGCATTATAATTTTTCTATGTTTCGAACAATGTGTAATTTTATTTTATTTATTTTGTTAAACCGTGACTATTTTGGGACTCGTTGCATTATAAATGTTAATCATTTTTGCGATTGGGTATGCTAATGTGCGATTGGTTATTTTTATCTTTTGTTATCATTTTATCGTATGTTTCCATTTATGCGATTGGTTATTGTGGTGTTGTTGTATTATTTATTTGATATATTGTGTTGGTGATTGTATTTTTTTTTATTTGTGGCGATATCCATTTTTAAGCAAAATTATGACGAATTTTTCGCTCGACATTTTCTTACCAATCTCTTGTATTTTGATTTATACTTCTGTCGGTGTTTGATTCTCTTTAGTGTATATAGTGCAGTACAAAAAGTGCATATATTTTACTTTAAAGTTAAAAAAAACTTAGATGGATTCGAACCACCAAGCTCTTAAACATCGGTGTTAGGATCGGTGTTAGGTGCAAGCGCTCTTACCAATTTGAGCTTACAGATCTAAAAAATATAAAATTGTATGTGCTCCATTCTTTATGTCTTCATGAGTCATTGTTTTTCTAAGCTTTTTATCTGACTGATGTTGTCTAATACTCGTGATTCTAAATCTTATTATATATGTGCTCCATTCTTTATGTCGTTTTATTGTTTAGAAATATCCTTTGTTTTCCAATGCTTTTCATCTGACTGATTTTGTCTAATGTTTATGATTTAATTTTACGATGAATGTTTATTCATGTTAGTACGTATGACTAGTTGTACTTATATTTTTCTTACTTTGCATAAAATATGTGATGAGTATATCATTTTTTTTTCCTATAAATATTTGATGTGAATCGCATCAGCTTGAAATTCAACTAAAAAAAACAAGTACTATATCACATAATATCGTGAAGGAACTAATCACATTAAGCTAGTTTATGATAACTTAATTAAACGAACTCTTTCAGACTAAATTTATTGTGATAAAAAGAATTATTTTGGCAAGCTGTTTCTTCTTAAAATCATCTTTCAATTATCCGGCTATTACGCTCGAACATGCTATGTTAAAATGCGGTTTTCATTAACATTGCTCGTGATTAAACATTCCAAAATATCATTCAAAACTGTGGCAGGGAAAAGAACATTGCCAGAAATTACTTAACATTAGCTTCATCCAGAAAATATATAAGAAATGCACAATGTAACGAATAATAATTAGTAATACATTTATCCGAAGCCTATCTAAAATTTTGCTAAAAAATTTGTCTTCCTACCTACGTGGGCCTGAAGACTAAAACTGATTAAAAAAACCAGGAAACACGATTAAGTTACTAATTAAAGAACATCCAATCTAATATCACTCTTGGTGCCCTCTTCGACATCGTCGACGTATCTTCTCCAGAACCAATGTTTTCTCCAAACTTGCGAGACCTCTTCGATCGGAATGTTCTTTGTCTCAGGAACAAAAAAGGCGACGAAAGCAGTCATAATGGCAACAAAAACGGCGAACACAACGAACAAGAAATACTTGAGGGTGCACAACCAAGATAGGAAAAATTGAGCAATTATAAACGTGCACAGCATATTGACTGCGACAACAATGCTCTGTCCAGCTGAACGGACTTCAAGGGGGAAGATTTCACTGGGTACGAGCCAACCAAGTGGGCCCCATGAGCAAGCAAAAGCTGCTACGAAGATGCATATACATATCACCACAGCAGTTGAGTAGAGCTTGCTTAGCTCGATCTCCGCTCCGGATAGACCGAATTTAATTCCAATGAGAACAGCCAATAAAGCCTGTAGTTAATTATGCGCAAAAACAAAATAGTTAGGGTGGGAGAAAATAATTAGGAAGTGTTATGATAAGGTTATATATTTCATACATCTTTATTTATGAGTAAATTTGAACTTGTTAAGTAGAATTCCAATTTGTCGTTCAAAATACATATTTGCTAATCCGATAATATATTTATGAAATAAATGATTTTAACCAATAGAAGAGTGTCATAATAAAGTAAAACGACTAAACGAGAATAGGAAAAAAGATACACAAGACCGATCAAATAATTACTCCATATAAGTACGTATACCTGAAATACGAGCATAAGACCTCCACCCCAGAAAAACAGTTTACGGCGACCCCACTTATCAATTCCGTAAATCGATATAAATGTGGCCAAACAGTTAACCCCACCAGTGATTAGTGCCGAACCTAGCGAAGCATTGTGTCCAAATCCGATCGTCTTAAAAATTTCAGGTGCGTAGAACATGACCATATTCATGCCAGTAACTTGTTGGAAAAATGGGATTAGTATAGCCAACACGAGTTGAGGCCTATACTTTCTCATCAAGAGATTACGCCACGGGTTTTGTACTTTCTTAGCCTCATCGCTAGCTTTGATCAAATCGTTTAATTCGTGTTCAACGTTAACAACGCCACGTATTTTTTGTAGTAGTTGTTTGGCCTCGTCGCGTTTTTCTCTTTCGATTAATGAGTTTGGGGTCTCTGAGACCAATAGAGACGTGGCGATCATGATCAAAGCTGGAACAGCGGCGCATCCTAAGCTGATGCGCCACCCCATATTACCACCTATTTGGTTGGTGCCAAGGTTTACGGCATTGGCGACAAGTATGCCAATGGTAATTGATAGCTGAAAGCATACGTTTAATGAGCCTCGGTGCTTGTAAGGAGCCATTTCGGAAACGTATAGAGGTATGGACTACAATATTAAGAAAGAAAAAGAATTAGCACGTCTTATTTTCAGAGGAAAATGATGAGTTCTATAAAAACCAAAGAAAAAAGTTCCATAAAAATAAATTATTTTGTGGTTGCAGTAATTAGACGTTGTTATAACAAAACTCTATTTGTATAGAATATTTTAAGAAGTCACAAATAAAATGATGTATCACCTAAGGGCCAAGGCAACTGTTAGCATTTTAGAAATATATGTAAACATTATTGAAGACAACTTGCGGTACTTCAGATAGCAAAGAAAGTGAACAAAACAAAGGAAAATAACAATTTAGAGTAAAATAATTATGTACCTGTGTAGCAAAACCGACACCAAAACCCAAAAAAATACGACCAACAATCAACATGGCGATGCATACTGCAAAGCCGTTGAGGATCGCACCCACACAGAAGATGAAACCGCCCACAAACATGGAAAACTTACGGCCTAATCTTTTGGTCACCCATGCAGCAACGAAAGAAGCAACAAGAGCAGCCAAGTAAAGAGATGACGTAAAAAAGGTAAGTTTATGGCTGTCGAACTTGCAGTACTGGTTAGTCGAGTGGTCCAGCTCTTCCTTTCGATAAACAGATGGGAAGAATTGTTGTAGAAAAGGAGGCATTGAGGTAACTCCACCTAATACAAGTACAAGAATTTGATTATTGAGAATCACAATGAAGTGAAAGAAAGATCAAACAACAAATTCTAACTTAACATGAATAGCAGGTTATTTACCTTGGTACATAAAAATGTTTAATACAAAATACATTGTTTTCTTTCTTTCTTTGCTTATTTGATATATTTTGTTGAGTAATGACTTAATGAGTAGCAAGGTCCTAGGCTAAATATTTCAACTGACCAAATAGAAAAATATTAACATTAATCATAAAAAAACTACTCCCTATAATTAATCATATGTTCTTTCGCGAGAATATACACAATAAATTATATAAGTACGTAGTGTGTACATACATAAGTATTAAAGAAAAGTAAAGTAAATCGAGTTCAATCATACCCTAAATCTAGTGAAATTGATCTACTCTGACATTCGATATTCTGATGTGAGTTCTATTTTATTGTATTAATCTCGGTCGAGTTGAATTTCAGTGTGATGTTTAAAGCTTCACACAGCAAAATTAAAGTGACTAGGATCTTAAACAACTAAATGAGAAAATTTTGTTATGAACGGTACCATATATATAGTCAGATTAACAAGAATATCTGGAGATAAATAAGAATATATATAATGATGATTAGTAGGGATAATTTTAAAAATAAAATAGGTAGGGTTTACTTACAGGTGATGCCGATGTCATATCCAAAAATCAACCCTCCCATAGCCGCGACAAAACAAGTTATAAGTACATAACGAGTCAGTTTTCCGGGATAACCTCCCGATCCGTCGTCACCCGGAGTAATACCTCCCACCACCATGTTTTTTTTTTTTTGTGTTACTGCAAGATTAAGTGAATAAATGATTAAAAACACTAGAGCACTGTGGAAGAAACATTGTACCATATTGAAAAACATATATAATTACTAGCGGATGCACCTATTCTCATGGTGTCCAAACAATTCTAATCATAAGTTCTCCTAAGGTTTTATAACTTTGCCATGACAAGGTTGTTGAATAATTATCTAGTAGTAATATTTTATGTTGGTACTCGTACATATATATTCATCTTTTAGTCTTAATTAAGACACAAAAAAGTGACAAAAAATACACAATTACAATTTCACATCAGTAACCAAAAAGAGTTAAAAGCATGTCTAATAAGTGATTCTTATAACAGTTAATTAATAAAAAAAATTCAATTGATATTTCAAAGAGAAATATTTTCTGCAATATGGGGTGTGTTCTAATTGTGGGTAAGAATTTTTTCCTTAGACAGTAAGATTCTTTTAGAAAAAAAATTGTCATGACTTAGTAGAAGTATATTTAATTATTGATTCCGCAATGAATGAATTCTCTTATTCTTGTTGCATTGTCTGGATCAATAATATGCGCTGAAAAAAAAAGCTAATATAAAGGTTCATTCTGTGTAACTGCTTATAAAAGTAGTCACATTTCTCTAAGCACTCTATCGTAGATGGTACGTACCAGGTATTTGTCAATTCACTAATGATTATTTAAAAAAAAAAAACATATACTAGTGTATCCATTCAACAAATCAAACTCGGGTCTCAAGTTTATATTTTACTAGCAATATATCTTTATGGAAAAAAACAATACCACATAATCTAGGAAGGTAGAACTCAAGGGTAATTAATATATACTTAACAAATTTTAGTCTATGTGAAGTAAACTAATTCTATCTATACCAGATAATAACAAAACCTAGAACGGCAAAACGAATATAAGAAGAATAGAGCTATATAGGCAAAAAGAACTTACAAAAGAAAGCTGTCAAATTTGATCTCTCTATATCTATTTTCCAGACACGAATATTATTCTGAAGTTGTAATGGCTTATGCTTAAGACTTGTCTGGTATTTATAAGATAAATCATGTGTTTTTCCTACAACGACTGGAATTAGAATATCTAACTATTTGGATATGATCAAGAGTTTCATCTCCAATATATATATATATATATTTGTTTTCTAGGATAATTTAAGTTCAATGGATTTACTTTTTTGTATGGATAATTTAATAGTTGCGCATACATATATGTCCTACTGAAACTGAAATTATGTAGAATCCAAATCCTGATACAATTTGTCGAAGCAAAATATTGTAAGAGTGTCTTAATCTATTCCTTATCCATACTCAATTTCACCTAGGTATAAGATTTGTAATCTTAATCTCCTATATTTGTATCAAGGGTAAAACTCAGGCACTTAACAAAGAGAGTTAATTAATTAGTTAACACATTATAACAATTAGTGTACTTATTTAATATTTGTTTTTGTTTTTTTGTATAATTGGTGGGTAAAACCGACATTTTATTTATTTATTTATAAAAATATGGGGAAAAATCCCACAAAATAAACAAAGTTCAGTATCAAAGTAATAGATTTGGAGAGAATTTATGTAAATATGTAATGAATAATTTATTAAGAAATTAATGCATCAATATACTATTATTTTATTTATTTCCATATTTCACATATTTTAATCAATATTTAAGTTTATGATAAGTCAAAACTAGGGTTCTATATGTTTAAATGAGTTTTTATTGTGTTATGTCATCAAATTTGTTTTTATTTTCTTGCTACAAAATATCAAATCTTACCATAAATCATTAAATGCTAAATTAATGGAATGAATAGAATTTGAATGATTAGATAGTATCCATAATTGATCTAGATGCATTAATTTATAGATTAGGGTTAAACAATGCCCCGAAGGTCCTTGTTAGCCGAACCGATTAATTACATTGATCAAGTTGATCTTATTAATCTTTTCTATATTTTTATAAAGGTGTACCTTATCCTGAGCCCCATGGCAGAACCGAAAAACATATATGTTAGTAATCTATTATCATTTTCCAATTATCATATATGAAATTATAGAGTCCGTTTGTGAATGTAAATTCTGGATCGAATGGTGAAAACATTGAGCACTCTTATATATGTTTCAACATGAGAAAGTTACACTAAAACTTGGTATCATGCATCACCACACCACATTAGTATTTTGCACCACCAAAGTTAATATTATTATTAATATGGGTGGAGCCAGTAGCAAATGTTTAGAGTTGCAAAAATATAAAACAGAATATTTTTCAAAATGTAAAGAACAGAAAAGCGGGATTTTATACCTTTTTTTATCATGGTTTCTTAATCTTTTTTATACCCGGTTTCTAATTTATTTTTTATTTTTTGGTCAATGTTAACTTTATTTTCCAAACTTAAAAAAAAAAAAGCGGCAAGAATAAAACTACGTCCAGTCACGACTCATGTGTCGAAAGTTTTAGTATTTGAAAATTGACCAAAAATAAAATAAAAATTATAAATCAAGGTAAAACAAATACAAATTAAGAAAAAAAGGTAAGAAAAGGAAAAGTATGAAAAAACGAAAGTATAAAAAGGTAAAATTAAGAAACCGAGCTATATTAAAAGAAATAATATGAACAAACAAAGGTATAAAAATATTAAAAACCCAAATATCCAAATTTATAATATGAAATACTCAAGTTTACATATACTCACTTTCCATAGATATATGCGTAGGGACAACTAAATATATGTTAAAGAATTTCATTATACTTACTTTGCATACAAACTATCAAAAGTTACCTTAAATTTTATTTGCAACCACCATTTTATGTTATTATTATAGTTTAATTTTTTAAATATGTGTGTCACATACTAGCATGCTATATAAGTTAGTGTCATAATCTATTTCAATTATTTGTTACTTTTTTAAATAGTACTATTAGCGTTACATAAAAAATTATAGTATGTTATTGCAGTAACAATATAATCCTATAATTTTGAAAGTCATTGCCAAAAAAATATTTAAGGGGTTGCTATAATACACTAAATATAAATTATTTTGAAAAAAATTACTAAAAAAAATTAATTTATGAAAATTATGGGTTTGCGGTGGCAATCACTTGTCACACTGATGTTCCGCCACTGTTATTAATTAAAAATGAAACAAATTAGTTCATAATTTACTATATAGGAACTATGTGAATTGTTTATAAATTTACCATATCAAAAATATTCATCATGTTGAACAAAGTTTAACCTTGTAGTCTCATTTATTGTACGGTATATATCTTTGAAAAAATAAATTAATAACTTAATTAAGAGTATTCTCAAACTGACCTAGTCAAAATGTGTGGGACCAAATTATTTGTTTCTCCTTAAATCTAACATTTAAGGATTAAATTAAATAAATTTTGTATATAAGCAAAATTCTGTATTTATTATATTTTGTCCCTTAGTATTCGATTTAGATAAAAAAAAATCTCGGTTAACTAACATCTTGAGACACATTAAATTCTGGATTGTTTCTAAGTATTTGGTAAGTCATATTTTTTGTAGGATATAAAATAGTGGATACTTGTTTAGAGGGAATAGTAACAAGTTGATTTCTAAAAGGAAAATGAATTATAATTAAGTAATTATATCATTCTATTATAATAAGTCAATTTAATTTAATTGAGCCTGTCCAATTGACCAATTTTTTTTTTTTAAAATACTCCTACACCTTTATATTAATTACAATAATATTATACTCACATAAAAATATAAAAATTAAAAACTAATAAAACTATTTATCCATTTTTAACAACCAAACATTCTTTTAGATCTTCAACTATGTTTTTTTTATATTATCCACATATTTATATCATAACTATACATATTTATTATTACATTACGCACCGCATACATAACACGTGGGAAATGATTACCAGTATAATCTTACGTCCATACTTGATTTCCGAAATAGGAAAAGTATTAATATAAATACTTAAATACAATCTTTTGTCATAAATACGAGGACTATAAAGATTCAGTCCATACGTGGTCAAAATTTAACTGGTCTCTCCTTTTTATTCTATTTGGGTATTTCTATACAATTAATCGTGTGTATGCGTAGTATGATTAAAATATATAAAATAAGTATAGTTCTGAGATAAATATGTGAAGAATAAAAAACTATATAGAAGAGGAGAATACTTAAAATAATTTTGAGTTGTTAAAAGACGGATAAAAAATGTTAATTAGTTTTTTAATTTTCTATTATTTATGAGGGTGGCATTACGGTAATTAATAAAAAAAGTGTAAGGATAATTTTGGAAAAAAAAATGTCAAAATTTGACAGACTCAACAAATCTTGAATTGACTTATTAGAATGATATAACTGTTTTGAGTTCAGATCGTTAAGTTTACAGGAAAATAAGGTAAGAGAAATTTAATGAGAGAGCTAAACGATGAGAAATTGGGCTGAGCTTTTAAATGATATGTTGTATTCGATTTGTGACAGTGTCGGTTCCTTTAAAGAAGTGGTTGCGTTCGGGGGAGTTTGTTCAGCTTTGCGACGCGTAGCAGTTGAAACGAACTTGGGCAAACCTCTGTTACCCTTCCCATGGTTGATGCTGTCCGAGAATCAGGTTTTCTTCCCCTCCTATTAACTTGCACACTTTCTTGTTAATATATACTCTGGATAATTGCATGGCTGTTTTTTTAGAATATAAACAACCATGGGAGATCAAACAATTCTTTATTTAGATTTTGAAGACCATTGACATAAATAATTTGACATGTTCTAAGTTAACTAATTAGTGAATAGTAATTTAGTTTTGTACTGTATTTTGATTTTGACAATCTATATATCTATCTATATATATATATACTAGCTGCAAAGCCTACCCGATGGGTGGGAACCGAAAAAAATATTGCTATCAATTGGTTTATTTATATAATACTAAAAATCTTTTAAGAAAAAATGAATTGAAATCAAAAGTAAAACAGAATAAATTTGTATCCGAGCAAGAGAGAGTGCAGAGAACAATAGAGGATTTATTTTTTAGCTTTATTCAAATAGTAATTGGTGTCCTATTTTAAACGTGAGCAGTTTATTTTAGCAATTACATTTTTTTTAGTTTTTAAATTTCTAACATTATGTGTAATTTTTTAAACTATTAATAGTTTTTTGTAATTATTCGTTTCAAGACTTCATAAGTGGTATACGTATAAACTAATAGTATATATTTATATATACACTAGTGCATCATACATGTTTATAAAGATGTGTTATATAAGCTATCACTATTTGTGGATAGTGTATGAACTCTAACACAGTTCAATCCGTAAAAAATATACATGGTTCGAGCTGCTTTATGTGACGACGGTTTAAGAAGATACATAGAGGAATAGGTGGAAAGGGAAAATTAACAAATGCGTCGTGTTTATTACATTTAAAAAAACACTATTTACTCAAATAAAATATACACAATGCATTTGTAACCTTGTTCCGCACCTTCCTTGCAAATCTCATACTGCTATTAAGGAAATAATCTCCTTATTTAATATAATTCGGTGAAAAAAGTAAGAGAAAAGAGAACACACACATATATATACTCATATATGAGAGAAAAGAGAAGATTAGAGATACATGTAGTTTTTGTTATATTTTGATCTTACATTAACTTTGTCTATACATAAAAGTTTTTGAGCATGTAGCTTTTGTGTTCTTCTTTTCAATGCATTTGTAACCAGAAAAAGTTCAACAATATTTATTATTTTTCAAAAAAACAGACGAAATAATATGTTCATTTCAGATTCAATCATTTACAGAATAAAAAAGAAAATGCAATGGACTTTGAGAATTTTGTAAACAATAAAATAAACTAAGAAATATGATGGGGATTTGATTAAACTTATGTTTTAATCTGATGAGGATAATTGATATATATATGTGTGTGTGTGTGTGTGAAAAAATAGAAGAAATACAAGGAAGGAAAAGTATTATAAGGATAAAAGTGTAATTAGTTCATTATGTTCGAGTGTATGTGCATAACTTGTCTGTGCATATATCATTTTCCGTTTTCTATTGGTTCTGCAAGATTCACCCACTGTTAGTTTCTGTATTAACCACCGATGCGTGCACCTGAAAATTTATATGTTGAACTTTAGATTTTGAAATACTCGTAACTTAATCGTTTGGACTTCGAATCGATTTCTGTTCGAACCGTTGGCTCAGTTATTCAATTCTATATCATTTTAAGTCCTGAAATATACGTTCTCTATTTTTGGAAAAGGCCAAATATTATATCATCAAATAGAGAATTTGTTTATAATAAGTAAAATCATTAAAACACTTATAATCAAAATTAATAATGGAACCCATGGTTCAACACTTTCTGTTTTTGTTTCTATTTATTCAGTGGAATAAAACTTTCTGATTCTCTTTATTATGTGAATTCAGACTTTCTGAATCTGTTTATTATTTTTATTCTGTATACTTGGACTTTCCAAGTATCTTTCTATAAACTCATTTCACAATTATAATATAGTAAATATCGCTTTTACAACACAATTTTTTTTTTAAACATTTTATTTTCATAAAACCTTTGACGCCGTTTATCAACGTATCCACATATAATTCTTATTTCTATCACATGTAATTTTTTCAATAATATATACATATATATTTTTGATGATTCAAAATATATAACTTGAACATGTAAATATTTATCAAAAACATGCAACAAAATATTTTAATAATAGCAAAAGTAAAACTATTCAGTTTATTTGATCTGGGTTCAAGTATTTCCTGAAAACCTCTACGAACAAAACCCCGACATCAACGACGACACTTCCTAATGACCTCTACGAACAAAACACCGGCATCAACGACGACCCTTCAAAGAGATTACCCGATGATCAAGCAACCGACTTCTAACATTTAATCCTATTCTCTCGGTCTCTGGATCATTCTCTAAATTCTAAGTAATATTATTATTAAAATATAAATGGTACTAGTATTAGGTAAAATGAAGGAAAAAAATACTTTTAATGTACTCTACTACTAGTGTTTAACGATTATGTTAGGTTCTAAATCCGAGATTCTACTGACATATTGTTTGTCATCATATTGGAAAATATAGTTTTATATATTCATAATAAACTTTTAATATACAGACATGTATTGTGTAACGATTAAGTTCAAGTTGTGCATTCAGCTGCAACCTCAGTTGCAACCGAGACATCATCTAACTATACTGGACATATTATGTAATATTCGGTCAAATATATCATAGAAGACCCAAAACCTGTTGAGCAAGTTTAGATGATTTGAATCCATATTTGAATGATAGAAAGAATATATTGAAGATCTTTTTTTATTGGAATAGAAGAATTAAAAGGAAGACTGTTTATCAAGTAAGGAAACATGAAAGAATGAAATATTATTTGGAGATATTTTAAGACAATTAAATTAAAGATCTATATAATTTCGAATTAAACAATATCTGAATTCTTAGAAGACAAATATTAATTAACTAGAAGATATATATTTGAATAATTATAAGTCGGGAAAGGAAAGAGGATAAATGAAATATTTTCATTAATGTTAGCATGTTTTGTAAATGTTATATATAAAACATATTAGGATTTAGTATTTCGTGTGTTGAATACAATGTAGATATACTGAACCAAAGAGAGTGGTATTTGCTAGCAACAACATAACGGAGGCAGTCAATCAATATAGATTGATCCGAAATCTGATTGAAATCCAATATCGCACCTATGGGTACATAAGAAATGTACTGAATCCATTCTTTTTAATGAATCGATCCGATCGACAAGAGCCATTGTACATGAGAGATGAACAAACTTAAAAAAATCATGACGGGATGTCATTAGAGATTGATAGTCGTAAGTTATAAATGGTAAGATGGGCATATACATGAGTGAGTCATAATATTTTAAGTCTCGGGTCTTATCATTGTTCCTTTTAATATCAATAAATACTGAGTGGGGGCTCCGGAGATGTAAACAAGCTGATCATGTCGAACTCCGTTTAAAAACGTCTCGTGTTCAATATTTTTATTAACCTCATTATATTCGTCAGTTGCAACTGTGGTTACAACTGAAAATGCATAACTGCAATCAGAACTTCACCATATAGCACCAAGCAAAAATAAATAAAAAATAAATACAACCTTAGACAAAAAAGAAAGAAAAATAAATAGTATCCAAAAATGTAGAAAAAAACCATAGAGCATCTAAGAGCAACCAATCTAAAAATAGAAAACAAGAAAACGTAAAATAATCTGAATGAAAAATAGGTAGCATTGAAGATAAATCTAACAAAAAATTATAAAGCAATTAAAAGCACTAGATAGAAAAGATCAAATAAAATAAAATAGAGCATCCAAGAACATAAAAGAATTAATAAAATTAGTGACTCTAAATAGAGTACATTAGATAGAAAAGAGAGTAGAAAAAAATAGAGCAATTCAGGGTCTGTAAAAGTATTTACAATAATGTTGTCATATCTATTGTTAACTAAAATAGTTAGCTAACAATGCATTTTTTTGTCTCTATTAGTTATGTTAAATCATATTGTAACACACTCAGAATTCTATACTTAGTATTATAAGCTTCATAAAAGTGTTAGATATTTTCTTGTGCTTAAAATTGGATATACATTTGACTATATTTGGATTCCGATTATATTAGATATAAATCTTTAAATATTTTAGTTCAAACAGTTACGAAGCATCAGACAAGCGGGATTGATCTACTATTTTGGATTCAATTTTCTCAAAATTTAAGCATATAATATAAATAGAAAGTCTAGACCTATGTCTTATCTTTTCAAATATATAAAATTCGAATAATTTGGACTTGCATGAGAATATTTGTGGCTGTTTTAGTAACATGATATCAGAACATTCCATAACAGCATATGTGTCACTTTGTATCGCAATTTCGAGCCACCTATATTGCGAATTAGAAAATGTGTAAAAAATAAAAATTATAGATCATTCTATTGTCGGTGGTCCAGACGTCCATCCCATGCATAATTTTGAAACCTATCGAATTTTTTGTGACGATTTTAGTGGACAGCTGTCCCGAAATTTTCAACACATTTAATAAGCAAGACACATAATCACTTTTCAAAAACTATAAATACCCCTACACCCCTTTACACTTCAACACATAAAAACTATAACACTATATAGAGATTGTAACATTATATTAAGATTATAAAGTTCCTTTGTAGTAAAATTAGTAAGTGTTATACTTATAAGATATAAACACTATATATAGAGAGAGAGAAAGAGAAAGGATACTATATTTAGGCGGTAGAAACACGTAAGTTGGGTAAAGAGGGGTACAACGAAGGTCAAGAGAGCCATAATAGTACTTAAGGAAGCTTTATAAGTACCATAATCTAAGATAGAGGTTCTACATCTTCATGTCATTCGCATTTAAAAACAAATTGGTTATAATCACTTTTACGGTTTTTACCACACACCCAACTTATTTAGCATTTTTCTACAATATTATTTACTGATTAAATATACTTGATGAATTTATTTTTAAACTATACTCCAATACCTTTAATACATATTTTTTTCACGAATTTATGAGATTTTATGTGAGGATTATGAATTTTCTAAACCAACACCTCAAAACAGTTTATTAATCTAAAAACCTGGCCTTCTGTTGTAAAACACTTCAAAACCAGCATTTAGAAATTTATTTAAGATCTGTTATTTTAATAAAAATCAACTAGATTTAATAATGAATTTTTTGGTGAAAACCACACTAAAAAAGATAAAGTTTTCAATTTTTGGCAAATTTCTAAATGACGAGGTGAGCATCTAAATTTTTTCAGAAACTAAAAACCCATCCATCCTTTAATATATTTTTAAATTATTTCAAGATTAAAGAAAATTCATAGAAAAATATATGCTAGCATAAACTTGTAAATGATGAATTTCGTATATCTGGAATCATATCATGTAGACTTATAAATCAGTAGATATGGATATTACAAGTTCTACTCACAATTTGGAAAATTATAAAACCACGTATAACAAACGTTTTGTTTAAAAACGAATATATATAAGTATACTTATGATTAGGGAATGATATATATGACTAACAATTATGTAAATAAATAATATGATTGGACAAGTGCTAGAGACGTAGCCGATAACTAAGGACAGTTAACGGTTAGAGCTGGGTGTCGAAACCTTAAAGTTATTATAATATTGCTTAACATCTTTTTGCGTTACATTATCGAACTTGAGGTATGTTTAAATATTATTAAATAAATGCATATGACGATTCACATCTGAAACTTAGTGAAATTTTGTTTGATTATTTGATATTTCATGGCATGACATTTGCATTGATCCTCCCGTTTTAGGAGAGGTTTGTCCATCCGGAATGGGGTGTGACTTGTCTACCTAGAGTGGGGTATGACTTTTCCGCGAGTTTTTCCACCTGGAGTGGGTGTGACGTGTCTACCTAGAGTGGGGTATGACCTTTTTCGCGATGTTTGGTCCGCCTAGAGTGGGGCATGACTTTCGGTACCACGTGTAAGGGGATAGACCTTACACAACCAACTTGGGCTCAAGTAAATGACACTTATGCATTATTGTTCAGATAATTATGAGTGTTGAACATGGGTTCAATAATTGACTTTGATTATAAGTATGATTATGAATTAATGATTTTATATTTCGATGATATAATGCTTGATCTTTTCCAAAAAGAGAAATTGTATATTTCAGGTCTTTAAAAAGAAAGAGCATTCGAAAACGAAGCCAACGGTTCAAGCGGAACCAAATTCGGAGCTAAAACGAAGAAGATACAAGCTTTCGAAGAAAACCGAGACCAGAAGAAAAACGACCGATCGACTGGACAAAAACGACCGATCGTTTTTGGTCCAAAATATTCCAGTGAGCAGGTCGAATGAACGACCGATCGAAACTCAGAAACGACCGATCGTTTTTCTGAAAACGACCGATCGACTGTAGAGAACGACCGATCGTTTTCTACAGATTTCGAAAACAGCTTTTCATCGTTTTCTGGAAAATAGCTTAAAACTCTGAAAAATAGCCTCAACCACTGCCAACGGTCACAATACATAAAAACAGACTTTTGGTCTTTATAAACCAACCCAATCTCTCTTCCAAATACAACCAATCAACACACCAATTATCATCCTTCAATCCCTATATACCAAAACCCTAAATATCACTATTTTGGTGTATATATATTCAAAAAGAGGGAAAATTGAAGAAAAAGAGAGTCAAGCTCAAACATCATCATTCTCACCAATTAGCTTATTTAGAAGAAATAAAATAGTGAGTGTAGTTACATTATTGTAACAAAATTGTAACGAGTGTTTTATAAACTCATTTGTGAGCGAGTGATCGGGTAGAGGCTTTGTAAGCGAGTTGCTTAAAAGCTCTAGGTCTTTTCATTTCGGGACACTCATAAAGTGAGGGGGAGCTTAATCGGTCGATTAGCTCATTAGGATTGTAATATCCGATAAAAAGATTTTTTAGTGAAATACTCGGTAGTACCGAGGAGAGGACGTAGGCGCGTTTTGCCGAACCTCTATAAATCACGGTGTTATTTTCTTTCCCTAAGCTTTTACTTTCCGCAACATTTATATTGCTTATTTTCGTGCTTGCGTTTATGAATTCTTGCTTGTTATTAACACTATTAAACGCTTAAGCTTAGAATAGCAATAAGTTGGGTTGTTAGTTGCTTAGAATTTTTAATTCCGCAAAAACACCTAGAAACCTTATTCACCCCCCTCTAAGGTTTAGCCGCATCCAGGCCAACAATGAGCATGAATCATATTGATTATATATTTTACTCGTTATTTGGCTAACCTATTTTTTGGCAGGAAATATGCAGTTATGGTTTGTTCTCATATGTTATAATTTATTATAGTCTTTTTAAGTTAGTAGTCTCACTGAGTATTTTCAAGAAAATACTCATCCGTTGCTTATATCATTTCTTTTCAGATATCGGTAGTAACGAAACAAATCTAGCAGGGATCAAGGAGCGGGGACATTAAGCTTTTTGCCTTGTTTATGTAAGAAACACTTGTGTAAAATAATTTCTAAATAAAGTTTCCACTTCCAGGTTTGAAATAAAAGTATGTATTTCGCTGTATTATTTACGAAAATGAAATACGTTTATTCGGATACAACTTTTATTACAATTCACTCTTTCTTTAATTTAGAATAAAGTTATGTTATCATTAATTATAATAACGAAAAAGGTGTTTCTCACATATGTGTTATCTTTATATATATTAATAAAAAAGTTACAAACATTAAAAATATTATTAAATTTAACAATTTTTTTAACAAGTATAAAGATAACACATAATTTAACGCAACTAATGAAAATAAAAAAATACATTATTAGCTAACTATTTTACTTAACAATAGAGATAACAACACTATTAGAGATGTTTTTAATTGATGATACCGCACAATTAACCATATATTTTCAATTGGATTACTATTTCAAGTTTCAACGTGTATTATCACATGTTTCTATTTCGGTGGCATACAAAAACACTATATAATGGGTCTTTAATTAATTATTAATTTTAACTCAAATAAGATAACTTTGTTAATTTAATACATTATTAAAACTAACACAATTATGATAGATTAACGGTGTATAACGAAAGCCCTAACATATTTCAAATTAAATATGTTCGTGGTTATACAAAATGTGTAGGGAGATTAGTTAGTAAGTTAGTTGCTTACAAGGGTATAGGGCTATAGAAAATGAGATATGTATTGAATATTTTAGGCACGTGTTTTTTTTTTAGAAATAAGTAGTTAAATATGTATCTTTGATAATTTTCCCATCTTGTAACATAGTGCCTATAGTAGGGCCGTATAAATACTATAATTAATGAAAAATAATAATATTATTTATAGACTAAATTACAAAAAATACACGCATGTCAAACTATATTGTTCAAATATCACATTGTTTAAATTCAATCACAAGTCCACAACTCTATTTATTCTCTCACCCTCCCTTCTTCCTTCCCCTCTTTCTCCTCGTTTTCATTGACGGAGATAATAAAGCTCCATCTTCTAAAAAATTCAATTTTTTTTTAACTATGGTGTATTTTGATAAAATGAGATTTATTTTTGAAATTTGGACTCCTAAGCTCGAATTAAATATCAAATTTGATGGAGCTTTATTAGCTCCATCCTCTTTAATTTTTTTTTCTTGTTCCATAGTTTTACAGTAAATAGGGTAGAGTGTCCAGTCGAGTCAAATTAAACTAGTAAAGCAATTTTTAATGGCTCAGCTTCACAACTTTTGAGCACAGATCTGTCAGCCTAAGGTGACGTCTTTGCACTAATCTGGCTCTGAGACAAAGGAGAGGAAGGGGAAGGAGTACTTTTCGCACGTTAATTAGACAATCAAGCTTTTCAGGTTTAATGCAAAGCTGACATACGTTGTTACACAATTTTGGTATGAACTTCAGATGATATATTTAACCTACAAGATGTTGAATAGTGATGTTTCTTGTCACTGTCAAGGTTCGAAATTTGAAAAAAAATCGTACCTAAACATCTTCTCTTAAAATAGTATCGGACAGTTAATTTATATATGGATCGCGAGACTTGACAGGTAAGGTAAGATACGTTTAAGAAATGCATTCTTGTTTTTCCAAAAATTTTGTGGATCAACCTTTGAACAGACTCACTCATAAAAGCAACACTTGAACTCCCATCATGTTGAACCATGAAGTATGTTATCTGCTAGTTAAAAATGTCCAACCCGGAGGGCAAATAAGGCTAAATGATTTTCCGCTATAATGAGGTTGCACGCTTCTTTCACCAAAATCGTAGACACCCATGTTCGTGCCACCTCCGTGCGGTTCGTCAAGGTAAAATACGAAGCAATCATCCGTGAAATAAATAGAATTAGGAGTTATTCCTGGATACCAAATTGTATCTAGAAACAAGCTAGTGCTATGACCTAAAAATATTGCCCTTGACCCCAAACTCCTCACTTCTTTATAACTTCCGTCTTCAAGGTCAATCTCAAACACCAAAAACTCTGAACTAACCATGTTACGATCTACTACTCCATCTCGCATAACCACAAGTAATGAACCTGCGGATTTAACGAGATATAATTGATAGGATTTCGTATACTCCTGTAAGTCAACTCTAAGTTTTCTTGATGAAACGGGTCCTTTGCCAGTAGACTTTCCAATCACGTCATACTCCCACATATTTCCACAATTATGCAGGGCATATAATTTTCCTCTGTAGAATTTCAAGGTCTCATTAAGAGAGTAGTAATAGAATCACAAAGACTGCATTATTTGATATTTATTACAATTAACAAAAAAAAAATGCATTAATAAAACGTTGCACTTAGGTAATTGTTAGGAGTCTAAACCCTCAGAACCCATTAGGGTTATGTTATTTTGATTAAAACTTATCTTTAAAATCATTATAGATTACGAATAAAAGAGTAACATTTTAATTGTGAGTAGAAAAGTCTTTTTTCAACCAACTCCTTCTCTATAATTCGTTTGTTTATCAAATTTTTGATTTGTCATTCAAATAAAACCTAAGAAAATATAGTATAAATTTTAATTGTATTCGTAAATTATTTGCCCGTGGGATGCCCAGTCCGAATGGACTGTTGGCAAAGCTTTTAGACCAGCTTTGTCTCAAACATCTATAAAATATTATCCCCTGCCGGATTTCAAGGTCTCGTCAGGAGAAAAGGTCATAGTGTATGTGTGATATGGTGGTTAAGCTCACCTCCTAGTGGGGAACTAAGCGGAGACGCAATATTAAATTCAAGTTAATACCATGTATTTTAGTTTTTTTTTTAAATCTTATTAAAAAGTATTAATGGTTTCACACCTTCCCACCCCTCTTGACAAAACTCGAACCCAGCAACTTCTATTTAATAGTGCGGATTCTATCCAACTAACCTATTCCCAGTGGGTTATGCATTTTAGTTTAAAATATAGCACAAAGTGATCTCAAACCAATAAAGTATTTAGATGAAAATTATACTTGTACTGAACAATTACAATCGTCATCTTTATAATATAGTTGCACTTCAACAAGAATCAAAGCTGAGAGTAAACAGCTAATTAAGTTACCTGTAATACTCAATGGACTGGATAGGATATTTGCCATTCTTCTCAACGACGGTCCAATTCTTATCCCCGAGTCTGCAAAATCCGAGATGGCCAGCTCCACTGTGAATAATCATAACTACACATTCTTTCTCATTCTTAGGATCAGGAATTGAGGACAACACAACTCTTTGCACAAAAAATAGTGGGTCCATTGGAAACTTATCGAAGCATTCAGATGTGTTTTGATGGGGCAATGGGATCTGCACACGTGTGAGCGGTTGTACCAAAGCCATCTCCCCTTTATCCGACGCCGTGACAATCCACCCCTTTGTTTCCATACACATTTTCCCTCTTAATTCCGGTAGCTCGAAACTATAAATTTTGTCTTCTGTTATGCTATAGAAATTTCTTTTATCTTCATGCTGTAATTCAATCCAGGAGTTATTACTAATTTGTTTGTTTAAGTTTTACAAAGTTTAAAGAAATACATTCGGTACATGATAGAAAACACTCTTTGTGCAGTTAGAAAAAAATAAAGTAGGTGTGCCTTCTTATAAACAAACCATACACCATAGAATATACCAATCTCTCTTATTCTTTAAGGTAAGATCAAATCCGGTCAACTGCAAAGGCCATAAAAGCCTGGTATATTTTTTCATAAATAACGGTCAAAGTAGATCATCTAGAACCAATTATGTGAACAATATTGGATATAACTAAAAGTAATGTTTTATGGACAAACAATGATTCAAATTACAAACATATATAAGTAATGATATTAACTGGAAAGATCAATAAGTAGAAGTTAAGAATAGATGAAAACCGGATGTTCAGGGAGCATAAGCCAAGGGAAGGGTAACAAAGGGTGTCCCGAGTTCTGTTCCAGTGCGGGGATACGCCACCTAGAACAAACTCCGCCGAAAGAAACCAAGTCCTTGAATGAATCCACACGCTCGCTGATCAAAGACAACAGCTCTGGCAACACCTCTGCCCAGTTCCTCATATCTCTCTGTGGAAAAACAAATACTATACTAACAGTTTTTTCCCTTCTTTTTTTGTTCTGTCTGGTATTCCCTATTTATATAGAGGGTTAGTTAGTAATCCTAATCCGTAGTTAACATGGATTGTACTTTTACCACGTGCATCTGTAGTTTAGACTAATTTGTAGTAACACTGATTTTGTAGGCAGGCCCAAAACCCGAAAAAATCAAACCCAATAATTGAACTGAGAAAGACCAAAAGCAAAAATTCGAAACTTTTTCGGTTCGGTTTCGGTTTACAATAAAATTGAAAAAAAAATAATACTGAAAACGAAAAAAACCGAAAAAGCCCAAAAAACCCTAAAACAAAAAAAATCGAAAAAATAACCGGAAAACCGAAAAAACCCGAAACCGGTCCGGTCCAAAAAATAAAAAGACCGAAATCGAAAAAGCCCGAGACCCAAAAAAACCGAAAAACCAAAAATAAAACCGAAAAATAACCGAAAACCCGAAAAAACCCGAAACCGGATCGAAAAAACCGGCCCGGTCTAAAAAATAAAAAGACCGAAACAAAAAAAAACGTACCAAAAAATCTGCTCAGTTTCGATTTCGGTTTTACCAAAAACCGAACCAGACCGGACCGAACCCAACCCTAATACTCACACTCATCCTTTATTTTAATCCATAGCTAACCAACAAAAATATATCAACAATATGATACACTGAGATATATATAAATATATTTTTAAAATTCGGTGATAGAGACAATAAAATCCTAATAAAAAATTATGAACCGGCCTACCATTAAATAAAAATATAATAACTAATAAAACCTAATAAAATATTGAGAACCCCTTATGTAGTCTACCGTTAATTAAAATAAAAATAAAATATTGTTATTTATAAACTTTTCTCTCTTTATCTTAGTTTTCACGATTTATATATATATATATATATATGGAATGATTTATGTACACATAAAAAAACACTATATTTACACATCAATCTTAACTTTTCATTTAGTTTAATTTTAAGAACTGAGATTAATCAAAGATTAAGTAACATAATTAAAAACCTATCTATCTCTTTTCTTTTCCTCACCCGTGAACCACCATGTGCCTGATACTCTTTCAACCACCTCTCCACCACCGCCGTCCTTTAATATTTTATCCCAAAAAGGTCACGGCTCAATGTTTTCATACAGAATAAGTCACTTTTTTTAAAATTCAACCAATTTACAAAAATGTCATCATCATAACTTAGAAATTATCTCACTCTAAAAATCTAAAAAAAAAACAAAAATTAGAAGAAATGCATAAAAATAAAAATAAACTTACTTTTTTCACACAAAAAAAATAGTTTTTTCACAAAAAATAGCTTTTTCAAAAAAAAAAATTAGTATTTTGACCAAAAAAAATAGTTTTTTGACTAAAAAAAATAGTATTTTCACAAAAAAAAAAATAGTTTTTTGAGAAAAAAAAAAAGTTTTTTCACAAAAAAATAGTTTTTTGACAAAAAAAAAAGCTTTTTCACAAAAAAAAAAGTTTTTCACAAAAAAAAAAAAATTCACAATTTTTTTTTTGTTTTTTCACAAAACAAATTAGTTTTTTCACAAAAAAAAATTAGTTTTTCACAAAAATAAATGTTTTTCACAAAAATAAATGTTTTTACATAAAAAAATTCCACAAAAAAAAATCGAAAAAACCAATAAAAATTGAAAAAAAACCAAAAAACTAAAAATTCCAAAATAATTGAAAAAAAAATCTCAAATTTTCCATAAAAAATCCAAAAGATCGGAAAAACTCAAAAAAATTGAAAGAAAATAAAAAAAACTAAAAAAATCCAAAAAAAAACTAATTCCTTTTTAGTCACACTTTTGATACTAATATTCAAAATATCGCAGCTCAATATTTTCATCCTCAATTAGTCACACTTTTTTAAAATTCAACCAATTTACTAAATTAGCATTACCCAACCTACAAATCAAAATTTTCAAAAATCAAAACAAATCACAAAATAAAATCAAAAATCAAAAATTTCAAAAAAAACCAAAAATACTCAAAAACTCGAAAAAAACTAAAAAAGTCAAAAAAAAAGTCAAAAAACTAAAATAAACCAAAATAAACCAAAAATCCAAAAACAAGTCCGAAAACTCGTAAAATACTCAAAATATAATATAAAATCAAAAAATTGAAAAAAACTCAAAAAAATCCAAAATAACTAAAAAAATCAAAATAAATATAATCACAAAAGTGCATAATAGGGCATAAAGTTCACTAAAGTGCATAATATAGTACATAAAAAATTCATATAAGTGCATAAAATACGCATTCAAGTGCATATGGGTCGATAAAAAGTATGTATGAGTCGATAATATTGCATAAAAAGTGCATAAATATGCATAAAATTGCATAAGAATGCATAACAAGTGCAAAGAGTGTATAACAAGTGCATACAAATATACAAAAATTGCATAGAAGTGCATAAATACGAGTCAATAACAGTGCATAAAAATGCATAAAAGTGTATGAAAAATGTATATAAATACATAGAAGGGCCTGAAAAGTGCATAAAAAGTGTATAACAAGTGTTTAGAGGTGCATAAAAATGCATAGCGGTGCATAAAAAATACATAACAAGTGCGTTAATTTGTATAAAAAATGCATACAAGTGAATAAAAAGTGCATATATATGTGCATAAAAATGGCATAACAAGTGCATAATTATGTATAAAAAATGCATAAAAGTGAATAAAAAGTGCATATATGTGCATAACAAGTGCATAAATGTATATAAAAAGTGCATATATGTGCATAACAAGTGCATAAATGTGTATAAAAAGTGCATATAAGTGTATAACAAGTGCATAAATTTGTATAAAAAGTGGATGAAAGTGCATATATGTAGGGGTGGCCTTTTTGTACCGACTTGTACCAACCGATCGCTTTTCGAGCCGAACCAATCAAGTCGGTACCAAAAGTTTGGTATACCGACATTGCAGTACAGTACAACCGAACCGATCTTTGAAAGTCGGTTCGGTTTTGGTATTCGTTTAATGAGTTCGGTAAGGTACCGATTCAAACCGAAATATTAAAATATAATATATAGACAAATAAACTAAAATACTTATATACACTTAATTATTAAAATTTTTATAATATACTTATATTACTTTTTCTAGTGAATACTTATACCATTTTATTTTATTTACAATATTTACTAGAAAGGTCTAATAGTGTTTACTATTTTTTGTAAAAAAAAATAAAAAAAATATATAACAATAATATACATATATATTTTTTAATCTACTAGTTTAAAATTTTATACTATGTTTTTTTTCGCATTACGCACAATTTTTCTATCATAACTTGTAAACTCTAAATTTTGGTATAAAAACGAAACTGAACCGAACCGAATAGTTTGGTATACCGAAAGTTCGGTATACCGAATTTTTTGGTTCGGTAATTGTATAAAAATTCTCAAACCAAACTAGTTTGGTATGGTATCGGTATGTAGTCAAAAAGTTCGGTACCGAACCGATTCCACCCCTACATATATGTGCATAAAAAGTGCATAAATCTGAATAAAAAATGCATAAAAGTGTATAAATATGTATAAAAAGTGCATAAAAGGTCAATAAAATTGCATACAGATGCATAAAAAGTGCATAAAAAAAATATAAAAAAAATATAAAAACACGAAATAAATAAAATCAAGAAAAAAAAAATTAAAAAAAATCATGCGGGTCAATAGAAAGTGCATACGGGTCCATAAAAGTGCATGAAATGTGCATAAAAGGAGATACGGGTCAATAAAAAAATGCATAAAAGGTGCATAAATGTGGATACATGTCAATAAAAGGTGCATAAAAAATTATAAATGTCATTCAAAAATGCATAAAATGTGCATAAAAGTGGATACAGATCAATAAAAAATACATAAAAATGGATGGGTCAATAAAAAGTGCATAAAAATGGATACATGTCATTGAAAAACTTGTAAAATGTGCATAAAAGTGGATACAGATTAATAAAAAAATATATAAAAGGTACATAAAAGTAAATATGGTCACCCAAGTGCAAAAAAATTCAAGATCCAAGTGGATTCGAACCACCAACATTTTGAACCGTCGGGTTCAAACGCTCTTACCATTTTGAGCTTACGAATCTATATAGTCGCTAAATAAAATATAAACATATTAAATTCAAGCGAATCTAAGAGAACACAACTATCAAACATTTTATCGAACACCTTATGTGCACAATTTTACATATCCATAAATAAACACACAATTGGATTAATCCAGCCAAACAAGTCAACTTTTTTCACACAAATCGTATTATTAATTAAAGGCTTTCAACCGCATCACCAAATTACTGCCAATCAACATATAAAATAAAATTTTTACTTTTTCAACAAAAGGTACAAAGCAGGTTTGAATTCTTAAAAAAATAAAATTCCATCAAAACTGTTCAATCTTCCATAACCATTCACATAAGACAAAAGATGAGGTCGATTTGATCGACTTCCCCTTGAGGTCGACACAAACTGGGCACAATTGGCTCCATCTTCGTCCTTCTCGTGGGTCCATTCTTACGGAGGGTCTATTTTTGTGTCACATAAGGGAGAGATAGGGGAGAGAGAAATAGATTAGTTTGGAGAGAGAGAGATAGTAGTTCCTAGAGATGAGAGATTAGTTCGAGTAGTTGCGATAAAGAATTCTAAAAATTAGAATTGTAAGGGATATTTATATTATCATAAAGTGTGAACAATTAGGAAGAGTGAACTTATGTATGACTATTTGGGGATTATGTTCAAAAAGTATGACTTATTGAGTATTTTTACTTTAAAATTTTCTCGTATTTCAATACACGTGCAAGCTAACAGTTACCTATATCCAAAAAATGTGTCTACACAACCGTGGAAAATGTGCATATAGAATCCAAAATAACTAAATAAACAATCCAAAAAGGTGCATAAACATACGTGAAAAAAAGAAGCATACACAATAAAAAAAATGTGCATACATAATCCTAAAAAATATGTATATGCAATCGAAAAAGTGTCTACATAGTCCAAAAAAGTGCATACACAATCTAGAAAAGTGCATACACAATCGAGAAAAAAAATGCATACATAATCCGGAAAAGTGCATACACAATCTATAAAAGTGCATACAAAATCCGAAAAAATTGAATACACGCTCTAAAAGTGCATACACAATCCAAAAAAACTGCATACACAATCAAGAAATGTGTATAAACAATCGAGAAAGTGCATACGCAATAAAAAAAAATGCATACATAATATAAAAAAGTACTTATACAATACCAAAAAGTGCATATACAATAAGAAAATCCGGAAACCTAATTGGCAAATCCGGAGTCGTAAATATCCAAAAGCATGAATCTTTGAAAATAATAAACGGTTAGAGCCATACCTATGATTTGGTGAATCCGAAGGTGAGCTTTGTCTATTGCAATCTAAATTTGTTCACTTTGTTGAAACTGACGGGCGACGACAAATAATTGGAAGCTCTCTCTCTATATATATAAGCTCTCTCTCTCTCTCTCTCTCTATCTGTGTGTGTGTGTGTGTGTGTGTGTGTGTGTGTGTGTGTGTGTGTGTGTGTGATATATTATATGTTGGCTCGTGCGGCTAAATCTTAGAGCGGGGTGAATAAGCTTTTAGGTGTTTTTCGTGGAATTAAATGTTAAGCGCAACTAACAAGCCAACTAACGAGATTAAACTACGCAATCAATAAACTTGTGCAATAATAATCAATATTAAATTTAAATCATTTACACACACAATAATATAGATGTGGAAAGTCCGCAATAAACGTGCACTGCTGCAGTCAGTCAGTTATTAAACGAGATCAGAATAATTTGTATAATGGAAAGTCCCGACAAAGTCATGACCTATTCGTCGGAGACGCAAATCCGTAAGAGTAATTGCTAGTAAAAATTGTGGTATCCATAGACTTTGCAAGGTCTAAGGATAATAATGCGGATTCATATACAAAATGCTTGACTCGTGGAGGCGTTGGAGCATCATCGAGTGAAATGGGGTTTGAAGCTGAATAAATTGGAAACCTTCCCATAGGTAACCCAACCTGAACTGGAAACTTCAGTCTCGGGTTCAATGGGAAACTGAATTGTGCGGGTAACCAAACAAAGCACTCGAGAACATAAGTTCTCAGCCCATTTCTATGATGAAAGAGTGATAGACCTGTATTATTTTAAGGGTGAGCATGAGCCTCTTAATGAATCAAATATCTCGAAGGTCGAGTGGGGTGAGTCAGGACACCCTTGACTTGAAAATCACCTATAACGAGTGTGTATGGCCGATACTATGTGATGATCTACTTACCTTGATTTGCTGACGAAACTAGTAAACTCAAAAGGATATGAATTTTTTTATAGTATGTGAGGGGCTGAAAAGCTATTTTAATCAAAATACATAGAAAAAAGTTGATCTTTTGTCGAGTTTTATCAAAATGGGAGGGGCTACAACCCCGAGTGTCTCCACCTAGTTCCTTCCTTGCGTGAGCTCCCCCTCAATTTTATTTTTTATATTTCATAGAGGCTAGAGCACATTTTTGCGTTTAGTTTTTTTGTTTTGTTTTGGATTCTGCAGTGTATTAAAAGAACTCAATTTGGTTTTATTGTAGGGTTTGTGCACCGGTATAGTGATTCTACTAACTTCTGGGGGTACAAACTCCCGTGTTTTGGAATTTGATGAGCAACTTTTCTTTAATTACCTGCTTCCACCAATTATATTTAATGCTGGGTAAGTATTTGTTCGTGTTAGTCCCTTATTTCAATTGCAAGTTTGCAATAGTGTGTTTATTCATGTCGCTGTAATATTATTCCTTATTTTATCATTAGTTTTGTAGTACATTGGTAAGACACGGGGTCTTTGGATAGTACGTTATTTTTGCTAACTCGAGAAACTCGTTTTATGCTGTGCGTGCCGCTTGAGTTCGTTTACCTTAATCTTCTTAGTAATATTTTTTCCGATTTCAAAAAAGTTTCTGTTTCAAAAATCGTGTAATGCCCGGTGCTAGCTAATATCGAATACTTTTCAATGGATGCTACAAGAGGCACAATAGTAGTTTGAATAAGTACTGTGCTGATCTTAATTTCATGTCCTGTGGTTTTGAGACATGTTTGTCTGTTTCGGCACAAGATGGTGCTTTTGAGGGAGACCTTTTTAAACATAATTCAAAAATGTAGAAATTGGAGATGTCAAGACGTTTGCGCATTATGCTAATTAAGAAACAAGCTAATTAAGTTGGTATACGTCATACTGTCACTCATGAGCTCATAAACGTGATCATTTAGATATGCATTGTTATTTTGGTATTATTGCATCACTTAGTTGTCATTATTTGGTGGAGATAGATTAGTGGTGCATTTATAATTATTGAACTCCGTTTCTAGAGTGTGATGTTTATTTTTACATATTTATCATGTTTGTTCACTTGCTGTCTAATTATGCATCTTATATTTTCACAATTTGAAGCTTTTTTTTCCTTCATTTGATCGACTTTCATGGCAAAACTTTTAACATATCTTACTATTATTGAATACTAAGATTGGCGCCACAGGTGTACGATCTTTTTAATATTTTGTGGGAAGAATTGATTAATTTACACGAATATGATAACAGAAAACAGCTATCTTTTCTGAATTTTTGTATATGATGTGATGAATGGTTTTTGAGCCGTGTGCCAGAACCTTTTGTACAAATTATGCAGATATTCCATAACCCAATAAAAACTTGCTCATGAAATATATTTCAGGCACGCTGTAGATTCCATGCAGGATTACACTAGTTTTATAACCATAGAGCAAATGTCTCTTTTCTCTTTCTTATAAATTTGCGGCTACTGTTTAAATTATTTTATTCACAATTCTTTTAAAGATACTCTTCTCTTGTTTGTTTCTCAAGTGTCCATGCTTTCATATATTTTTAACAAATGATAAGCAAAAGTCATTCCATCACCAAGGATTTTTTTTTATTACTGAAAATTCTGGTTCATTTACGTTTTACTTTCCAGGTTTCAGGTCAAAAAGAAGCAGTTCTTCCGGAACTTCATTACTATCACATTGTTTGGTGTGGTTGGCACATTGATATCCTTTGCGGTTATTTCATCTGGTGAGTTGGGGAGCTTCATTACCCTATTATTTTACTGGCAAATCAGTTGCTTGGCTTATACTTGTTGTTTCTCGTGTGATGTTTAGCTCATGCTTGTGAATTTTGATCCAGGGGCATCACTATTATTCAAAAGGCTGAATGTTGCTTTTTTGGAGTTCAATGATTATCTAGGTAATATCGTCTGTCCCTTTCTATTGTTTTTTTTGGTATTATGATAGCATGTGCTATCTTCCGTTCTTTAATTATTTTATTCACTGTAGACATTTAGTGGTGCAATGAACTTTTCTTTAGCCCCTTTCGTCTTTATTTACTCTTGTAGCCTCAAATGTTCATATAAATGACTACTTACAAGACATAGGACTTCTACCATCCTTTAAAAAACCCGTAATCTACGTATTGCGTACC
This sequence comes from Primula vulgaris, assembly GCA_963920805.1. Classification (NCBI taxonomy): domain Eukaryota; kingdom Viridiplantae; phylum Streptophyta; class Magnoliopsida; order Ericales; family Primulaceae; genus Primula; species Primula vulgaris. Next base: position 7,743,225 of record OY987219.1, read on the forward strand.
TTATTGACTGATAACACGTTCTAGAAAATCGAAATGAAAAGTTTGAAAGCACCATTACAAAGTAATTATTTGCTACTTGATATGAAATTTCGATCAATTTCTTATTGCCTTTTTACCTAAATGGCCTTGTCTTACTTTTCCTTATAACCCTTTGTTATTCAACTCTTTCAGCCATTGGAGCAATATTATCAGCCACAGACTCTGTCTGCACCTTGCAGGTAGTTCCTTTTTCATGCGAGTATTAAAAAACAACAATAATATAACGTGACTAAAGTTTCTGTCCGATGCCAGGTTCTTAATCAGGATTCGACGCCTTTGTTGTACAGCCTAGTCTTTGGAGAAGGAGTTGTAAATGACGCCACATCTGTGGTGCTTTTCAAAGCTATCCAGAAACTTGATCTCTCTCACATTGGGTCAAATACCGTCTTCCTGTTCATAGGCAACGTTTTGTCTCTATTTATTGCAAGCACGTTGTTAGGCATTACAGTAAGTTTGACTTTTTTTAAGAACGAAACTTTCGCTCTGCTTATCCCTATGCTTGTCTCTTTTAAGTTTTTGGAGTAGTGGACAATAATATAACTAGTGTTCCGCATATCGAGATTTCATTCTTATTATACAACTTACACACAAAATTCGAGTTTTAGTTCACCTGATCGTCATCTTTCCTTATCCAATTTCTAGCAGTTCCTTTTTGGAAGCCCCTATGCATAGCTTTGTTTATTTGATATGTCACAGAGAATCCTAGCTATCATGCTTCTGGCTGCCAAATATGCTACTTATGAATGGTTGTAACAAAATTGACGTGCTGTATTGGCAGGCAGGATTGCTGAGCGCTTATATCATCAAAAAGTTGTATTTTGGAAGGTACATGGTTTCTTACCTTTGTTTGCCTCATCATGTCTTCTCAATTTGAACTTCACTTATTCTGTGGATAAACTTAAAAAATCAAGATTATCTCAGGGTAAATATCACTTTAGTTCACCAACTTATTAATCTCTACATATAAGAACACCATACCATTAATTTTAGGGGGAATTAGCATAAACATACCGTACACCTATTATATTAACAAAAACATACCCTCAAAAGTAACATTATCAAAAACATACCTTCTATTAATAATTAATAAAAAAACAAAAAACCCCATTCATCCATCCTGATCTCTTTCCTCTCTCTCTTCTCCTCCTTCTCCCTCTCTCCGATCTCTCCTCCTTCCTTTCTCTTTCCGATCTCTCTCTCCTCCTCCTTTTCGCTCTCTCTCCGATCTCTCCCTCTAAGTATGAACTTTTTGAACAAGGATATGAAATTTTGGTTATGTTTTTGTTAATTAGAAATTTTTGGGTATGTTTTTGTTAATTTAGTTTAAAAAGTAGTATGTTTTGTTAATTTATAACAATCTAAACACAGACCGACACAACGTTAAATAATTGTTATACCATATTTATCAATTTTCACAATCTAGACACCATAAGTACAAAACTCGAATATTACTACACCAACCTTTCACAGTCCACAAGTGCTTACGGTGCTTAAATTTAGTGTTCACAATTAGTACAAAGCTGAAGCTTTAGAGTTGAAATATTGACACTAGTGTACAAAAGAGTTGAAATATTGACACTAGTGTACAAACTGTTAGATTTGGTATACGTAAGTGTCAAAATTCGACACGTTAGGGTATAAACTATAAAAGTGATACTTTCTCATCATCTTATGATGTGATTAGGAGTCATTTTCTTTGGAACCTATGTTTCTGGTATGCATATATTATGGAACAGCTATTATTATTTTTGCCTATTGAAAGTGTAATATTCTTCTAAAAGTTACTTGATCAATTATAGGCACTCCACTGATCGTGAAGTGGCTCTTATGACTCTGATGGCTTACCTTTCCTATACAACGGCCGAAGTAAGTTTTGCTTAGGCTTTAAGCCCTTCATCGAACTTAACCGTGTAATTTATTACTTAAGACGGTATTCTAATGATATTTTTTTGGAGTTCAGTTGTTTGACTTGAGTGGGATTCTCACCGTCTTCTTTTGTGGAATTGTTATGTCTCACTACACATGGCATAACGTGACGGAAAGTTCAAGAGTAACTACCAAGTACTCAATTCCAGGCTTTATATTTTTATAAATTTCTGGAACTTGCTAGTGAAGTAACCATGCTATACTAACTTAAACTTTGTTTGACCAACTGGTGCAGGCACGGTTTTGCAACATTGTCGTTTGTTGCAGAGGTCTTAATCTTTGTTTATGTCGGTATGGATGCCCTAGATATTGAGAAATGGGGATTCGTAAATAAAAGGTACGTGTGAAAACTCCTCACTTAGATTATTCTCATTTTACCATGCCTTTTTGTTGTAATAACTTAGTACTCGAATATTCTCTCATTTGTTATTCTGGTTTTTCTAAAATTTCAGTCCTGGAACATCAGTTGGAGTTAGCTCGGTTCTGCTAATCTTGGTTTTTGTTGGAAGGGCTGCTTTTGTATTCCCTTTATCCTTTCTAATCAACCTCACCAGAAATTCTGACAGTGAAAAAATGAATATCAGGCAGCAGGTATATATTTGTAAATTTAGTTGTCATATATTTTTAGACATTTGAGGCCGTAAGTTAATCCGAGCTATTCGAGCGTTGTAGATTACTATTTGGTGGGCTGGTCTAATGCGAGGGGCTGTCACAATGGCTCTGGCTTATAATCAGGTAAGCATGCTTTTATATGCCTATCAAATTAAAGTTGCAAGGGGAATATTTGGCAAGTTTGTTACTCTAATGCTTATTGATATATATTTTTTCAGTTTAGTGATATTTTTTTTGGTGTGGATGCGTGTAGTTTTACTTTCTAGTGCATATTGAAGAGTACTTCATTTAGAACTTAAATTTGTTGCATTTGTAGTTTGCAAAGTCAGGTCACACTCAACAGCCAGGAAATGCAATCATGATCACCAGCACTATCACTATTGTGCTTTTCAGTACATTGGTATGATTCCTGTAACACTTAAATCCCATTTCAGTATATTGTGGTGGGCTCTTTATCTTGATCTATTGATTATTGTTGGAACTATACCTTTTGGGGTTTTCTTATCACAAACCCTCACTTTTGAAGGCTCAGGAAGTTTTTAGGCTCTGTTAGCTTCACATGAGGGATTGGAAAACTTTACAAGTTGTGTAACATTTCTAAAATGTGCTATTTTATAAATTTGAGGTAGCAGCAGCTATTTTACAAATAGTTGTGTGATACATCTATTTGGAAGATTCATCAGTCAATTAACAAAAGCAAGCAAAATTCAGTGGTAAAGGAGTGGCCGGAACTCTACAAGCTTAATAGTTGCAAGCTGAACCAAACTTAAAAATTGAATTAGAAGTAGAAACGATGAGAATACTTGAAGATTTAGCTTTTAATAGTCTTTTGGCTATATCTAATTGACCATTTCTTGGACTTCTTTGAAAACTAGCACTTTGCTACTTGATTTACAACCAAACTACAACATTGTTAAGATAGGCAAGGCATCTATGTTTTCCTTGAACTCTACGAGGCATATCAAATCAGAACGAATGAACTTCTAGTAACGAAATTCTTCTGGAACCAAATAATTATAGTCATTTAATTACTCTGTGTACTTCTCACATTATATGATTTTACATTATTATCGTAATATATTCATCTAATTAATTGACCAACAGGTCCAAATATTACTTATAATGATAACTACTTTGAAAAAAAGAAAAGAATATTCAAGGCTGCATACTTACTTTAAATCCGTTTATACATAGCTGATAACTATTTGACGAAAACATATTTTTCTTTGAGAAATACATCTTATGTTGCCCTTTTCCTGTTTATACTTTGTTCTACTCTCTAAGTTCCATCTAACAACAAAATTCAAGCTTAAATATTTATGTATAATCTGGCTTTATTTATCTTCTTTAAAGTCTTGGCTACCTGCAGATATGTGTCCTGCTGAATATTTACTTACGTACTCAAATATTTTTAGGTGATTGGGATGATGACAAAGCCCCTTGTGGGATTATTATTGCCTTCACCTAGAAACTCGATCAGTACATTCTCATCCGGCCCATCTAGCCCAAAATCATTGACATTGCCACTCATTAGCAGTGAACAAGTCTCAGAGCCCAATACAGAGGTTCATAACCGCCCGACAAGCTTCCGAATGCTCTTATCAACACCGACTAACACAATCCATTTTTATTGGAGAAAATTCGATGATGCTTTTATGCGCCCTGGTTTTGGAGGAAGGGGATTTATACCTAATGATCCCGTCTAACCTACTGACATGAGCGTTTATTAATGTCAATCTAATCTTAGATTTTAACTATAATGTTGGTTTCCGGAGCGTTGGATGCTTGTAGATAAAACTTGGTCTATATATAAATTGTGTTATGGCCTTTAAGGTTGATATGTATATCGGATTCTTGAGGGGTAAAAATACATATTTTGCTTGTTGGCAATGAAATTTTGAGTTCTGCAACTTTGTATAGCAAGTTTATAAAAGTCATCCATTACAACAAAACGAAAAAATTATGCACTGTAATCACTTGACAAACCCGGGAACAGAGTAGGATTGTGGAGCGGAAGTTTAGTCTAAAATTTTTCACATTAACAGCTTTTCCCCAAGTTTCTGATCACCCCTATTTCTCCTATTTCCGTCTCAAAACTCTCTTAAATGGCTGAAATGTTTTTTTTAAAATGTAATCATATAATTGAGGTAAAAAACTATACGAGTCTAATGCAACATATATTTTTTGAGAAATTTTCCTAAACTAAGTGATTTTAAATATACATAAAAAGTAGTGTTCAGATTTTTATGAACAATTTTTGGTTCTGCCATAAACTTTAAATTTCGTCAAAAATCAAAACTTAATATCTTCTAATGTGGGTTTCACCAACATTTTAATAATTCAATATAGTTTACCATGCATAACCCTAAGTAAATTTCTATCATCTTATTGAGTACTTTTACATACAATTGTACTGTTTTTCAGAAAATCCGACTAGTTTTGTATGCATGTTCAAATATTCATAATCGCGACAATTAACAAAAACATACCATACTCTTGTTATATTAATAAAAACATATCATAATAATTTAAATTATCAAAAACATACCTATATATATTTATTATTTCTCTAATTCTAATCAGACCATAATCTAACATCTTCCTCTTTAACCGCAACTCTCTCTCTAATCGCACATCTCTCTGACACACGATAATCACACCTCTTTCTAACACAGGCTAATCATCCATATCTCTCTCTAAAAATGACTAAAAACTCACAAAATATTCATATGCTAATTATAAAACGTCATACCCTAATTTTAAAATTTCATACCCTAAATGTTCTGTATCACAATCAAATATCTTCATAACATAATTTCAAAACTTCATACCCTACATATAGATTTATCTCAATACTGTACATATGGATTCTCCTCTTTCAACTTGAAACCCACAAGTTTTACAATAGTCTCAAATCTCAATAAATAGAAAACAATATCACCAATTCAATATATTTTTCATATATTACGGGATATCAATCAGTGTAATATTTATGTATTACGTATGTATATATATGTATTTATATGTATATGGATGTCTATATAATCTAGATGATGTTCGATAGTCAGTGACGGGTTTTCGTGGTGGAGGAGTAAAGAGAAATAGAGTGTAATATGAAAGAAAGATATAAAGAAAAATGAATGAGAGAGAGAGTAAGATGAGAGAGACAGAGAAGAATCGGTGAGAGATAGAAGAATGGAGGAGAGAGAGAGAGTAAGATGAGAGAGAAAATTTTGTTTTTGTATATTTTTTATAATGAAAAGTTTTTGAATATGTTTTTGTTAATTTAGTTTAAAAATTAGTATGTTTTATTAATTTATCGTTAATGAAAATGTATAAATTCACCTAGTAGTCTGAGTCTAGATTACTTTTTTGAAAAATCATAAATGTATCATATCTTTTACCCTGCTGCTCTAAGAGTTTTTTGTCAAAATGGCCTGTCTGGGACTGAAAATTCCCAGAATGGGCTACCTTTCTGTAATATTCGCAAAATGGTCTACTTTCGAAAAACGACCGATCGAAATGATAAAAACGACCGGTCGTTTTTATCATGAACTCTCTGGAACAATTTGGACCAAAAACGACCGATCGTTTTGGCCACTTCGATCGGTCGTTTTTCAGACAAAAAACGATCGGTCGTTCTGTAAATTTCGATCGGTCGTTTTTATTAAATACTTCCTATTTAAAAAAACTCATCTCATTTTTCAGACCACTGTAAAAATAAAAAAACAGAGCTCTTATATCATTTTAGGGCAAATCTCAGATCTCTTCCAAAAACAGGTAAAAGCTCAATATTTTGTGTTGTTGTAGTATTATTTGAGTAAAATTGATAGTTTTACCGTGTGGTTATCGAAATGAAAAATCCTACAATTATGTGTTATTGGGGAGGTACGATAATGGAAACTATTAGCGAGGGGTTATCTTATGATATTTCTTATATTTTTTTTTTTTAAGGTATCTAGAAACACGACATACGATAAATTTTTGGAAAAATTGTTTAAGGAACTTGATGTATCATCGACTTCAAATCGTTTGAGTTTAACATGTCGTTATCCATATCTGACTACACTTACTGAGTTTAAATATATGCGATTGGCTGTTGATGATAATGATTCGTTGGAAACCATGCTTGAGTTAATAGAAGAAAATGGAAGAACGTTTATAGAGTTATATGTTGAAATTGAGCAAGTTTACTCTTTTGATCAAGATTACGGGTTGTATTATAATATTCTTTCCACTAATGAAATCGGTACATCAAGTAGAACACCCATTCGACAAGAGCCAATGCCAGAGGTATATTCTACGAACAATGAACCAGATTTGACACATTTGGATGCAGTGTGTCGATTGGCAGATAATATTGGTTGGTCGATAGAACTTGGGGATGAACCAGAGGATGAAGATCTGGACGTCAATATTAGCGAAAACGAGTCTGACGATGACGAAGAAAATGTACAAGAAGTTGACTACGAAGAATTATCATCTGAAATGGGCTTGTATATGGATGAGGATGAAAACGACCAATCAAGTGGGTCACAATTGCCGAATAATACTATTCCTGATGAAATTCCTATGCATCAACCAATGTCAAGTTTGTTTAATGAACCGTTCGACACTCAAGAAAATTATAGTAACCAGAGACGAAATTATATGATGTATCCTGGATTTTGGGATCCTCAAGTTAATGATCCTTTTATTGGTCTTTTATTTAGGGATAAAGAAATGTTGAAAAAGGGAATAAAACTTTGGTCAATCAAACGTAACATCCATTTTTGTACTAAAAGTTCGAAGGCAAAATTTTGGGAAATTCGTTGTAAACTGGCCGAAACTCAAAAATGCAAATGGAAACTACGAGCTTCACTAAGAAAGAAACATGGATTTTTTGAAGTGTCGGTGTACAACGGTCCTCATACATGCATTCATGCCGAGCTTACAACTGATCATCCACAGTTAGATTCCAATCTTGTTGCCCAAACCATTCGAAATGCCATCACAACTAATCCTATGATGAAGATTTCATTAGTTAAAGAGATTGTGAATGCCCTCTTTGAAATGTCAGTTTCATACAAAAAAGCTTATTTAGGTAAACAAAAAGCAATCGCAGAGATATTTGGTAATTGGGAAGACTCGTATAAGGTTTTACCTAAATTTATGAAAGCGCTTCAAAAGTATAATCCCGGTACCGTAGCTTCTTATGAGACAACGCCAGTTTACGATGTGGTAGGAAATCCAGTGGGTGAGGTATTGAACAGATTTTTCTTCACATTTAAGGCCGTTATTGATGCATTTCAGTATTGTAGGCCAGTTATCGCTATTGATGCTACTCACTTATATGGGAAGTATAAAGGTAAGATTTTGTTGGCCATGGCATCGGACGCAGATAATCATGTTTTTCCCATTGGTTGCGCATTTGTTGCTGAGGAGAGTACAATTTCGTGGAGCTATTTTCTTTGTAACATTATGCGACATGTGATTAAAGAGCGCGTGAATATTTGTCTAATTTCGGATAGACATGCTGGTATTCTAAGTGCAGTGAGAGGAGTTTGGCGTGGTCAAGGTTTTGTTCATCGATATTGTTCAAATCATTTTTTGGATAATTTTAAGAAAGCTTTCAAAGGAGATCCTGACTTACACAAGTTAGTGGAGAACGCCATTTGGGAATTACAAGAAAGAAAATTGAAAAGAATCATGGAAGCAATAAAAGTGATGAATCCTCAAACATATCAATGGTTGATAAAAGAGCCTGCAGAAAAATGGTCATATTTTCATGATAAAGGGAGGCGACATGGTAACATGACCACAAACATGGCTGAAATTTTCAATAATGTTTTAAAAGCTGCTCGTAATTTACCAATTACTGTTGCTGTGCAGCTTATTTTCTATAAGTTGGTACACTATTTCTGCGAGCGGAAAAAGATAGTAATCGGGATGAGAAACAGCGGCACAAGATATGGTCCCAATATCCTCAAAATTTTAGAGAAACGTAGGTCGGACATTGGTCATACCAATGTTACTTTCGATTATGAAAGAGGGGTTTATTCCGTGTGTACAAGTTCAAGAAATTCCAGGGGAGGCAATACTCAAGTTGTCGACTTTTCACTTTGGCAATGCGATTGCGGTAAGTGGCAGAGTGATGGAATCCCTTGTTCACATGTGTTTTCCGTATGCGCTGCAAACCGTCTTGATTGGGAAGCTTACATAGTAAAATATTACAGTCTTGAATCATACGAAGGTACGTACTCGGCGCAATTTTGTCCTCTTCGGCATCAAGACTATTGGGATTCATGTGATAGATTATTTCTTCTGGATGTTACTCTTTTAAGAGAAAGGGGTCGTCCAAGATCTACTCGTATTCATAATGGTATGGATCAGTCGGAGAGACGAGCACTTATGAGATGTTCTAGTTGTCAAGGGCGAGGACATGATTGTCGTAAGTGTCCGTATCCAATACGTGCTCGACGCTTATGATTTTAGCTGTAGCTTAAACGAGACAATATGTATCTTGTACTATTTTTAATTTTCCGCTTGTAATTGTCTTTTTTAAGATGAAATATCTATATTTATTCTCAGTGTTTTTTCATACTATTTTTTGAGAAGATAAACTGGTTTGTTAAGTATGAGAGTAAATAAATAAGTGCAATTAACATAAAAAGTAGAATGAACAACATAAATAAAACGACCGATCATAATTCCAAAAACGACCGATCGTTTTTTAAGTGTCCTCACTGGAAGATTTTTGTCCAAAAACGACCGATCTCTGTGAAAAACGACCGATCGTTTTTACACATACGACTGATCGTTCTGCAAAAATGACCGATCGTTTTTTAAGTGTGCTCACTGGAAGAAATTTGTCCAAAAACGACCGATCGATTCCGAAAATGACCGATCGTTTTTCTGTATTTCAGCCTTTTAATTTCTGTAACCTATTTACAGTCGACCGATCGTCTGTAAAAACGACCGATCGTTTTTAAACAGACGACCGATCGTTCCAAAAAAACGACCGATCGTTTTTTTGTTGTACTTACTGGAACATTTTCGTTCCAAAACGACCGATCGAAACAAAAAACGACCGATCGTTTTTATGTTTTTCAGTATTTATCTTCGAAACCCTAATCAAATTCTTTCAAAACTCTCATATTTACACAGCCTCTCTCCAAAAAAAAATTCGTCCCCTTCTCAAAATTCTTCTAAAAATCCATATTTACTATAAATATATTACCCAATTCCTTTTATTATTCATATAAACACTATTGATTCGTTCCGTTTGTCTTAAAAATCCCCAATTCTTCAAAACCCTAATTCTTTTTTCAACTATGGTTCATACAAAGAGAGCCTCATTCAACCTCGCCGATGAACATGAGGACGAGATCGTGCCTCCGCCCCCTCGTCGTCCGGCTATTCCTCGCACTCGGCGCACCGGCTCCTCCTCCGCTCCCGGTGCCTCTTCCGGCCCTCTTCCTCCTCTCTATCCTTCTTCGATGGAAAAACGAGGTATATTGTCTAACTTCACAATCGACATGCCTCTATTCCGTGAACGATTTCCCGCTCTTATGATAGATTTAAGCTTTTACAAACTCGATACTATTCTTACTCTCAAAGAGCCATTTTACAAAGAAAACGTTTACGAATTCTACCATCACCTAGTGCTTGATAGGGATCATGATGACGCACTTCGCTTGCGTTCATCGTTTAACGGACAACCTTTCGTCTATGGTATAGACCGTTTACGAAATATCTTACGGCTAGATAGCGACGGTGTCCATGAGTCTAGTGATGAACTTTGTGAGACTCTCGGGATCGATAACTTCAACGATCTCAAAGATGAAATTTTTCATCCCGTCCATAATAATCGCTCCAACAAAGCCCATGGCCTTCTCTTTCGCAACAAACTAGCCTACCACATCCTCTCTCACATAGTCCTCCCTCATACCTCCAACTTCACGGATGTTACTAATGAGTACATCTTCCTTCTTGGGTGCATCCATCGCCGAGTCAAACTTGACTTCGCGACACTCATTCTCTTTAAGATGGATTCGTTAAAAACGAAATCCAAGAATGGGCTACCTTACGGTGCCTTGATTTCGGCCATCTTAAAGGACCTCAATCTCGTTCCCGGTGGAACGTTGTTCAAAAACAAGGACAAACATATTTGGGACACTTCCTATCTTTCCCAAATGTCCATAAAATTCCATAATACCGACAAGTCTATAACTTGGTCCGGTAAGCGGGTGTCCGGCCCCGACTATACCCCTCTTACCCCCGAAGAGGAAGAGTATGTCGGCCCTAAGCCAACACCGCGAGCTTCTCATGAGGACGTAGCTATCTCCTCCGATTCCATCCCCCCCACCAATATCCCTTCCTCCTCTCGACGTCAAGGAAAAGCTCCCGTGGGATCTTCCTCTCGTGTCCCGCACTCCGATAAGTTCTACGATGATCTCTACATCAGCCAATATCGGAATGCACAAATGACTCGTCGGATGTTTCGTTTCTTGCAACCGGGACAAGAAGAGCTCGACCAACTAGATCGCGAAAGCGCCGAGCAAAGGGCGCAATTCCACGGCTGTTTTCCCGACCTTGCCGGGCCCCCAGACGATAACGAAGACGAAGAGGATGATGCGACCTCCCACCGCGACTAGGCGGATATCGTTTTTTTTTTTATGATGTCAAAGGGGGAGAAATACCCTCTCTTTTGTTTTTGCGTTGTATTTTTCATTTCTTTCGATTTCGAACAACGTTGCTTTTTGATGTAATAAGTAGCAAACGCTTTATTTTATGAATCATTATTATGTTGCTTATGCGTTGTGAGTTTGTGCACTTATAGTATGCGTTTTTATCTTAATCACTTTATTGAATTTGGTGCGCATATATTGCTAGTTGATTGGGTTATATGTATTGTTTTTCATTTGTGGCGATTGACCATTTTTAGGCAAAACTATGGCCGTGTTATTTTGCGTTGTATTTCCTTTGTTTTTCATTTTCTTTTCGAACTACGTTGTTTTTGATGTAATAAGTAGCAAACGCTTTGCATTTATGTTATGAATCTTTTTTATGTTGCTATTTATCATTACGTGTTAAATTGTATGACGTTGTGAGATTGCGTATTTATAATTCTAGAAATGCGATTTTGATGTTATTATAACTTGTGCGTATATAGATCTATAGTTGATTGGGTTACTTGTGCTGTTTTTCATTTGTGGCGATTGACCGTTTTTAGGCAAAACTATGGCCAATTTTTTCCTTGCATTTGATCGTTCGTTTTCCTAAATCGTTTAGCTTTGTTTAACTTCGTTTTAAATCGGATGTTGTGACATTTACTTGTTTTAAATCGGATGTTTAGTAAAACGTCACCTACACATCTTGTACTAAACATATTAATTTACGACATCATTTTATATGATAATACTTGTGATATAAATCTTCCGGAAAATCCGATGTACTAAACATATTAATTTACAACATTATTTTTTAAGGGATCATGTTCAAAAAGGGGATCATGTTTTTATATATTTTTTGCCAAATCAGTGTCGAAAAGTGCCAAAAATTCTTTGTTCTGTAAATTGTTTACAGTCGATCGGTCGACTGTGAAAAACGACCGATCGTTTTTCCACAGAGGACTGATCGTTCTGAAAAAACGATCGATCTAATAAATACAAATTTCTTTCAGAGAGTTCACAAGAAAAACGACCGATCGTTTTTAAAAAACGACCGATCGTTTTACGTATGATTTCTTCCAGTGAGTTCACAATAAAAACGACCGATCGAAATTTACAGAACGACCGATCGTTTTTGGTCTGAAAAACGATCGATCGAAGTGGCCAAAACGATCGGTCGTTTTTGGTCCAAATTGTTCCAGAGAGTTCATGATAAAAACGACCGGTTGTTTTTATCATTTCGATCGGTCATTTTTCGAAAGTAGACAATTTTGGGAATATTACAGAAAGGTAGCCCATTCTGTGAATTTTCAGTCCCAGACAGACCATTTTGGCAAAAAACTCATGCTCTAACCCAAATTATTTATTGATGTAAAATATTAGAGTATATATAACTTTTCCCACACAAATGCAGAATCACTAAAATACAATTTTTTTTTGAAGGGTAGAATCATTTATATTCAATGCTTACTATATTCGGTCTTCTTTATCGCTCCTGGTAGTGACAATTCATATTTTCTTAGATAAAATAAGTTGTGTCATGTATGTACCTTTTAAGTCATTTTGTTGTAAAATAAAAATTTCAAAATTGTAAAATTAATACTTTATGTTACTTATATTGTAAAATAACGTGTCTTTTAAATACGTTATATTGTAGAATAATGTGTGTTCTAAAATTGTAAAATAACGTGTGTTTTCAGAGGTTAATATCATTTTAGTGTCATGTATTTTGGATCATATTTACTTAAGTGACCTGAGTTTCAAAAATGTTGAATTGGTGATTGAGGTTTCACATATACTTTGATTTAGTGGTCTACTTAACTTTACAAGTTTTAAACAATTGCAATACAGCCCACTTAATTTAAAAATTAATAAAATAGACATTGATTTGTTGAAAATAACAAAACTAACTCTTTAATTTTACAATTTTTATAAAAGACACGTTTTCCAATAAGCAAACTTTTCTTTATAATAAATACAATTTTAGACATAATTTTTGTTCTTTTCAGAAAGGTTTTAATCTGTAAAAAAATTATTTTAATCAGTAAAAATTACACTACATCCGTAAATAATTTTTGATAATTAAAGAAAAGTGTACGAATTAATATTAAAAATTGTCTGATAAATTACAGAAAATTATTAAAGAAAATTACATAGAGTTATCGCACATAAAATTTTATGTCCCAACGACTTCAGCATGGAGTTATACTATTTTTTTCGTAACAAAAATATTCACAAAAAGACAAATTGGGACTTTTAACAGACTATCAAATAATCAAAATATGCGTAGTGTAATTTTCTCTAATATTAATCACTAAAATTTTCTTGAATTACCAAAAATTATTTATGGATATAGTGTAATTTTTGTGGATTAAAACAATTTTTTTAAGGATTAAAATCTTTCTGAAAAGAAAAAAAATTAAATGTAGTGTTTATTTTGCTGGAAAAATTGTATTCAAAGTTGTTTTTTCTTCAAAAATTATGTCTAAAATTGTATTTATTATGAAAAAAAGTTATCTTATTGGAAAATGTGTCTTTTACAAAAATTATAAAATTAAAGAGTTAATTTTGTCATGTATAGATCTAAAAAAAATAACCGGAGTCAAAAAAAATATTATTTCAATCGGACATTCGAGTCAAAAGTTATGAACTGTCAAATATTTACATAAAACATAAAGAAATTTTATACAGCCAATCGATCGGTTTCAGAGCCGATCTATCGGCCAATCTCACCGGAAAATGTGTTGATTTTCAATGCAGGGGCAATTTTTTAATTTCACATTAAAACCGTAAGTCAGACTTACGAACTGTAAAAACGACTTACGGTTTGAGTTAAGTCAATAACCGTAAGTCAGAATTACGGTTCGTAAATCAGAAATACGATTTGTAATTTGTTTTTACGGTTTGAGTATGAATAAAAATAAAATGCAGTATAATATTGATCTCTGTCCTCCTCCAAGATATATATGTGTGATTTTCTTATACCAGAGCTGTTATAGTGATGAATTTACATGTTTATAATGTAAGAGCATATGATAAATGTAAAAATATTAAAATACAAGGAAGGATATTAATGCACTTGCTCTAAGTTAAGAGACAGGATTTTTCCACTGCAATTTATCTCTTTTCATGCTCAAACCGTGAAATTTTTTTCCGAACCGTAAGTCAAACTTACGGTTTGACTTTTGGTCAAAACCGTAACTTTGACTTACGATTCGTAAGTCAATTTTACGGCTTATCTATAAAATTATCAAATTGCTCCTGCGTTGAAATTTTCAAATTTTACAGTGGACCGATCGATCAGCCATCACAGCCAATCGATCGGCCAAGCATTCTGTAATATTTTACAGTGGACCGATCGATTGGACCAATCGATTGGACCAATCGATCGGCTGTCAGTTCCGATCGATCGATCGGTGTAAAATCTCTGAAAAATTCCAAAGAGGTTGGTTGACGCCGATCGATCGGCCAGTGCAAATTACATATATACATACACACACTCATATATACATATATACATCTCTCTATAATACCAAAAAATTCGCATATTTCATCAAATTTTCAGAAAAATCACTTTTTTTTTGTTATAAATCTCTATTTTCATCACCCTGATACATATATTTCAAATCAATTCAACTTAAAATCCATTGATTTGCCCCAAATCAATTCCTATTTTTTTTTTTGAAAAAAAACCCTAATTTCTCAAAAATCCTAATTTCTCAATTTCAATAAAATGTTTCGAGAGAAAAGCTCTTCGAAGGCGACTTCTAAAGATATTGGCTCCTCCACTTCTCGTTTGGGTAAGTCTTCGAAAGCCGATAATTGTATCTCGAATAAGACAATTGTCAATCGTATATCTTTAGATTATGCAAGTTTCCTTCGTAAATTTCCGCTTCTTGAAGAGAACATCGGTTTCCAAAATTGAGAAAATTTGATTTTTTTTATCTAAAGATATATATATATATATATATATTGATGAAACTTATCAATTTTATCAAAATCTTATTGTTTATATGAATAACAATAATAAGCTCGAACTTTCAACCAATGTCAATGAAAAGAAAATAGTTTTTTCCGCCTCTCAACTACGCGACCTCTTAGATTTAGAGTCTAGTGGCGTATTAAAAGCCGAGAAATTCTTGAATATGTGTAATTTGTCAAACATGTTTGAATTTCATCAATCCGTGTTTCACTCCGATTATCGTGGAGAGCCAAAAGCTAATGGTCTCCACTTTCAAAATAAAATTGCTTTTTTTGTTGTCTCTAAAATTATATTTTCTCATAGCTCAAATTTTACCGATGTTACGGAAGATAACATTGTTATTCTAGCTTGTATTCAAAACAAAATTAAATTGTATACCGTTACCTTAATTCTTAAAATAATGAGAGAAGCTAAAGACTCCACAAATCACTCTCTTCTGTATGGCTCTCTTATTACCGAAATTCTCAATTCTTTTAATATCAAGTGCAAAGACATTAAAATCGAGTCGATTAGTGTTCTTGAGTCAAAAAATCTTTCGCAAATGAAAATTCGTGTTATCAGTAATAATATTATAACTTGGTATGGCCGAATAGTTACCGGTTAATTTTTTGCACATCTCTCTCTTCATCTAGAGACCTATGTAGCTCCTAAGGCAATCCCTATCGAACCCGTTTTGGAACCCCATGATCATTCTCTATGTCCTAATACGGAACCCGAGGGTCCTCTTTCTGACACCATTCCATCATCCTCGCGTCGACGAAATGGGAAAGGAATAGCGGCATCCTCCTCTCTTCCTCCTATTGAAGCCTCTCCTCATCATAATACTGAAAATACTAGCTTCTCCTTTCCTCGTAACCCTCATTGGGCGCCCGCGACCGGAAATTTTCATGCGGACAAAATGACAATAGATTACGAATTTCATCGTCATTTTCGTCAACAATACCGTGAGTATAGAATGGATAAAGGTGAGGATTACGGAGAAACGATGCCTATAGTGAAGATGAGTATAAGTATTATCGTGCATATTTTTCGAACTATCGTCGTCCGCTCTATGATGATACCGGCGATGATGCTACTTCGAAACATGACTAGCACTATAATTTTTCTATGTTTCGAACAATGTGTAATTTTATTTTATTTATTTTGTTAAACCGTGACTATTTTGGGACTCGTTGCATTATAAATGTTAATTGTTTTTGCGATTGGGTATGTTAATGTGCGATTGGTTATTTTTATCTTTTGTTATCATTTTATCGTATGTTTCCATTTGTACAATTGGTTATTGTGGTGTTGTTGTATTATTTATTTGATATATTGTGTTGGTGATTGTATTTTTTTTATTTGTGGCGATATCCATTTTTAAGCAAAACAATGGCGATTTTTTCGCTCGACATTTACTTACCAATCTCTTTTATTTTGATTTATACTTCTGTCCGTGTTTGATTCTCTTTAGTGCATATAGTGCAGTACAAAAAGTGCATATATTTTACTTTAAAGTTAAAAAAAACTTGGTGGATTCGAACCACCGACCTCTTGAATATCGGTGTTGGGTGCAAGCGCTCTTACCAATTTGAGCTTACAGATCTAAAATTAGTTTCTAAAAAGGCAATTGAAATTTTAACAAGAATTGAAATGAGTCAAACGAGAGCTAAATACATAAAATTCACTTTTTGATGAAAAAGTGTTTTTTTTTATGAAAAACAACTTTTTCGGTGTAAAAAGTGGTATATTGACAAAAAAATAATATTTTTTTTTGTAATTTTTTAAAAAGTTTGTGATTTTGTTCATTTTTTATAATTTTTTTGGGATTTTTTTCATTTTTTATTGTTTTTGTAATTTTTTATCATTTTTTTTTTATCATTTTTTGTGAATTTTTTCATTTATGAGGGAGGGAGGGAGAGAGATATTTTCTGTTTTTTTTTATGAAATTAGATTTTTTTTTTTTGTTTATATAGTATGAAAAAGTGGTATATAAGAGTAATGAAAATTATAATAAGTATTTAATGGGAATAAAATTAAAAAGTGATATTTATGAGTTCTTAATCTTTAAAAAAAAGTATAAATTTGTATGTGCTCCATTCTTTATGTCTTCATGAGTCATTGTTTTTCTAAGCTTTTTATCTGACTGATGTTGTCTAATACTCGTGATTCTAAATCTTATTATATATGTGCTCCATTCTTTATGTCGTTTTATTGTTTAGAAATATCCTTTGTTTTTCAATGCTTTTCATCTGACTGATTTTTTCTAATGTTTATGATTTAATTTTACGATGAATGTTTATTCATGTTAGTATGACTAGTTGTATTTATATTTTTCTTACTTTGCATAAAATATGTGATGAGTATATCATTTTTTTTCCCTATAAATATTTGATGTGAATCGCATCAGCTTGAAATTCAACTAAAAAAAACAAGTACTATATCACATAATATCGTGAAGGAACTAATCACATTAAGCTAGTTTATGATAACTTAATTAAACAAACTCTTTCAGACTAAATTTATTGTGCATCATAAAAAGAATTATTTTGGCAAGTTGTTTCTTCTTAAAATCTCTTTCAATTATCCGGCTATTACGCTCGAACATGCTATGTTAAAATGCGATTTTCATTAACATTGCTCGTGATTAAACATTCCAAAATATCATTCAAAACTGTCGCAGGGAAAAGAACATCACCAGAAATTATTTAACATTAGCTTCATCCAGAAAAGATATAAGAAATGCACAATGTAACGAATAATAATTATCCGAAGCCTATCTAAAATTTTGCTCAAAAATTTGTCTTCCTACCTACGTGGGCCTAAAGACTAAAACTGATTAAAAAAAATCAGGAAACACGATTAAGTTACTAATTAAAGAACATCCAATCTAATATCACTCTTGGTGCCCTCTTCGACATCGTCGACGTATCTTCTCCAGAACCAATGTTTTCTCCAAACTTGCGAGACCTCTTCGATCGGAATGTTCTTTGTCTCAGGAACAAAAAAGGCGACGAAAGCAGTCATAATGGCAACAAAAACGGCGAACACAACGAACAAGAAATACTTGAGGGTGCACAACCAAGATAGGAAAAATTGAGCAATTATAAACGTGCACAGCATATTGACTGCGACAACAATGCTCTGTCCAGCTGAACGGACTTCAAGGGGGAAGATTTCACTGGGTACGAGCCAACCAAGTGGGCCCCATGAGCAAGCAAAAGCTGCTACGAAGATGCATATACATATTACCACAGCAGTTGAGTAGAGCTTGCTTAGCTCGATCTCAGCTCCGGATAGACCGAATTTAATTCCAATGAGAACAGCCAATAAAGCCTGTAGTTAATTATGCACACACACAAAATAGTTAGGGTGGGAGAAAAAATTAATAAGGTTATATATCTCTTACATCTTTATTTATGAGTAAATTTGAACTTGTTAAGTAGAATTCCAATTTGTCGTTCAAAATACATATTTGCCAATCCGATAATTTATTTATGAAATAAATGATTTTAACCAATAGAAGAGTGTCATAATAAAGTAAAACGACTAAACGAGAATAGGAAAAAAGATACACAAGTCCGATCAAATAATTACTCCATATAAGTACATATACCTGAAATACGAGCATAAGACCTCCACCCCAGAAAAACAGTTTACGGCGACCCCACTTATCAATTCCGTAAATCGATATAAATGTGGCCAAACAGTTAACCCCACCAGTGATTAGTGCCGAACCTAGCGAAGCATTGTGTCCAAATCCGATCGTCTTAAAAATTTCAGGTGCGTAGAACATGACCATATTCATGCCAGTAACTTGTTGGAAAAATGGGATTAGTATAGCCAACACGAGTTGAGGCCTATACTTTCTCATCAAGAGATTACGCCACGGGTTTTGTACTTTCTTAGCCTCATCGCTAGCTTTGATCAAATCGTTTAATTCGTGTTCAACGTTAACAACGCCACGTATTTTTTGTAGTAGTTGTTTGGCCTCGTCGTGTTTTTCTCTTTCGATTAATGAGTTTGGGGTCTCTGAGACCAATAGAGACGTGGCGATCATGATCAAAGCTGGAACAGCTGCGCATCCTAAGCTGATGCGCCACCCCATATTACCACCTATTTGGTTGGTGCCAAGGTTTACGGCATTGGCGACAAGTATGCCAATGGTAATTGATAGCTGAAAGCATACGTTTAATGAGCCTCGGTGCTTGTAAGGAGCCATTTCGGAAACGTATAGAGGTATGGACTACAATATTACAAGAAAGAAAAAGAATTAGCACGTCTTATTTTCAGAGGAAAATGATGAGTTCTATAAAAAACAAAGAAAAAAGTTCCATAAAAATAAATTATTTTGTGGTTGCAGTAATTAGACGTTGTTATAACAAAACTCTATTAGTATAGAATATTTTAAGAAGTCACAAATAAAATGATGTATCACCTAAGGGCTAAGGCAACTGTTAGCATTTTAGAAATATATGTAACATTATTGAAGACAACTTGCGGTACTTCAGATAGCAAAGAAAGTGAACAAAACAAACGAAAATAACAATTTAGAGTAAAATAATTATGTACCTGTGTAGCAAAACCGACACCAAAACCCAAAAAAATACGACCAACAATCAACATGGCGATGCATACTGCAAAGCCGTTGAGGATCGCACCCACACAGAAGATGAAACCGCCCACAAACATGGAAAACTTACGGCCTAATCTTTTGGTCACCCATGCAGCAACGAAAGAAGCAACAAGAGCAGCCAAGTAAAGAGATGACGTAAAAAAGGTAAGTTTATGGCTGTCGAACTTGCAGTACTGGTTAGTCGAGTGGTCCAGCTCTTCCTTTCGATAAACAGATGGGAAGAATTGTTGGAGAAAAGGAGGCATTGAGGTAACTCCACCTAATACAAGTACAATAATTTGATTATTGAGAATCACAATGAAGTGAAAGAAAGATCAAACAACAAATTCTAACTTAACATGAATAGTAGGTTATTTACCTTGGTACATAAAAATGTTTAATACAAAATACATTGTTTTCTTTCTTTCTTTGCTTATTTGATATATTTTGTTGAGTAATGACTTAATGAGTAGCAAGGTCCTAGGCTAAATATTTCAACTGACCAAATAGAAAAATATTAACATTAATCATAAAAAAACTACTCCCTATAATTAATCATATGTTCATTCGCGAGAATATATACAATAAATTATATAAGTACGTAGTGTGTACATACATAAGTATTAAAGAAAAGTAAAGTAAATCGAGTTCAATCATACCTAAATCTAGTGAAATTGATCTACTCCGACATTCGATATTCTGATGTGAGTTCTATTTTATTGTATTAATCTCGGTCGAGTTGAATTTCAGTGTGATGTTTAAAGCTTCATACAGCAAAATTAAAGTGACTAGGATCTTAAACAACTAAATGAGAAAAATTTGTTATGAACGGTACCATATATATAGTCAGATTAACAAGAATATCTGGAGATAAATAAGAATATATATAATGATGATTAGTAGGGATAATTTTAAAAATAAAATAGGTAGGGTTTACTTACCGGTGATGCCAATGTCATATCCAAAAATCAACCCTCCCATAGCCGCGACAAAACAAGTGATAAGTACATAACGAGTCAGTTTTCCGGGATAACCTCCTGATCCGTCGTCACCCGGAGTAATACCTCCCACCACCATGTTTTTTATTTTGTGTTACTGCAAGATTAAGTGAATAAATGATTAAAAAAACTATAGAGCACTGTGGAAGAAACATTGTACCATATTGAAAAACATATATAATTACTAGCGTATGCACCTATTCTCATGGTGTCCAAACAATTCTAATCATAAGTTCTCCTAAGGTTTTATAACTTTGCCATGACAAGGTTGTTGAATAATTATCTAGTAGTAATATTTTATGTTGGTACTGGTACATATTCATCTTTTAGTCTTAATTAAGACACAAAAAACTGACAAAAAATACACAATTACAATTTCACATCAGTAACCAAAAAGAGTTAAAAGCATGTCTAATAAGTGATTCTTATAACAGTTAATTAATAAAAAAATTCAATTGATATTTCAAAGAGAAATATTTTCTGCAATATGGGGTGTGTTCTAATTGTGGGTAAGAATTTTTTCCTTAGACAGTAAGATTCTTTTAGAAAAAAAGTTGTCTTGACTTAGTAGAAGTATATTTAATTATTGATTCCACAATGAATGAATTCTCTTATTGTTGTTGCATTCTCTGGATCAATAACATGCGCTGAAAAAAAAGCTAATATAAAGGTTCATTCTGTGTAACTGCTTATAAAAGTAGTCACGTAAAATATTTCTCTAAGCACTCTATCGTAGATGGTACGTACCACGTATTTGTCAATTCACTAATGATTATTTAAAAAAAAAAACATATACTAGTGTATCCATTAATTCAACAAATCAAACTCAGGTCTCAAGTTTATATTTTACTAGCAATATATCTTTATGGAAAAAAAACAATACCACATAATCTAGCAAGGTAGAACTCGAGGGTAATTAATACTTAACAAATTTTAGTCTATGTGAAGTAAACTAATTCTATCTATACCTGCAGATAATAACAAAACCTAGAATGGCAAAACGAATATATATAAGAAGATTAGAGCTATATAGGCAAAAAGAACTTACAAAAGAAAGCTGTCAAATTTGATCTCTCTATATCTATTTTCCAGACACGAATATTATTCTGAAGTTGTAATTATGGCTTATGCTTAAGACTTGTCTGGTATTTATAAGATAAATCATGTGTTTTTCCTACAAGGACTGGATTAGAATATCTAACTATTTGGATATGTCATCAAGAGTTTCATCTCCAATATATATACTTGTTGTCTAGGATAATTTAAGTTCAATGGATTTACTTTTTTGTATGGATAATTTAATAGTTGCGCATACATATATGTCCTACTGAAACTAAAATTATGTAGAATCCAAATCCTGATACAATTTGTCTAAGGAAATATTGTAAGAGTGTCTTAATCTATTCCTTATCCATACTCAATTTCACCTAGGTATAAGATATGTAATCTTAATCTCCTATATTTGTATCAAGAGTAAAACTCAGGCACTTAACAAAGAGAGTCAATTAATTAGTTAGCACATTATAACAATTAGTATACTTATTTAATTTTTGTTTTTGTTTTTTTTGTATAATTGGTGGGTAAAACCGACATTTTTTTATTTATTTTTAAAAATATAGGGAAAAATCCCACAAAATAAACAAAGTTCAGTATCAAAGTAATGGATTTGGAGAGAATTTATGTAAATCTGTAATGAATAATTTATTAAGAAATTAATGCATCAATATACTATTATTTTATTTATTTCTATATTTCACATATTTTAATCAATATTTAAGTTTACGATAGTCAAAACTAGTGTTCTATATGTTTAAATGAGTTTTTATTGTGTTATGTCATCAAATTTGTTTTTATTTTCTTGCTACAAAATATCAAATCTTACCATAAATCATTAAATGCTAAATTAATGAAATGAATAGAATTTGAATGATTAGATAGCATCCATAATTGATCTAGATGCATTAATTTATAGATTAGGGTTAAACAATGCCCCGAAGGTCCTTGTTAGCCGAACCGATTAATTACATTAATCAAGTCCATCTTATTAATCTTTTCTATATTTTTATAAAGGTGTACCTTAACCCGAGCCCCATGGCAGAATCAAAAAACATATATGTTAGTAATCTATTATTATTTTCCAATTACCATATATGAAATTATTGAGTCCGTTTGTGAATGTAAATTCTCGATCGAATGGTGAAAACATTGAGCACTCTTATATATGTTTCAACATGAGAAAGTTACACTAAAACTTGGTATCATGCATCACCACACCACATCAGTATTTTGCACCACCAAAGTTAATATTATTATTAATATGGGTGGAGCCAGTAACAAATGTTTTGAGTTGCAAAAATATAAAACAGAATATTTTTCAAAATGTAAACAACAGAAAAGCTGGATTTTATACCCTTTTTTTATCATGGTTTCTTAATCTTTTTTATACCCGGTTTCTAATTTATTTTTTGTTTTTTGGTCAATGTTAACTTTATTTTCCAAACTTAAAAAAAAAAAGCGGCAAGAATAAAACTACGTCCAGTCACGAATCATGTGTCGAAAGTTTTAGCATTTGAAAATTGACCAAAAATAAAATAAAAATTAGAAACCAAGGTAAAACAAATACAAATTAAGAAAAAAAGGTAAGAAAAGGAAAAGTATAGATAAACGAAAGTATAAAAAGGTAAAATTAAGAAACCGAGCTATATTAAAAGAAATAATATGAACAAACAAAGGTATAAAAATATTAAAAACCCGAATATCCAAATTTATAATATGAAATACTCAAGTTCACATATACTCACTTTCCATAGATATATGTGTAGGTACAACTAAATATATGTTAAATAATTTCATTATACTTACTTTGCATACAAACTATCAAAAGTTACTTTAAATTTTATTTGCAACCACCATTTTATGTTATTATTATAGTTTAATTTTCCAAATATGTGTGTCACGTACTAACTTGCTATATAAGTTAGTGTCATAATGTATTTCAATTATTTGTTACTTTTTTAAATAGTACTATTAGCGTTACATAAAAAATTATAGCATGTTATTGCAGTAACAATATAATCCTATAATTTTGAAAGTCATTGCCAAAAAAATATTTAAGGGGTTGCCATAATACACTATATATAAATTATTTTGAAAAAAATTACTGAAAAAAATTAATTTCTGAAAATTATGGGTTTGCGGTGGCAATCACTTGTCACACTGATGTTCCGCCACTGTTATTAATTAATAATGAAACAAATTAGTTCATAATTTACTATATAGGAACTATGTGAATTGTTTATAAATTTACCATATCAAAAATATTCATCATGTTGAACAAAGTTTAATAACCTTGTAGTCTCATCTATTGTACGGTATATATCTTTGAAAAAATAAATTAATAACTTAATTAAGAGTAATCTCAAACTGACCTGGTCAAAATGTGTGGGACCAAATTATTTGTTTGTCCTTAAATCTAACATTTAAGGATTAAATTAAATAAATTTTGTATATAAGCAAAATTCTGCATTTATTATATTTTGTCCCTTAGTATTCGATTTAGATAAAAAAATCTCGGTTAGCTAACATCTTGAGACACATTAAATTCTGGATTGTTTCTAAGTACTTGGTAAGTCGTGTTTTTTTTAGTATATGAAATAGTGCATACTTGTTTAGAGAGGGAGGGAATAGTAATAAGTTGATTTCTAAAAGGAAAAGGAATTATATCATTCTATTATAATAAGTCAAACCAAGTTAATTGATCCTGTCCAATTTAGTCATTTTTTTTCAAAAATAATTCTACACCTTTATATTAATTACAATAATATCATACTCGCATAAAAATATAAAAAATATAAAAATTAAAAACTAATAAAACTATTTATCCATCTTTAACTACCAAACATTATTTTAAATCTTAAACTATGTTTTTTTTTATATTATTCACACATTTATATCATAACTATATATATTTTTTTTATTACATTACTTACCGCACACGCAACATGTGGGAAATTTTTACCGGTATAATCTTATGTCTATTTATTCTTTTTCGGTCTTTCTATACTAGTAATCGTGCATTACGCGTTGTGTATGCGATGCGTAGTATGATTAAAATATAATTAATAAGTATAGTTCTGAGATAAATATGTGGAGAATAAAAAACTATATAGAAGAGAAGAATACTTAAATAATAATTTTGAGTTGTTAAAAGACGGATAAAAAGTGTTAATTAGTTTTTTTATTTTCTATTATTTATGAGGGTGGCATTACGGTAATTAATAAAAAAGTGTAAGGGTAATTTTGAAAAAAAATGATAAAATTTGACAGACTTAACAAATGTTGGTTGATTTATTATAATATAATGATATAACTGTTTTGAGTCCAGATTGTTAAGTTTACAGGAAAATAAGGTAGAGAAATTTAAAGAGAGAGAGCTAAACGATGAGAAATTGGGCTGAGCTTTTAAATGATATGTTGTATTCGATTTGTGACAGTGTTGGTTCCTTTAAAGAAGTGGTTGCGTTCGGGGGAGTTGAAACGAACTTGGGCAAACCTCTGTTACCCTTCCCATGGTTGATGCTGTCCGAGAATCAGGTTTTCTCCCCCTCCTATTAACTTGCACACTTTCTTGTTAATATATACTCTGGATAATTGCTTGGCTGTTTTTTTAGAATATAAACATCCATGGGAGATAAAACAATTCTTTATTTAGATTTTGAAGACCATTGACTTAAATAATTAGGTTGTCCTGACATGTTCTAAGTTAACTAATTAGTGAATAGTGATTTAGTTTTGTACTGTATTTTGATTTTGACAATCTATATATCTATATATATATATACTAGCCGCAAAGTCTACCCGATGGGTGAGAACCGAAAAAAATATTGCTATCAATTAGTTTATTTATATAATACTAAAAATATTTCAAGAAAAAATGAATTGAAATCAAAAGTAAAAGAGAATAAATTTGTATCCGAGGAAGAGAGAGAGGATTTATTTTTTGGCTTTATTCAAATAGTAATTGGTATCCTATTTTGAACATGAACAGTTTATTTTAGCAGTTACATTTTTTTTTTAATTTTTAAATTTCTAACATGATGTGTAATTTTTTAAACAATCAATAGTTTTTTGTAATTATTCGTTTCAAGATTTCATAAACTAATAGTATATATTTATATATACACTGGTGCATCATACATGTTTATAAAGATGTGTTATATAAGCTATCGCTATTTGTGGATAGTGTATGAACTCTAACACAGTCCAATCCATGAAAAATATACACGGTTCGAGCTGCTTTACATGACGACGGTTTAAGAAGATACATAGAGGAATCGGTGGAAAGGGGAAATTAACAAATGCGTCGTGTTTATTACATTTAAAAAAACACTATTTACTCAAATAAAATATACACAATGCATTTGTAACCTTGTTCCGCACCTCCCTTGCAAATCTCATACTTCTATTAAGGAAATAATCTCCTTATTTAATATACTTCGGTGAAAAAAGTAAGAGAAAAGAGAACAAAAGAGAAGATTAGAGATACATGTAGTTTTTGTTATATTTTGATCTTACATTAACCTTGTCTATACATAAAAAGTTTTTGAGCATGTAGCTTTTGTGTTCTTCTTTTCATTGTATAGCTTGGACGAAGTAGTAATAATTTCTTGATTATGTTGCAGGACAATGATTTTAGAGAGTTCTATAGCATAACCGAAGGCAAAAGTTGTAGCTTCAAGCTACCAGAATTAAGAGGGAAAAGGTGTATGGAAACAAAAAGGATGGATTGTCACGGTTTCCAACAAGGGGGAGATGGCTTTGGAACATCCACTAACATGTATCCAAATCCCACTACCCCATCAGAACACCTCCGAGATCAACGATGACTGTGTGATCCCGTTGCATAATGTGAAGAGAGCTGTGCTATCCTCACCATATGATCCTAAAAATGAGACAGATTGCGTGCTTGCGATTCTTCATGGGGTTTTTGGCCACTTTGAATTTTGTAGACCCGGGGATAAGGTATGGACTGTCCTGTCGCCAAAAAAAAATTTCATGGTGCCATAAAAGCACTTGAGTACTACATGTGACTTTTTTGATTGATTACATTTTTTCTTAAAGCCATTTTTTTCCCTTTTTGAGATACAAGATTTATCATCTTAATACTTAGATAGGTTCAGAAGTGAAAAATAGAAATAGTCATCTAGGATGATATGAGATAGTCCAGCTTGAAAGCTGAAAGAAATCTTTAGTTTTCTGAATAATGATAAACTAGTAATCAGGAGCATATCACATTCATATAAGTATAATAATGCTTCCAAATGTTTCCGTTCCCATTAGACGGACAAAATTGTATAGTTTTTCTACAACATTAGAAAATTCAAAATAGAACAATAGAGCCAACCTTAGGTGAAAAAACTGTGTATGTATATGAGAGAATTTGACATAATTCATCATGTACGAGTATTAAAAAGTATTTTAGTGTGTTCAAAAATGGGTTTCGATGTTCTGCACTTCGACAATAGAATTTTTAATGAGACCTTGAAATGTGGCAGGGGCAAATTTTATGTTTTGACTTGTTCGGGATTGGTGTGGGAGTATGACGTGATTGGAAAGTCTATTGATGACATTGTTCATGTTTCACCAAGAAGAATCAGAATAAACATGGAAAAACACATGGGTACCAATCAATCATACCTTGTTGCATCTGGCCGGTTCCTTACTTGTGGTTACCCGAAGCAACGTACAGTATATGAGCTACGGTACACCTAAATTTCGATTTTTTGAGATTGATGTTGAACAAGCAGTATATAAAAAAGTGATAAGTTTGGGGACTAGGGCAATTTTTGTAGGTCACTGATGAGGAACGGATGAATACAAGCAGTATTAAGTTCAAGAAAAGCAATGGAGTTTCGTTTTAAAGAATATTATTTAGTAGTATTTACTTTTATATTTTATTTAGAATATTTAGTTATTACTATTCCTAATTTAATTAGGATTGCTAGACAATCATAATATTTAGTTATTTCCTAGTTAGATTAGGATTCTTTTAGATTAGTTATAGTCAGATTATGATTGATGTTAGGAACTCTATATATATCTCTGTGGTTGAGATATGAAGGTATCAATTATTTTCCAATCAATAAAGTACTTTACTTTAGTTTATTTCCTGGTGGATTCCAGATTTTCGTTGGTGGATTCCAGCAAAACACGCCCGTTCGAACGTAATCGAGCAACACACCCGTTCGTGTGTTACGAACAAGATCTTTTAATTCTATTTTACGCTTCCGTCCTGCATCAGGTGGTATCAGAGCAAGCCTACGATCTGTCAACTACAAAACGCAATTATGGAAAACTCTATCTATAACGAAAAACTCACTTATCGAAAAAAAATGTTTCAAGCTCAGTGCCGATTAGGAGGAGTTGTTTGCAAAATGTTAATAGACAACAACTCTTTATCAAATTTAGTATCGTTAAAGGTTGTGAACTACTTGAACTTGAACATGATGCCACACCCCACACCTTATCAAATCGGGTGGGATCAAGATGGACTCCCGGTTCAGGTAACTCATATTTGTTTGGTTCCTTTAGCCATGGGGAAAATATATAATTCTTTAGTCAGTTGTGAAGTTATTGATATGCAAGTCTGCCATATTTTATTGGGAAAATCATGGCAAGATAAAGTAGGAGCTGTTTATGATGACAAACACCACACATATACATTTGAATGGCAAGGAAAAGGAATTCGGATTAAAGTACCCGAGTCTCTTCAAAAGGAGGAATCTTTTTATCATGATCAGATTTTTTCCCTCTATTCAAAACCATGTTTTGCTAATGCTGATTTGGAGTTGACTAAACATGTTTTAACCGATGATCTCGAAACTAAAAACGACACAATTTTAGAAGATTATAATTCAATGCAAGATTCACAAATACTTAATATTGCTCATTTGGATTCTACAACAACCTCTCTAAAAGAAACAAAGGAATTTTTTCTCGAAAATGTTTCAAATTTGGAACAAGCCGTTAATATTTTTGCTCAAGAAAGATCTAAATCGAAAAGCGACAATATTGAATTCAAGAAATTAAGAATCAATGAGATGGATGCATGTAATGTATTAATGGGTAGACCATGGGAATTTGACGTTTGTTCTGTTTATAAAGGAAAAGATGATGCATATTATATTGAGTGGCAACGAGAAAAATTTATGCTAGTTCCAACAGGAAGTATATCAAAGGTTTCTAAAGTGGAAGGGAAAAGTTTATTGGCTATCTCTAATGTTGTCAACGATTTTTCTTTTAATATCAATGATTTTAATGGAGTTTTAATTTTGGGAATTAACACGGAATGTGAAGGGATCGAAATAAGGGAGTTAATGAAAGAATTATTAAAGGGGTTTCAAGGTGTCACGCTCGATTCGAATCAGCTACCTTTCATACTTGATATTCAGCATTTGATAGATTTTATTCATGAGTATTTGGATACCGATTGTGATACATTAATTGGAGATCCATGGGACAGGGGCAAAATAATACGCCAACAAAAGATGACAATTGGTTCGATAAAAAAAAAAAAATCGTTTACAATGTACAAATCGGGACGATTTGTTTTTAAGTGGATGGGAATGATGAGGAACGGATGAATACAAGCAGTATTAAGTTCAAGAAAAGCAATGGAGTTTCGTTTTAAAGAATATTATTTAGTAGTATTTACTTTTATATTTTATTTAGAATATTTAGTTATTACTATTCCTAATTTAATTAGGATTGCTAGACAATCATAATATTTAGTTATTTCCTAGTTAGATTAGGATTCTTTTAGATTAGTTATAGTCAGATTATGATTGATGTTAGGAACTCTATATATATCTCTGTGGTTGAGATATGAAGGTATCAATTATTTTCCAATCAATAAAGTACTTTACTTTAGTTTATTTCCTGGTGGATTCCAGATTTTCGTTGGTGGATTCCAGCAAAACACGCCCGTTCGAACGTAATCGAGCAACACACCCGTTCGTGTGTTACGAACAAGATCTTTTAATTCTATTTTACGCTTCCGTCCTGCATCAGTCACAGTGCTAACCTAGATACAACTTGGTACCCAGAATTAATTCCTAATTCCATTTACTTCACGGATGATTGTTATAGAGCGTATTGTTCGGAGCCAGAGGGAGGGGGAAAGAACACGGGGGGTGTACAATTTGGAGGATAGAATCATACAAACTCTATAGTGGCAAATCTTTAAACTTAGTTTGCCCTCCGGTTTGGACCTTGAATAAGAGACAATTAAAATGTCTCTAAATACTTTTTGATATAAAATTAAATTGTCTTCTTATCCTTATGTCCGTATGCGATTTTCTTTGGAGACAATTTTTTTTTTCCAAATTATGTGCTTAAAAGTTAGATTTGAGGACAAAAAATATTTTTGTGTATAAAATATTATTTTTATCACGAAAAATTACCATTTAGAGACAAAATTTGATTATCTCTAAAAAAAAATTGTTCATAATTCTTAAGTTTGTTGTAGTGTGAGTTTTATTTCCGTATTGTATTGTAGGTGTCTTGTAACGGCCTTTTGTGTCTTTCAGACGATTATTTCGGTCATACTAATACTAATATTATTATTTGGAACTCATGCATTAAACTTGCATGCACCATTTCACCTCCTTTGGACCTGAATGAGTCCGTGTCTGCCCTACAGTTTGGGTTTGATTCCGTTAGTCGCGACCAGTGTATTCCTTCGAAAAATTAAAACTTTTAACTTTAACAAAAACTCTCAATGCTCATATTAAAACATTTTCTGAAAACTAGAACTTTCTTAAACAAATAAAACTGCAAAAATGAATAAGAAAAATCTCTTTTGAAACAATTTAAATGTGTGATCAACACGATAATTATAATGAGAATTTAAGCTGAATTAAGACTTCATCAATCTTTTTATTCTGTTGGACCCATACTTTTTGTTGGCCCGTAAGCGGATAAATCTTAGAGTGGTGTGAATATGGTTTACGTACGATTTTCGCGTAATAAAAAAGTACGAACAACTAAAACCCAACTAGCGTCAATTTACGATAAAATAATTGCAAACAAGCAATAAATAACTAAATTATTTTACGCTAATAATATAACAAGCAATAATATCGAGTACGTAAAGTAAAGAGTAAGAAAAAAGAGATGACATCACGATGTATAGAGATTCCGCAAACCCGCCTACGTCCTCTCCTCGGAATTAACTTTACCGGGTATTATCACTATAATCTTAAACCCAAGATTACAACACCTCAACTTGAGTTTTCTACTCTTGATACAAGTGCAAGCGTACACGTCTATGAGTCAACGACCCCCTCTCAATATATGAGTAAACACGTGTTTAAACTATAAAAAAAAAACCACGTGTTTAACCTAAAACTTTTAACCAACATTTTGATTTAAAAATTTCTACTCAAACACTCACTCACAATTGAGTTTATAATTTGCTCTTACAAATTTGAAACAAAATATCACTTACTTACAAATATTATTTTGGTGTTTATAAGGTTAGAATAGAAATACACTCAAGAAATATATATGAAACAAGGATGCTTACCTCGTCTTTTTGCCAAACTTCTAAAAGACGAGGTAAGCATCTAAATTTTTTCAGAAACTAAAAACCCATCCATCCTTTAATATCTTTTTAAATTATTTCAAGATTAAAGAAAATTCATAGAAAAATATATGTTATCATAAACTTGTAAATGATGAATTTAGTTATGGAATCATATCATTTAGACTTATAAATCAGTAGATATGAATATTACAAGTTCTACTCATAATTTGAAAAATTATAAAACAACGTATAACAAACGTTTTGTCTAAAAACGGATATATATAAGTATACTTATAATTAGGGAATGATATATATGACTAACAATTATGTAAATAAACAATAGGATCGGACAAGTGCTAGAGATGTAGCCGATAACTAAGGACAGTTAACGGTTAGAGCTGGGTGTCAAAACCTTAAAGTTATTATAATATTGTCTTAACATCCTTTTGCCTTACATTATCGAACTTGAGGTATGTTTAAATATTATTAAATAAATGCATATGACGATTCACATTTGAAACTTAGTGAAATTTTGTTTGATTATTTGACATATCATGGCATGACATTTGCACTGATCCTCCCGGTTTAGAAGAGGTTTGTCCACCCGGAATGGGGTGTGACTTGTCTACCTAGAGTGGTGTATGACTTTTCCGCGACTTTTTCCACCTGGAGTGGGTGTGACATGTCTACCTAGAGTGTTGTATGACCTTTTTCGCGATGTTTGGTCCGCTTAGAGTGGGGCATGACTTTCGGTATCACGTTAACGCGACTAATGAAGATAAAAAATGCATTGTTAGTTAACTATTTTACTTAACAATAGAGATAACAACAATTTAAAGTTTCAACGTGTATTATCACATGTTCCTATTTCGGTGGCATACAAAAATACTATATAATGGGTCTTTAATTAATTATTAATTTTAACTCAAATAAGATAATTTTGTTAATTTAATATATTATTAAAATTAACACAATTATTATAGATGTTCTAACGATGTATAACGAAAGCCCTAACATATTTCAAATTAACTATGTTCGTGGTTATACAAAATGTGTAGGGAGAGGATCTGTAGAATAGGAGATTTGTTAGTAAGTTAGTTGCTTACAAGGGTAGAAGGGGTATAGAAAATGAGATATGTATTGAATATTTTAGGTACGTTTTTTTTTTAGAAATAATTAGTTAACATGTATGTTTTGATAATTTTCTCACCTTATAACATATTATAAGTGCAATTCCTATAATTAATGAAAATAAATAAATATTATTTATAGACTAAATTACAAAAAATACACGCATGTCAAACTATATTGTTCAAAGATCACATTGTTTAAATTCAATCACAAGTCACACCTCTATTTATTCTCTCACCCTCCCTTCTTCCTTCCCCTCTTTCTCCTCGTTTTCATTGACGGAGATAATAAAGCTCCATCTTCTGAAAAATTCAATTTTTTAGAACTATGGTGTATTTTGATAAAATGAGATTTATTTTTGAAATTTGGACTCCTAAGCTCGAATTAAAAAGCTCCATCCTCTTTTTTTTTTTTCTTGTTCCATAGTTTTACAGTAAATAGGGTAGAGTGTCCAGTCGAGTCAAATTAAACTAGTAAAGCAATTTTTTATGGCTCAGCTTCACAACTTTTGAGCACAGATCTTTGTCAGTCTAAGGTGACGTCTTTGCACTAATCTGGCTCTGAGACAAAGGAGAGGAAGGGGAAGGAGTACTTTACTCCAATTGAGTCGGTATAAACTTGCTAAATGAGCTTGCGCGACAATCTTTTAGATACTCAAATCTCTGACTCTTTTCGCACGTTAATTAGACAATCAAGCTTTTCAGGTTTAATGCAAAGCTGACATACGTTGTTACACAATTTTGGTATGAACTTCAGATGATATATTTAACCTACAAGATGTTGAATAGTGATGTTTCTTGTCGTTTTCAAGGTTCGAAATTTGAAAAAAAATCGTACCTAAACATCTTCTCTTAAAATAGTATCGGACAGTTAATTTATATATGGATCGCGAGACTTGACAGGTAAGGTAAGATACGTTTAAGAAATGCATTCTTGTTTTTCCAAAAATTTTGTGGATCAACCTTTGAACAGACTCACTCATAAAAGCAACACTTGAACTCCCATCATGTTGAACCATGAAGTATGTTATCTGCTAGTTAAAAATGTCCAACCCGGAGGGCAAATAAGGCTAAATGATTTTCCGCTATAATGAGGTTGCACGCTTCTTTCACCAAAATCGTAGACACCCATGTTCGTGCCACCTCCGTGCGGTTCGAAAAGGTAAAATACGAAGCAATCATCCGTGAAATAAATAGAATTAGGAGTTATTCCTGGATACCAAATTGTATCTAGAAACAAGCTAGTGCTATGACCTAAAAATATTGCCCTTGACCCCAAACTCCTCACTTCTTTATAACTTCCGTCTTCAAGGTCAATCTCAAACACCAAAAACTCTGAACTAACCATGTTACGATCTACTACTCCATCTCGCATAACCACAAGTAATGAACCTGCGGATTTAACGAGATATAATTGATAGGATTTCGTATACTCCTGTAAGTCAACTCTAAGTTTTCTTGATGAAACGGGTCCTTTGCCAGTAGACTTTCCAATCACGTCATACTCCCACATATTTCCACAATTATGCAGGGCATATAATTTTCCTCTGTAGAATTTCAAGGTCTCATTAAGAGAGTAGTAATAGAATCACAAAGACTGCATTATTTGATATTTATTACAATTAACAAAAAAAAAATGCATTAATAAAACGTTGCACTTAGGTAATTGTTAGGAGTCTAAACCCTCAGAACCCATTAGGGTTATGTTATTTTGATTAAAACTTATCTTTAAAATCATTATAGATTACGAATAAAAGAGTAACATTTTAATTGTGAGTAGAAAAGTCTTTTTTCAACCAACTCCTTCTCTATAATTCGTTTGTTTATCAAATTTTTGATTTGTCATTCAAATAAAACCTAAGAAAATATAGTATAAATTTTAATTGTATTCGTAAATTATTTGCCCGTGGGATGCCCAGTCCGAATGGACTGTTGGCAAAGCTTTTAGACCAGCTTTGTCTCAAACATCTATAAAATATTATCCCCTGCCGGATTTCAAGGTCTCGTCAGGAGAAAAGGTCATAGTGTATGTGTGATATGGTGGTTAAGCTCACCTCCTAGTGGGGAACTAAGCGGAGACGCAATATTAAATTCAAGTTTATACCATGTATTTTAGTTTTTTTTTTAAATCTTATTAAAAAGTATTAATGGTTTCACACCTTCCCACCCCTCTTGACAAAACTCGAACCCAGCAACTTCTATTTAATAGTGCGGATTCTATCCAATTAACCTATTCCCAGTGGGTTATGCATTTTAGTTTAAAATATAGCACAAAGTGATCTCAAACCAATAAAGTATTTAGATGAAAATTATACTTGTACTGAACAATTACAATCGTCATCTTTATAATATAGTTGCACTTCAACAAAAATCAAAGCTGAGAGTAAACAGCTAATTAAGTTACCTGTAATACTCAATGGACTGGATAGGATATTTGCCATTCTTCTCAACGACGGTCCAATTCTTATCCCCGAGTCTGCAAAATCCGAGATGGCCAGCTCCACTGTGAATAATCATAACCACGCATTCTTTCTCATTCTTAGGATCAGGAATTGAGGACAACACAACTCTTTGCACAAAAAATAGTGGGTCCATTGGAAACTTATCGAAGTATTCAGATGTGTTTTGATGGGGCAATGGGATCTGCACACGTGTGAGCGGTTGTACCAAAGCCATCTCCCCTTTATCCGACGCCGTGACAATCCACCCCTTTGTTTCCATACACATTTTCCCTCTTAATTCCGGTAGCTCGAAACTATAAATTTTGTCTTCTGTTATGCTATAGAAATTTCTTTTATCTTCATGCTGTAATTCAATCCAGGAGTTATTACTAATTTGTTTGTTTAAGTTTTACAAAGTTTAAAGAAATACATTCGGTACATGATAGAAAACACTCTTTGTGCAGTTAGAAAAAAATAAAGTAGGTGTGCCTTCTTATAAACAAACCATACACCATAGAATATACCAGTCTCTCTTATTCTTTAAGGTAAGATCAAATCCGGTCAACTGCAAAGGCCATAAAAGCCTGGTATATTTTTTCATAAATAACGGTCAAAGTAGATCATCTAGAACCAATTATGTGAACAATATTGGATATAACTAAAAGTAATGTTTTATGGACAAACAATGATTCAAATTACAAACATATATAAGTAAAGATATTAACTGGAAAGATCAATAAGTAGAAGTTAAGAATAGATGAAAACCGGATGTTCAGGGAGCATAAGCCAAGGGAAGGGTAACAAAGGGTGTCCCGAGTTCTGTTCCAGTGCGGGGATACGCCACCTAGAACAAACTCCGCCGAAAGAAACCAAGTCCTTGAATGAATCCACACGCTCGCTGATCAAAGACAACAGCTCTGGCAACACCTCTGCCCAGTTCCTCATATCTCTCTGTGGAAAAACAAATACTATACTAACAGTTTTTTCCCTTCTTTTTTTGTTGTCTGGTATATATTCCCTATTTATATAGAGTGTTAGTTAGTAATCCTAATCCGTAGTTAACATGGATTGTACTTTTACCACGTGCATCTGTAGTTTAGACTAATTTGTAGTAACACTGATTTTGTAGGCAGGCTCAAAACCCGAAAAAATCAAACCCACTTATTGAGGAAAAGCCCAAAAAACCTTAAAACCAAAAAGATCGGAAAAAAAAAAAAAAGCCGAAAAATAACCGGAAAACCGAAAAAACCCGAAACCGGACCGAAAAAACCGGTCCGATCCAAAAAATAAAAAGACCGAAACCGAAAAAAACAAACCGAAAAATCCCAAGACCCAAAAAAACCGAAAAACCATAAATAAAACCAAAAAATAACCGAAAAAACCCGAAACCGGACCCAAAAAACCGCCCTGGTCTAAAAAATAAAAAGACCGAAACCGAAAAAAACGTACCGAAAAATCTACTCAGTTTCGATTTCGGTTTTACCAAAAACCGAACCGAACCGGACCGAACCCAGCCCTAATACTCACACTCATCCTTTATTTTAATACGATAGCTAACCAACAAAA
Source organism: Primula vulgaris (assembly GCA_963920805.1). NCBI lineage: Eukaryota > Viridiplantae > Streptophyta > Magnoliopsida > Ericales > Primulaceae > Primula > Primula vulgaris. The sequence goes on from OY987219.1 coordinate 7,779,749, forward strand.
ATATATCAACCAATATGATACACTAAGATATATATAAATATATTTTTTAAATTCGGTGATAGAGACAATAAAATCCTAATAAAAAAATTATGAACCGGCCTACCGTTAAATAAAAATATAATAACTAATAAAACTCTAATAAAATATTAAGAACCCTTATGTAGTTTACTGTTAATTAAAATAAAAAATAAAATATTGTTATTTATAAACTTTTCTCTCGTTATCTTAGTTTTCACGATTTATATATATATATATATATAAATAAATGGAGGGTTATTTATAAATGAAGGGTGGTGATTGATGTGTAAAAATAATGTGTTTTTTTATGTGTGTATAGATCTTTCCCCATATATATATATATATATATAGAATGATTTATACACACATAAAAAAAACACTATATTTACACATCAATCTTAACTTTTCATTTAGTTTAATTTCAAGAACTGAGATTAATCAAAGATTAAGTAACATAATTAAAAACCTATCTATCTCTTTTCTTTTTCTCACCCGTGAACCACACCATGTGTCTGATACTCTTTCAACCACCTCTCCACCACCGCCGTCCTTCATTCTTCTCACTTTTTAGACGTGAGAAGTTCATTGTTGAATAGTTTAATTTTCATAGTTTGTTTGAAGGTCTCACTAACAGAAAAAGAATTGTAGTGAATATTACATGTATGTATTCATGTGAAATCACATTGAATTGCAGTGAATAGTTGGTTTAATATCAATCTTAAATTACACGTATAATGATACAAACATATTATAGAAAAAAGAATTGTAGTAGCGGTGTTGTTTCAAAATTCAAAATATCTAAAAAGTTGATGGTGGAGAGGTGGGGTCTGGTGGTGTGACGGTGGACGGGTGAGGAGGAGATCATAGGTAATATCAAAATAAAAAAAAGCCAGTGTGTGTTTTTAATTATCTTAATTAATCTTGATTAATAATAGCCTTTGAATAAAATATTAATAGAGGGTTAAAGATTGATGTGTAAAAATAATATGTTTTTTTTTGTGTGTGTATAGATTCTCTTCCGTATTTATATTTATACTAGTAATCGTAGAACACGTGTTGCGTGTGCGAAACGTATATAAATATGATCCTGGATAAATGAATTTAAATTATTTTTTTTTAAAATGAAAAAAAAAATGATGGAATGAATATAGTAATTTAATAATCGTATATAAGAAGTAATATGATATTTTATTGTTATAAAAGTATAGTTTGAGAGATGAAATGATGTGTGAGAAGTAACATATTTATTTAGTTATTTATTTATTTAAATTGTATTATGGTATAATGTGTAATTAGTAAATTAGAATATGGGCATTTTTGAAAAAAAAATTGCCTAAATTGGGCAGACTCATTTGAATTGAGTTGAATTATTATAATAGAATGATATATTTTTAATTGATATACCATTATCCTACCGTATACTAAATTTGAAATTGGGGTAATTCCAAATTAGTCACATTTTTAATATTTTATCCCCAAAAGGTCACGGCTCAATGTTTTCATACAGAATAAGTCACTTTTTTAAAAAAATTCAACCAATTTACAAAAATGTCATCATCATAACTTAGAAATTATCTCTCTCTAAAAATCTAAAAAAAATTAAAAAAAAATTAGGAGAAATGTGTGTGTATATAGAGAGAGAGGGGAGAGAAAAAATAGAAGAAATACAAGGAAGGAAAAGTATTATAAGGATAAAAGTGTAATTAGTTCATTATGTGCTGGTGTATGTGCATAACTTGTCATATATCATTTCCTTTTTTCTATTGGTTATGCAAGATTGACCCACCGATAGTTTTTTTATTAATCACCGATGGCTGCACCTGAAAATTTATATCTTGAAATTTCGATTTTAAAATACTCGTAACTTGCTCGTTTGGACTTCGAATCGACTTCTGTTCGAACCGTTGGCTCCGTTATTCATTTCTCTATCATTTTAATTCCTGAAATATACGTTCTCTATTTTTGGAAAAGACCAAATATTATATCATCAAATAGAGAATTTGTTTATAATAAGTAAAATCATTAAAACACTTATAATCAAAATTAATAATGGAACCCATGGTTCAACACTTTCGGTTTCTGTTTCTCTTTATTAAGTGGAATAACACTTTCTGATTCTCTTTATTATGTGAATTCGAACTTTCTGAATCTTTTTATTAGTTTTAATCTGTATACTTGGACTTTCCAAGTATCTTTCTATAAACTCATTTCACAATTATAATATAGTAAATATCGCTTTTACACCACAATTTTTTTATCAACGTATCCACATATAATTCTTATTTATATCACATGTAATTTTTTCAATAATATATACATATATATTTTTGATACTTCAAAATATATAACTTGAACATGTAAATATTTATTAAAAACATGCAACAAAATATTTTAATAATAGCAAAAGTAAAACTATTCAGCTTATTTGATCTGGGTTAAAGTATTTCCTAAAACCTCTACGAACAAAACACCGACATCAACGACGACACTTCCTCTGACCTCTACGAACAAAACACCGGCATCAACGACGACCCTTCAAAGAGATTACCCGATGATCAAGCAACCGACTTCTAACATTTAATCCTATTCTCCCGGTCTCTGGAATATCATTCTCTAAAATCTAAGTAATATTATTATTAAAATATAAATGGTATTAGTATTAGATACTATTAGCCCGGGATGTACCAACTGAGCACAATTACGGTGAATTACCGCTTCTACTTATCACTTGTATAGTACGTTCAGTTCTAATGTATATACATCGAAAAATCAAAAATTTAATGGTAAAATGAAAATTAAATTACTGATATGACAAATATACCAGCGGTTTTGAACCTTTTCACAAGCAATTACAATTGCAAAAATAAAAATGTCATGAGGTCTGAAAAAAGAGGGGGTTGATTTACAAAAAAAAACTATAGCGAGTGCTTATGTTTTTTTAAATAATTTAGTGCCTAAAGTATTGTTTTTACCATTTATTTTCTTGAAAATCAGAGCAAACTAGTCCAATAGTCAATAGATTAAGCCAATGACCTATTTCATAAACTTTAACAAAATCCGAATATTTAAAAACAGGGGAATGCTCTATAAGTATCTCATAGCAACTTATATTCCTTCCTAAATATCTTGATAAATTCACATTACTCACAGGTACCACTTTTTAATTATTTAATTATTTACTAAATAGTTATACAAAGCAAAATATAATAGACAAATTTTATCTCTATAAAAACCCAAAAAAACAATTTTAAATTAAAACAAAATAAAAAAAAGCACAAAAAAAGTATAAAAAATCGCAAAATAATTATAAAAAATGAAACAAACCACAAACTTTTTAAAATATTACAAAAAAATATTTAATTTTTTTTTGTCATTATCACACTTTTTATACCGAAAAAGCTGGTTTTTCATAAAAAAAAACACTTTTTCCATCAAAAAATGATTTTTTTAATGCAAAAAGTGGTTTTTTCATGAATTTTTTTTAAAATCTAAATAAGCTGAAAGTGCATCTACTTCAGTCAAAAGTACATATAGTTCAGTCAAAAGCGTATATAGTACAATAAAAGTACATATAGTTCAATCGAAAGTGCATATATTTAGTCAAAAGTGCATAACATTGAGTCGAAATTGCATTCAATTCAGCTGAAAGTACATATAGTTCCGTTAAAAGTGCATACAATTCAGTTGAAAGTAAATATAGGTCAATAAAAGTGAGTATGCATATAATTCAGCTAAAAGTGCATCTGGTTCAACTGAAATTACATATGGTTCAGCTTAAAGTGCATCTAATTTAGTCGAAAGTACATATAGTTAAGTCAAAAGTGCATTTAGTCTAGTCGAAAATGAATATAGTTAAGTCGAAAGTGCATATAGTTCAATAAAAGTGCATATAGTTCTGTCAAAAATGCATCTGATTCAGCTAAAAGTGCATCTGGTTCAGCTAAAAATGCATATGGTTCAGTTAAAAGTGCATATGGTTCAGCCAAAAGTGCATCTAGTTCAATAAAAGTGTATATAGTTCTGTAAAATATGCATCTGGTTCAGCTAAAAGTGCATATGGTTCAGCTGAAAGTGCATCTAGTTTAGTCGAAAGTGTATCTAGTACAGTCGAAAGTGCATAAAATTCAATAAAAGTGCATATAGTGCAGTACAAAAAGTGCATATATTTTACTTTAAAATTAAAAAAAAACTCGGTGGATTCGAACCATCAACCTCCTGAACATCGGTGTTGGGTGCAAGCGCCCTTACCAATTTGAGCTTACGGATCTAAAATTAGTTTCTAAAAAGGCAATTCAAAGTTTAACAAGAATTGAAATGAGTCAAACGAGAGTTAAATACATAAAATTCATTTTTTGATGAAAAAATGTTTTTTTATGAAAAAACAGATTTTTCGGTGTAAAAAGTGGTATATTGACAAAAAAAATTATATGTTTTTTTTGTAATTTTTTAAAAAGTTTGTGATTTTTGTAAAATTTTTTCATTTTTTTCATTTTTTATAATTTTTTTTTATTTTTTGTGATTTTTTTCATTTATGAGGGAGGGAGGGAGAGAGATATTTTCTGTTTTTTTTTATGAAATTAGATTTTTTTTTTTAGTTTATATAGTATGAAAAAGTGGTATATAAGAGTAATGAAAATTATAATAAGTATTTAGTGGGAATTAAAATTAAAAAGTGATATCTGTTGGTTTTGTAATATATCGAAAAACAATAAATTAAATAACAAAGGACTGAAATGGAAATAAACAATTTTATTTCTTACAAACGGAATATAAATTACAATTCCTGACTCAACAGAATTAAAATTATACTAATTTAAATTCCAGACAGATTTAATATAAATTATTAAACTGCTGGACTGAATTGTAATTGTTTGAAACTGTCAGACATAACAGTATAATTACTAAACTGCTGGACTGTTTAACAATTAAAAGAAACTGCCATACAGAATAGTATGATTACTATATGTCTGGACTGTTTCTGTAAGTAAAAGAAATTACAGAACTAGAATGTAAATTACATAATAGAAAAGACTGAAAAGTAAATACAGAAAAATAAACAGTACTGGAAAGTAAATACATAAAGTAAACAGTACTGAAATGAAATTACAGAAAAGTAAACAGTACATAATTAAAAGGACTGGAATGTAAATGACAGAAGAGGTAACTGTTGGGCAGTTTCCCTTAAACAATATTTTCCGAACCACCTTGTTCACGAGGTACAACTTCTGTCTCAGAGTGCTTCGCGTGAAAACCGCCACCGAACCACAGGTCGAGCTGTTGGGGGTGCGATTGCGTTTCAACTTGCTGAAAACTCTAGGGACTACTTTTGCATTTTATTATACAAAACTCTCTTTTCAGATTTGACCTGAGACCCGAGAATCCCAAGTCCCAAGGCCGTGCAGGCCCGTGCCCGAGACCCAAGCGAGCGCGTGTGTGGTACACACTAATACACTTAAATGTATGTGGACATGTTAGTTTAACAACTAAATGGGTTGGACTTGTATATATATTGTAAAATTACCTGTTAATCTTTCAATATGGGATAACTCTCATTGGTTTTTCATTTATTTAATCAATTTTTCAGCATTGAGATTTTCTCCTCTTTCGAGAACCCAACTTTGAAGCCACTTTGTATTCACACTCATTCTCCGAATAGGTCATGCGATATACCGTTACAAAGCTCGTCACACGGGCTACTCAAACACGTTGAGTACAGTATTAACAGCTCATCGTTGTCACATGTAATATTGACTCGAAATTGGTCATGTGATCATTCGTAATCAGCCATGTAAAACATGTTTTTCCAACAACATCTATGAGTTATTAATCTTAAAAAAAAGTATAAATTTGTATGTGCTCCATTCTTTATGTCTTCATGAGTCATTGTTTTCTAAGCCTTTTATCTGACTGATGTTGTCTAATACTCGTGATTCTAAATCTTATTATATATGTGCTCCATTCTTTATGTCGTTTTATTGTTTAGAAATATCCTTTGTTTTCCAGTGCTTTTCATCTGACTGATTTTGTCTAATGTTTATGATTTAATTTTACGATGAATGTTTATTCACGTTAGTAAGTATGACTAGTTGTATTTATATTTTTCTTACTTTGCATAAAATATGTGATGAGTATATCATTTTTTTTCCCTATAAATATTTGATGTGAATCGCATCAGCTTGAAATTCAACTAAAAAAAACAAGTACTATATCACATAATATCGTGAAGGAACTAATCACATTAAGCTAGTTTATGATAACTTGATTAAACGAACTCTTTCAGACTAAATTTATTGTGCATCATAAAAAAAATTATTTTGGCAAGCTGTTTCTTCTTAAAATCATCTTTCAATTATCCGGCTATTACGCTCGAACATGCTATGTTAAAATGCGATTTTCATTAACAATGCTCGTGATTAAACATTTCCAAAATATCATTCAAAACTGTCGCAGGGAAAAGAACAACACCAGAAATTATTTAACATTAGCTTCATCCAGAAAAGATATAAGAAATGTACAATGTAACGAATAATAATTATCCGAAGCCTATCTAAAATTTTGCTCAAAAATTTGTCTTCCTACCTACGTGGGCCTAAAGACTAAAACTGATTAAAAAAATCAGGAAAAACGATTAAGTTACTAATTAAAGAACATCCAATCTAATATCACTCTTGGTGCCCTCTTCGACGTCGTCGACGTATCTTCTCCAGAACCAATGTTTTCTCCAAACTTGCGAGACCTCTTCGATCGGAATGTTCTTTGTCTCAGGAACAAAAAAGGCGACGAAAGCAGTCATAATGGCAACAAAAACGGCGAACACAACGAACAAGAAATACTTGATGGTGCACAACCAAGATAGGAAAAATTGAGCAATTATAAACGTGCACAGCATATTGACTGCGACAACAATGCTCTGTCCAGCTGAACGGACTTCAAGGGGGAAGATTTCACTGGGTACGAGCCAACCAAGTGGGCCCCATGAGCAAGCAAAAGCTGCTACGAAGATGCATATACATATCACCACAGCAGTTGAGTAGAGCTTGCTTAGCTCGATCTCAGCTCCGGATAGACCGAATTTAATTCCAATGAGAACAGCCAATAAAGCCTGTAGTTAATTATGCACACACACAAAATAGTTAGGGTGGGAGAAAAAATTAGGAAGTGTTATGATAAGGTTATATATCTCTTACATATTTATTTATGAGTAAATTTGAACTTGTTAAGTAGAATTCCAATTTGTCGTTCAAAATACATATTTGCCAATCCGATAATTTATTTATGAAATAAATGATTTTAACCAATAGAAGAGTGTCATAATAAAGTAAAACGACTAAACGAGAATAGGAAAAAAGATACACAAGTCCGATCAAATAATTACTCCATATAAGTACATATACCTGAAATACGAGCATAAGACCTCCACCCCAGAAAAACAGTTTACGGCGACCCCACTTATCAATTCCGTAAATCGATATAAATGTGGCCAAACAGTTAACCCCACCAGTGATTAGTGCCGAACCTAGCGAAGCATTGTGTCCAAATCCGATCGTCTTAAAAATTTCAGGGTGCGTAGAACATGACCATATTCATGCCAGTAACTTGTTGGAAAAATGGGATTAGTATAGCCAACACGAGTTGAGGCCTATACTTTCTCATCAAGAGATTACGCCACGGGTTTTGTACTTTCTTAGCCTCATCGCTAGCTTTGATCAAATCGTTTAATTCGTGTTCAACGTTAACAACGCCACGTATTTTTTGTAGTAGTTGTTTGGCCTCGTTGCGTTTTTCTCTTTCGATTAATGAGTTTGGGGTCTCTGAGACCAATAGAGACGTGGTGATCATGATCAAAGCTGGAACAGCTGCGCATCCTAAGCTGATGCGCCACCCCATATTACCACCTATTTGGTTGGTGCCAAGGTTTACGGCATTGGCGACAAGTATGCCAATGGTAATTGATAGCTGAAAGCATACGTTTAATGAGCCTCGGTGCTTGTAAGGAGCCATTTCGGAAACGTATAGAGGTATGGACTACAATATTACAAGAAAGAAAAAGAATTAGCACGTCTTATTTTCAGAGGAAAATGATGAGTTCTATAAAAAACAAAGAAAAAAGTTCCATAAAAATAAATTATTTTGTGGTTGCAGTAATTAGACGTTGTTATAACAAACTCTATTAGTATAGAATATTTTAAGAAGTCACAAATAAAATGATGTATCACCTAAGGGCTAAGGCAACTGTTAGCATTTTAGAAATATATGTAACATTATTGAAGACAACTTGCGGTACTTCAGATAGCAAACAAAGTGAACAAAACAAACGAAAATAACAATTTAGAGCAAAATAATTATGTACCTGTGTAGCAAAACCGACACCAAAACCCAAAAAAATACGACCAACAATCAACATGGCGATGCATACTGCAAAGCCGTTGAGGATCGCACCCACACAGAAGATGAAACCGCCCACAAACATGGAAAACTTACGGCCTAATCTTTTGGTCACCCATGCAGCAACGAAAGAAGCAACAAGAGCGGCCAAGTAAAGAGATGACGTAAAAAAGGTAAGTTTATGGCTGTCGAACTTGCAGTACTGGTTAGTCGAGTGGTCCAGCTCTTCCTTTCGATAAACAGATGGGAAGAATTGTTGGAGAAAAGGAGGCATTGAGGTAACTCCACCTAATACAAGTACAAGAATTTGATTATTGAGAATCACAATGAAGTGAAAGAAAGATCAAACAACAAATTCTAACTTAACATGAATAGCAGGTTATTTACCTTGGTACATAAAAATGTTTAATACAAAATACATTGTTTTCTTTCTTTCTTTGCTTATTTGATATATTTTGTTGAGTAATGACTTAATGAGTAGCAAGGTCCTAGGCTAAATATTTCAACTGACCAAATAGAAAAATATTAACATTAATCATAAAAAAACTACTCCCTATAATTAATCATATGTTCTTTCGCGAGAATATATACAATAAATTATATAAGTACGTAGTGTGTACATACATAAGTATTAAAGAAAAGTAAAGTAAATCGAGTTTAATCATACCCTAAATCTAGTGAAAATGATCTACTCTGGCATTCGATATTCTGATGTGAGTTCTATTTTATTGTATTAATCTCGGTCGAGTTGAATTTCAGTGTGATGTTTAAAGCTTCACACAGCAAAATTAAAGTGACTAGGACTTAAACAACTAAATGAGAAAAATTTGTTATAAACGGTACCATATATATAGTCAGATTAACAAGAATATCTGGAGATAAATAAGAATATATATAATGATGATTAGTAGGGGTTTACTTACCGGTGATGCCGATGTCATATCCAAAAATCAACCCTCCCATAGCCGCGACAAAACAAGTGATAAGTACATAACGAGTCAGTTTTCCGGGATAACCTCCTGATCCGTCGTCACCCGGAGTAATACCTCCCACCACCATGTTTTTTATTTTGTGGTACTGCAAGATTAAGTGAATAAATGATTAAAAAAACTATAGAGCACTGTGGAAGAAACATTGTACCATATTGAAAAACATATATAATTACTAGCGGATGCACCTATTCTCATGGTGTCCAAACAATTCTAATCATAAGTTCTCCTAAGGTTTTATAACTTTGCCATGACAAGGTTGTTGAATAATTATCTAGTAGTAATATTTTATGTTGGTACTGGTACATATTCATCTTTTAGTCTTAATTAAGACACAAAAAACTGACAAAAAATACACAATTACAATTTCACATCAGTAACCAAAAAGAGTTAAAAGCATGTCTAATAAGTGATTCTTATAACAGTTAATTAATAAAAAAATTCAATTGATATTTCAAAGAGAAATATTTTCTGCAATATGGGGTGTGTTCTAATTGCGGGTAAGAATTTTTCTAGAGTCTTGATTTGATAAATAATTCATTCTAATCTTTCTTAATATTCAGTCTGATGGCTTCCGATCACCAGTCAAAACCAACAACAAAATCAACTTTGACCGACCAGATAAGGAGGGCCATATGTGAGCATAAGAAGGAACAACCAAGTCTTACGCAAAAGGATATGCAAGCATGGGTGAAGGAAAAGTTTGATTTGGATAACAGCCAAACTACACTATCAAATACACTCAAAAGATCAGCAGTGTATTTGTCAGAGGAGATGAAAAATAGCGATGCTAAGAGGCACAAGTCAGCTAAATACACTCAAAGTTTTTAGGATATATATATATATATATATATATATATATATATATATATATATATCTTATGAATTTTAATGATTATTCATTTATATTTACATGGAGTCTTTAAGGATTCAAAAAAAATTATTTGTTAATGCATTTAGCGAGGTTATTCATTTAGCCCATTTGCCCAAGTCGGGACCGGAGAAAATTATTCATTTGGCGAGGTTATTCGTTTATCGGACATTCATTTATCGAGGTTTAACTGTACTGGTACATATTCATCTTTTAGTCTTAATTAAGACACAAAAAGGTGACAAAAAATACACAATTACAATTTCACATCAGTAACCAAAAAGAGTTAAAAGCATGTCTAATAAGTGATTCTTATAACAGTTAATTAATAAAAAAATTCAATTGATATTTCAAAGAGAAATATTTTCTGCAATATGGGGTGTGTTCTAATTGTGGGTAAGAATTTTTTCCTTAGACAGTAAGATTCTTTTAGAAAAAAAGTTGTCTTGACTTAGTAGAAGCATATTTAATTATTGATTCCACAATGAATGAATTCTCTTATTGTTGTTGCATTCTCTGGATCAATAACATGCGCTGAAAAAAAAGCTAATATAAAGGTTCATTCTGTGTAACTGCTTATAAAAGTAGTCACGTAAAATATTTCTCTAAGCACTCTATCGTAGATGGTACGTACCACGTATTTGTCAATTCACTAATGATTATTTAAAAAAAAAAAACATATACTAGTGTATCCATTAATTCAACAAATCAAACTCAGGTCTCAAGTTTATATTTTACTAGCAATATATCTTTATGGAAAAAAAACAATACCACATAATCTAGCAAGGTAGAACTCGAGGGTAATTAATACTTAACAAATTTTAGTCTATGTGAAGTAAACTAATTCTATCTATACCAGATAATAACAAAACCTAGAATGGCAAAACGAATATATATAAGAAGATTAGAGCTATATAGGCAAAAAGAACTTACAAAAGAAAGCTGTCAAATTTGATCTCTCTATATCTATTTTCCAGACACGAATATTATTCTGAAGTTGTAATTATGGCTTATGCTTAAGACTTGTCTGGTATTTATAAGATAAATCATGTGTTTTTCCTACAAGGACTGGATTAGAATATCTAACTATTTGGATATGTCATCAAGAGTTTCATCTCCAATATATATACTTGTTGTCTAGGATAATTTAAGTTCAATATAACAATAAATTTTTTTTTTAATGATGTCACCAAATGGACCAATCCTTAATTAGTTTCAGTTTCATGGACCAATCCTTAAATACTTGTGTTTTCATGTACCAATCCAAAATTTACCCTTTACTTTTTTGTATGGATAATTTAATAGTTGTGCATACATATATGTCCTACTGAAACTAAAATTATGTAGAATCCAAATCCTGATACAATTTGTCTAAGGAAATATTGTAAGAGTGTCTTAATCTATTCCTTATCCATACTCAATTTCACCTAGGTATAAGATATGTAATCTTAATCTCCTATATTTGTATCAAGAGTAAAACTCAGGCACTTAACAAAGAGAGTCAATTAATTAGTTAACACATTATAACAATTAGTATACTTATTTAATATTTGTTTTTGTTTTTTTTGTATAATTGGTGGGTAAAACCGACATTTTTTTATTTATTTTTAAAAATATAGGGAAAAATCCCACAAAATAAACAAAGTTCAGTATCAAAGTAATGGATTTGGAGAGAATTTATGTAAATCTGTAATGAATAATTTATTAAGAAATTAATGCATCAATATACTATTATTTTATTTATTTCTATATTTCACATATTTTAATCAATATTTAAGTTTACGATAGTCAAAACTAGTGTTCTATATGTTTAAATGAGTTTTTATTGTGTTATGTCATCAAATTTGTTTTTATTTTCTTGCTACAAAATATCAAATCTTACCATAAATCATTAAATGCTAAATTAATGAAATGAATAGAATTTGAATGATTAGATAGCATCCATAATTGATCTAGATGCATTAATTTATAGATTAGGGTTAAACAATGCCCCGAAGGTCCTTGTTAGCCAAACCGATTAATTACATTAATCAAGTCCATCTTATTAATCTTTTCTATATTTTTATAAAGGTGTACCTTAACCTGAGCCCCATGGCAGAATCAAAAAACATATATGTTAGTAATCTATTATTATTTTCCAATTACCATATATGAAATTATTGAGTCCGTTTGTGAATGTAAATTCTCGATCGAATGGTGAAAACATTGAGCACTCTTATATATGTTTCAACATGAGAAAGTTACACTAAAACTTGGTATCATGCATCACCACACCACATCAGTATTTTGCACCACCAAAGTTAATATTATTATTAATATGGGTGGAGCCAGTAACAAATGTTTAGAGTTGCAAAAATATAAAACAGAATATTTTTCAAAATGTAAACAACAGAAAAGCGGGATTTTATACCCTTTTTTTATCATGGTTTCTTAATCTTTTTTATACCCGGTTTCTAATTTATTTTTTGTTTTTTGGTCAATGTTAACTTTATTTTCCAAACTTAAAAAAAAAAAGCGGCAAGAATAAAACTACGTCCAGTCACGAATCATGTGTCGAAAGTTTTAGTATTTGAAAATTGACCAAAAATAAAATAAAAATTAGAAACTAAGGTAAAACAAATACAAATTAAGAAAAAAAGGTAAGAAAAGGAAAAGTATAGATAAACGAAAGTATAAAAAGGTAAAATTAAGAAACCGAGCTATATTAAAAGAAATAATATGAACAAACAAAGGTATAAAAATATTAAAAACCCGAATATCGAAATTTATAATATGAAATACTCAAGTTCACATATACTCACTTTCCATAGATATATGTGTAGGGACAACTAAATATATGTTAAATAATTTCATTATACTTACTTTGCATACAAACTATCAAAAGTTACTTTAAATTTTATTTGCAACCACCATTTTATGTTATTATTATAGTTTAATTTTCCAAATATGTGTGTCACGTACTAACTTGCTATATAAGTTAGTGTCATAATGTATTTCAATTATTTGTTACTTTTTTAAATAGTACTATTAGCGTTACATAAAAAATTATAGCATGTTATTGCAGTAACAATATAATCCTATAATTTTGAAAGTCATTGCCAAAAAAATATTTAAGGGGTTGCCATAATACACTATATATAAATTATTTTAAAAAAAATTACTGAAAAAAATTAATTTCTGAAAATTATGGGTTTGCGGTGGCAATCACTTGTCACACTGATGTTCCGCCACTGTTATTAATTAATAATGAAACAAATTAGTTCATAATTTACTATATAGGAACTATGTGAATTGTTTATAAATTTACCATATCAAAAATATTCATCATGTTGAACAAAGTTTAACCTTGTAGTCTCATCTATTGTACGGTATATATCTTTGAAAAAATAAATTAATAACTTAATTAAGAGTAATCTCAAACTGACCTGGTCAAAATGTGTGGGACCAAATTATTTGTTTGTCCTTAAATCTAACATTTAAGGATTAAATTAAATAAATTTTGTATATAAGCAAAATTCTGCATTTATTATATTTTGTCCCTTAGTATTCGATTTAGATAAAAAAATCTCGGTTAGCTAACATCTTGAGACACATTAAATTCTGGATTGTTTCTAAGTACTTGGTAAGTCGTGTTTTTTTTAGTATATGAAATAGTGCATACTTGTTTAGAGATGGAGGAAATAGTAATAAGTTGATTTCTAAAAGGAAAAGGAATTATATCATTCTATTATAATAAGTCAAACCAAGTTAATTGATCCTGTCCAATTTAGTCATTTTTTTTCAAAAATAATTCTACACCTTTATATTAATTACAATAATATCATACTCGCATAAAAATATAAAAAATATAAAAATTAAAAACTAATAAAACTATTTATCCATCTTTAACTACCAAACATTATTTTAAATCTTAAACTATATTTTTTTTATATTATTCACACATTTATATCATAACTATATATATTTTTTTTATTACATTACTTACCGCACACGCAACATGTGGAAAATTTTTACCGGTATAATCTTATGTCTATTTATTCTTTTTCGGTCTTTCTATACTAGTAATCGTGCATTACACGTTGTGTATGCGATGCGTAGTATGATTAAAATATAGTAAATAAGTATAGTTCTGAGATAAATATGTGGAGAATAAAAAACTATATAGAAGAGAAGAATACTTAAATAATAATTTTGAGTTGTTAAAAGACGGATAAAAAGTGTTCATTAGTTTTTTTATTTTCTATTATTTATGAGGGTGACATTACGGTAATTAATAAAAAAGTGTAAGGGTAATTTTGAAAAAAAATGATAAAATTAGACAGACTTAACAAATGTTGTTTGATTTATTATAATATAATGATATAACTGTTTTGAGTCCAGATTGTTAAGTTTACAGGAAAATAAGGTAGAGAAATTTAAAGAGAGGGAGCTAAACGATGAGAAATTGGGCTGAGGTTTTAAATGATATGTTGTATTCGATTTGTGACAGTGTTGGTTCCTTTAAAGAAGTGGTTGCGTTCGGGGGAGTTGAAACGAACTTGGGCAAACCTCTGTTACCCTTCCCATGGTTGATGCTGTCCGAGAATCAGGTTTTCTCCCCCTCCTATTAACTTGCACACTTTCTTGTTAATATATACTCTGGATAATTGCTTGGCTGTTTTTTTAGAATATAAACATCCATGGGAGATAAAACAATTCTTTATTTAGATTTTGAAGACCATTGACTTAAATAATTAGGTTGTCCTGACATGTTCTAAGTTAACTAATTAGTGAATAGTGATTTAGTTTTGTACTGTATTTTGATTTTGACAATCTATATATCTATATATATATATACTAGCCGCAAAGTCTACCCGATGGGTGAGAACCGAAAAAAATATTGCTATCAATTAGTTTATTTATATAATACTAAAAATATTTCAAGAAAAAATGAATTGAAATCAAAAGTAAAAGAGAATAAATTTGTATCCGAGGAAGAGAGAGAGGATTTATTTTTTGGCTTTATTCAAATAGTAATTGGTATCCTATTTTGAACATGAACAGTTTATTTTAGCAGTTACATTTTTTTTTAATTTTTAAATTTCTAACATGATGTGTAATTTTTTAAACAATCAATAGTTTTTTGTAATTATTCGTTTCAAGATTTCATAAACTAATAGTATATATTTATATATACACTGGTGCATCATACATGTTTATAAAGATGTGTTATATAAGCTATCGCTATTTGTGGATAGTGTATGAACTCTAACACAGTCCAATCCATGAAAAATATACACGGTTCGAGCTGCTTTACACGACGACGGTTTAAGAAGATACATAGAGGAATCGGTGGAAAGGGGAAATTAACAAATGCGTCGTGTTTATTACATTTAAAAAAACACTATTTACTCAAATAAAATATACACAATGCATTTGTAACCTTGTTCCGCACCTCCCTTGCAAATCTCATACTTCTATTAAGGAAATAATCTCCTTATTTAATATACTTCGGTGAAAAAAGTAAGAGAAAAGAGAACAAAAGAGAAGATTAGAGATACATGTAGTTTTTGTTATATTTTGATCTTACATTAACCTTGTCTATACATAAAAAGTTTTTGAGCATGTAGCTTTTGTGTTCTTCTTTTCATTGTATAGCTTGGACGAAGTAGTAATAATTTCTTGATTATGTTGCAGGACAATGATTTTAGAGAGTTCTATAGCATAACCGAAGGCAAAAGTTGTAGCTTCAAGCTACCAGAATTAAGAGGGAAAAGGTGTATGGAAACAAAAAGGATGGATTGTCACGGTTTCCAACAAGGGGGAGATGGCTTTGGAACATCCACTAACATGTATCCAAATCCCACTACCCCATCAGAACACCTCCGAGATCAACGATGACTGTGTGAACCCGTTGCATAATGTGAAGAGAGCTGTGCTATCCTCACCATATGATCCTAAAAATGAGACAGATTGCGTGCTTGCGATTCTTCATGGGGTTTTTGGCCACTTTGAATTTTGTAGACCCCGGGATAAGGTATGGACTGTCCTGTCGCCAAAAAAAAATTTCATGGTGCCATAAAAGCACTTGAGTACTACATGTGACTTTTTTGATTGATTACATTTTTTCTTAAAGCCATTTTTTTTCCTTTTTGAGATACAAGATTTATCATCTTAATACTTAGATAGGTTCAGAAGTGAAAAATAGAAATAGTCATCTAGGATGATATGAGATAGTCCAGCTTGAAAGCTGAAAGAAATCTTTAGTTTTCTGAATAATGATAAACTAGTAATCAGGAGCATATCACATTCATATAAGTATAATAATGCTTCCAAATGTTTCCGTTCCCATTAGACGGACAAAATTGTATAGTTTTTCTACAACATTAGAAAATTCAAAATAGAACAATAGAGCCAACCTTAGGTGAAAAAACTGTGTATGTATATGAGAGAATTTGACATAATTCATCATGTACGAGTATTAAAAAGTATTTTAGTGTGTTCAAAAATGGGTTTCGATGTTCTGCACTTCGACAATAGAATTTTTAATGAGACCTTGAAATGTGGCAGGGGCAAATTTTATGTTTTGACTTGTTCGGGATTGGTGTGGGAGTATGACGTGATTGGAAAGTCTATTGATGACATTGTTCATGTTTCACCAAGAAGAATCAGAATAAACATGGAAAAACACATGGGTACCAATCAATCATACCTTGTTGCATCTGGCCGGTTCCTTACTTGTGGTTACCCGAAGCAACGTACAGTATATGAGCTACGGTACACCTAAATTTCGATTTTTTGAGATTGATGTTGAACAAGCAGTATATAAAAAAGTGATAAGTTTGGGGACTAGGGCAATTTTTGTAGGTCACAGTGCTAACCTAGATACAACTTGGTACCCAGAATTAATTCCTAATTCCATTTACTTCACGGATGATTGTTATAGAGCGTATTGTTCGGAGCCAGAGGGAGGGGGAAAGAACACGGGGGGTGTACAATTTGGAGGATAGAATCATACAAACTCTATAGTGGCAAATCTTTAAACTTAGTTTGACCTCCGGTTTGGACCTTGAATAAGAGACAATTAAAATGTCTCTAAATACTTTTTGATATAAAATTAAATTGTCTTCTTATCCTTATGTCCGTATGCGATTTTCTTTGGAGACAATTTTTTTTTCCAAATTATGTGCTTAAAAGTTAGATTTGAGGACAAAAAATATTTTTGTGTATAAAATATTATTTTTGTCACGAAAAATTACCATTTAGAGACAAAATTTGATTATCTCTAAAAAGAATTGTTCATAATTCTTAAGTTTGTTGTAGTGTGAGTTTTATTTCCGTATTGTATTGTAGGTGTCTTGTAACGGCCTTTTGTGTCTTTCAGACGATTATTTCGGTCATACTAATACTAATATTATTATTTGGAACTCATGCATTAAACTTGCATGCACCATTTCACCTCCTTTGGACCTGAATGAGTCCGTGTCTGCCCTACGGTTTGGGTTTGATTCCGTTAGTCGCGACCAGTGTATTCCTTCGAAAAATTAAAACTTTTAACTTTAACAAAAACTCTCAATGCTCATATTAAAACATTTTCTGAAAACTAGAACTTTCTTAAACAAATAAAACTGCAAAAATGAATAAGAAAAATCTCTTTTGAAACAATTTAAATGTGTGATCAACACGATAATTATAATGAGAATTTAAGCTGAATTAAGACTTCATCAATCTTTTTATTCTGTTGGACCCATACTTTTTGTTGGCCCGTAAGCGGATAAATCTTAGAGTGGTGTGAATATGGTTTACGTACGATTTTCGCGTAATAAAAAAGTACGAACAACTAAAACCCAACTAGCGTCAATTTACGATAAAATAATTGCAAACAAGCAATAAATAACTAAATTATTTTACGCTAATAATATAACAAGCAATAATATCGAGTACGTAAAGTAAAGAGTAAGAAAAAAGAGATGACATCACGATGTATAGAGATTCCGCAAACCCGCCTACGTCCTCTCCTCGGAATTAACTTTACCGGGTATTATCACTATAATCTTAAACCCAAGATTACAACACCTCAACTTGAGTTTTCTACTCTTGATACAAGTGCAAGCGTACACGTCTATGAGTCAACGACCCCCTCTCAATATATGAGTAAACACGTGTTTAAACTATAAAAAAAAAACCACGTGTTTAACCTAAAACTTTTAACCAACATTTTGATTTAAAAATTTCTACTCAAACACTCACTCACAATTGAGTTTATAATTTGCTCTTACAAATTTGAAACAAAATATCACTTACTTACAAATATTATTTTGGTGTTTATAAGGTTAGAATAGAAATACACTCAAGAAATATATATGAAACAAGGATGCTTACCTCGTCTTTTTGCCAAACTTCTAAAAGACGAGGTAAGCATCTAAATTTTTTCAGAAACTAAAAACCCATCCATCCTTTAATATCTTTTTAAATTATTTCAAGATTAAAGAAAATTCATAGAAAAATATATGTTATCATAAACTTGTAAATGATGAATTTAGTTATGGAATCATATCATTTAGACTTATAAATCAGTAGACATGAATATTACAAGTTCTACTCATAATTTGAAAAATTATAAAACAACGTATAACAAACGTTTTGTCTAAAAACGGATATATATAAGTATACTTATAATTAGGGAATGATATATATGACTAACAATTATGTAAATAAACAATAGGATCGGACAAGTGCTAGAGACGTAGCCGATAACTAAGGACAGTTAACGGTTAGAGCTGGGTGTCAAAACCTTAAAGTTATTATAATATTGTCTTAACATCCTTTTGCCTTACATTATCGAACTTGAGGTATGTTTAAATATTATTAAATAAATGCATATGACGATTCACATTTGAAACTTAGTGAAATTTTGTTTGATTATTTGACATATCATGGCATGACATTTGCACTGATCCTCCCGGTTTAGAAGAGGTTTGTCCACCCGGAATGGGGTGTGACTTGTCTACCTAGAGTGGTGTATGACTTTTCCGCGACTTTTTCCACCTGGAGTGGGTGTGACATGTCTACCTAGAGTGTTGTATGACCTTTTTCGCGATGTTTGGTCCGCTTAGAGTGGGGCATGACTTTCGGTATCACGTTAACGCGACTAATGAAGATAAAAAATGGATTGTTAGTTAACTATTTTACTTAACAATAGAGATAACAACAATTTAAAGTTTCAACGTGTATTATCACATGTTCCTATTTCGGTGGCATACAAAAATACTATATAATGGGTCTTTAATTAATTATTAATTTTAACTCAAATAAGATAATTTTGTTAATTTAATATATTATTAAAATTAACACAATTATTATAGATGTTCTAACGATGTATAACGAAAGCCCTAACATATTTCAAATTAACTATGTTCGTGGTTATACAAAATGTGTAGGGAGAGGAGCTGTAGAATAGGAGATTTGTTAGTAAGTTAGTTGCTTACAAGGGTAGAAGGGGTATAGAAAATGAGATATGTATTGAATATTTTAGGTACGTTTTTTTTTTTAGAAATAATTAGTTAACATGTATGTTTTGATAATTTTCTCACCTTATAACATATTATAAGTGCAATTCCTATAATTAATGAAAATAAATAAATATTATTTATAGACTAAATTACAAAAAATACACGCATGTCAAACTATATTGTTCAAAGATCACATTGTTTAAATTCAATCACAAGTCACACCTCTATTTATTCTCTCACCCTCCCTTCTTCCTTCCCCTCTTTCTCCTCGTTTTCATTGACGGAGATAATAAAGCTCCATCTTCTGAAAAATTCAATTTTTTAGAACTATGGTGTATTTTGATAAAATGAGATTTATTTTTGAAATTTGGACTCCTAAGCTCGAATTAAAAAGCTCCATCCTCTTTATTTTTTTTCTTGTTCCATAGTTTTACAGTAAATAGGGTAGAGTGTCCAGTCGAGTCAAATTAAACTAGTAAAGCAATTTTTTATGGCTCAGCTTCACAACTTTTGAGCACAGATCTTTGTCAGTCTAAGGTGACGTCTTTGCACTAATCTGGCTCTGAGACAAAGGAGAGGAAGGGGAAGGAGTACTTTACTCCAATTGAGTCGGTATAAACTTGCTAAATGAGCTTGCGCGACAATCTTTTAGATACTCAAATCTCTGACTCTTTTCGCACGTTAATTAGACAATCAAGCTTTTCAGGTTTAATGCAAAGCTGACATACGTTGTTACACAATTTTGGTATGAACTTCAGATGATATATTTAACCTACAAGATGTTGAATAGTGATGTTTCTTGTCGTTTTCAAGGTTCGAAATTTGAAAAAAAATCGTACCTAAACATCTTCTCTTAAAATAGTATCGGACAGTTAATTTATATATGGATCGCGAGACTTGACAGGTAAGGTAAGATACGTTTAAGAAATGCATTCTTGTTTTTCCAAAAATTTTGTGGATCAACCTTTGAACAGACTCACTCATAAAAGCAACACTTGAACTCCCATCATGTTGAACCATGAAGTATGTTATCTGCTAGTTAAAAATGTCCAACCCGGAGGGCAAATAAGGCTAAATGATTTTCCGCTATAATGAGGTTGCACGCTTCTTTCACCAAAATCGTAGACACCCATGTTCGTGCCACCTCCGTGCGGTTCGAAAAGGTAAAATACGAAGCAATCATCCGTGAAATAAATAGAATTAGGAGTTATTCCTGGATACCAAATTGTATCTAGAAACAAGCTAGTGCTATGACCTAAAAATATTGCCCTTGACCCCAAACTCCTCACTTCTTTATAACTTCCGTCTTCAAGGTCAATCTCAAACACCAAAAACTCTGAACTAACCATGTTACGATCTACTACTCCATCTCGCATAACCACAAGTAATGAACCTGCGGATTTAACGAGATATAATTGATAGGATTTCGTATACTCCTGTAAGTCAACTCTAAGTTTTCTTGATGAAACGGGTCCTTTGCCAGTAGACTTTCCAATCACGTCATACTCCCACATATTTCCACAATTATGCAGGGCATATAATTTTCCTCTGTAGAATTTCAAGGTCTCATTAAGAGAGTAGTAATAGAATCACAAAGACTGCATTATTTGATATTTATTACAATTAACAAAAAAAAAATGCATTAATAAAACGTTGCACTTAGGTAATTGTTAGGAGTCTAAACCCTCAGAACCCATTAGGGTTATGTTATTTTGATTAAAACTTATCTTTAAAATCATTATAGATTACGAATAAAAGAGTAACATTTTAATTGTGAGTAGAAAAGTCTTTTTTCAACCAACTCCTTCTCTATAATTCGTTTGTTTATCAAATTTTTGATTTGTCATTCAAATAAAACCTAAGAAAATATAGTATAAATTTTAATTGTATTCGTAAATTATTTGCCCGTGGGATGCCCAGTCCGAATGGACTGTTGGCAAAGCTTTTAGACCAGCTTTGTCTCAAACATCTATAAAATATTATCCCCTGCCGGATTTCAAGGTCTCGTCAGGAGAAAAGGTCATAGTGTATGTGTGATATGGTGGTTAAGCTCACCTCCTAGTGGGGAACTAAGCGGAGACGCAATATTAAATTCAAGTTTATACCATGTATTTTAGTTTGTTTTTTTTAAATCTTATTAAAAAGTATTAATGGTTTCACACCTTCCCACCCCTCTTGACAAAACTCGAACCCAGCAACTTCTATTTAATAGTGCGGATTCTATCCAATTAACCTATTCCCAGTGGGTTATGCATTTTAGTTTAAAATATAGCACAAAGTGATCTCAAACCAATAAAGTATTTAGATGAAAATTATACTTGTACTGAACAATTACAATCGTCATCTTTATAATATAGTTGCACTTCAACAAAAATCAAAGCTGAGAGTAAACAGCTAATTAAGTTACCTGTAATACTCAATGGACTGGATAGGATATTTGCCATTCTTCTCAACGACGGTCCAATTCTTATCCCCGAGTCTGCAAAATCCGAGATGGCCAGCTCCACTGTGAATAATCATAACCACGCATTCTTTCTCATTCTTAGGATCAGGAATTGAGGACAACACAACTCTTTGCACAAAAAATAGTGGGTCCATTGGAAACTTATCGAAGTATTCAGATGTGTTTTGATGGGGCAATGGGATCTGCACACGTGTGAGCGGTTGTACCAAAGCCATCTCCCCTTTATCCGACGCCGTGACAATCCACCCCTTTGTTTCCATACACATTTTCCCTCTTAATTCCGGTAGCTCGAAACTATAAATTTTGTCTTCTGTTATGCTATAGAAATTTCTTTTATCTTCATGCTGTAATTCAATCCAGGAGTTATTACTAATTTGTTTGTTTAAGTTTTACAAAGTTTAAAGAAATACATTCGGTACATGATAGAAAACACTCTTTGTGCAGTTAGAAAAAAATAAAGTAGGTGTGCCTTCTTATAAACAAACCATACACCATAGAATATACCAGTCTCTCTTATTCTTTAAGGTAAGATCAAATCCGGTCAACTGCAAAGGCCATAAAAGCCTGGTATATTTTTTCATAAATAACGGTCAAAGTAGATCATCTAGAACCAATTATGTGAACAATATTGGATATAACTAAAAGTAATGTTTTATGGACAAACAATGATTCAAATTACAAACATATATAAGTAAAGATATTAACTGGAAAGATCAATAAGTAGAAGTTAAGAATAGATGAAAACCGGATGTTCAGGGAGCATAAGCCAAGGGAAGGGTAACAAAGGGTGTCCCGAGTTCTGTTCCAGTGCGGGGATACGCCACCTAGAACAAACTCCGCCGAAAGAAACCAAGTCCTTGAATGAATCCACACGCTCGCTGATCAAAGACAACAGCTCTGGCAACACCTCTGCCCAGTTCCTCATATCTCTCTGTGGAAAAACAAATACTATACTAACAGTTTTTTCCCTTCTTTTTTTGTTCTGTCTGGTATATATTCCCTATTTATATAGAGGGTTAGTTAGTAATCCTAATCCGTAGTTAACATGGATTGTACTTTTACCACGTGCATCTGTAGTTTAGACTAATTTGTAGTAACACTGATTTTGTAGGCAGGCTCAAAACCCGAAAAAATCAAACCCACTTATTGAGGAAAAGCCCAAAAAACCTTAAAACCAAAAAGACCGAAAAAACAAAATAAAAGCCGAAAAATAACCGGAAAACCGAAAAAACCCGAAACCGGACCGAAAAAACCGGTCCGATCCAAAAAATAAAAAGACCGAAACCGAAAAAAACAAACCGAAAAATCCCAAGACCCAAAAAAACCGAAAAACCATAAATAAAACCAAAAAATAACCGAAAAAACCCGAAACCGGACCCAAAAAACCGCCCTGGTCTAAAAAATAAAAAGACCGAAACCGAAAAAAACGTACCGAAAAATCTACTCAGTTTCGATTTCGGTTTTACCAAAAACCGAACCGAACCGGACCGAACTCAGCCCTAATACTCACACTCATCCTTTATTTTAATCCGATAGCTAACCAACAAAAATATATCAACCAATATGATACACTAAGATATATATAAATATATTTTTTAAATTCGGTGATAGAGATAATAAAATCCTAATAAAAAAATTATGAACCGGCCTACCGTTAAATAAAAATATAATAACTAATAAAACTCTAATAAAATATTAAGAACCCCTTATGTAGTTTACTGTTAATTAAAATAAAAAATAAAATATTGTTATTTATAAACTTTTCTCTCGTTATCTTAGTTTTCACGATTTATATATATATATATAAATAAATGGAGGGTTATTTATAAATGAAGGGTGGTGATTGATGTGTAAAAATAATGTGTTTTTTTATGTGTGTATAGATCTTTCCCCATATATATATATATATAGAATGATTTATACACACATAAAAAAAACACTATATTTACACATCAATCTTAACTTTTCATTTAGTTTAATTTCAAGAACTGAGATTAATCAAAGATTAAGTAACATAATTAAAAACCTATCTATCTCTTTTCTTTTTCTCACCCGTGAACCACACCATGTGTCTGATACTCTTTCAACCACCTCTCCACCACCGCCGTCCTTCATTCTTCTCACTTTTTAGACGTGAGAAGTTCATTGTTGAATAGTTTAATTTTCATAGTTTGTTTGGAGGTCTCACTAACAGAAAAAGAATTGTAGTGAATATTACATGTATGTATTCATGTGAAATCACATTGAATTGCAGTGAATAGTTGGTTTAATATCAATCTTAAATTACACGTATAATTATACAAACATATTATAGAAAAAAGAATTGTAGTAGCGGTGTTGTTTCAAAATTCAAAATATCTAAAAAGTTGATGGTGGAGAGGTGGGGTCTGGTGGTGTGACGGTGGACGGGTGAGGAGGAGATCATAGGTAATATCAAAAAGAAAAAAGCCAGTGTGTGTTTTTAATTATCTTAATTAATCTTGATTAATAATAGCCTTTGAATAAAATATTAATAGAGGGTTAAAGATTGATGTGTAAAAATAATATGTTTTTTTTTGTGTGTGTGTATAGATTCTCTTCCGTATTTATATTTATACTAGTAATCGTAGAACACGCGTTGCGTGTGCGAAACGTATATAAATATGATCCTGGATAAATGAATTTAAATTATTTTTTTTAAAAATGAAAAAAAAAATGATGGAATGAATATAGTAATTTAATAATCGTATATAAGAAGTAATATGATATTTTATTGTTATAAAAGTATAGTTTGAGAGATGAAATGATGTGTGAGAAGTAACATATTTATTTAGTTATTTATTTATTTAAATTGTATTATGGTATAATGTGTAATTAGTAAATTAGAATATGGGCATTTTTGAAAAAAAAAATATCTAAATTGGGCAGACTCATTTGAATTGAATTGAATTATTATAATAGAATGATATATAAATATATATTTATATATTTTTAATTGATATACCATTATCCTACCGTATACTAAATTTGAAATTGGGGTAATTCCAAATTAGTCACATTTTTAATATTTTATCCCCAAAAGGTCACGGCTCAATGTTTTCATACAGAATAAGTCACTTTTTTAAAAAAATTCAACCAATTTACAAAAATGTCATCATCATAACTTAGAAATTATCTCTCTCTAAAAATCTAAAAAAAAATTAAAAAAATTTAGGAGAAATGTGTGTGTATATAGAGAGAGAGGGGTGAGAAAAAATAGAAGAAATACAAGGAAGGAAAAGTATTATAAGGATAAAAGTGTAATTAGTTCATTATGTGCTGGTGTATGTGCATAACTTGTCATATATCATTTCCTTTTTTCTATTGGTTATGCAAGATTGACCCACCGATAGTTTTTTTATTAATCACCGATGGCTGCACCTGAAAATTTATATCTTGAAATTTCGATTTTAAAATACTCGTAACTTGCTCGTTTGGACTTCGAATCGACTTCTGTTCGAACCGTTGGCTCCGTTATTCATTTCTCTATCATTTTAATTCCTGAAATATACGTTCTCTATTTTTGGAAAAGACCAAATATTATATCATCAAATAGAGAATTTGTTTATAATAAGTAAAATCATTAAAACACTTATAATCAAAATTAATAATGGAACCCATGGTTCAACACTTTCGGTTTCTGTTTCTCTTTATTAAGTGGAATAACACTTTCTGATTCTCTTTATTATGTGAATTCGGACTTTCTGAATCTTTTTATTAGTTTTAATCTGTATACTTGGACTTTCCAAGTATCTTTCTATAAACTCATTTCACAATTATAATATAGTAAATATCGCTTTTACACCACAATTTTTTTATCAACGTATCCACATATAATTCTTATTTATATCACATGTAATTTTTTCAATAATATATACATATATATTTTTGATACTTCAAAATATATAACTTGAACATGTAAATATTTATTAAAAACATGCAACAAAATATTTTAATAATAGCAAAAGTAAAACTATTCAGCTTATTTGATCTGGGTTAAAGTATTTCCTAAAACCTCTACGAACAAAACACCGACATCAACGACGACACTTCCTCTGACCTCTACGAACAAAACACCGGCATCAACGACGACCCTTCAAAGAGATTACCCGATGATCAAGCAACCGACTTCTAACATTTAATCCTATTCTCCCGGTCTCTGGAATATCATTCTCTAAAATCTAAGTAATATTATTATTAAAATATAAATGGTATTAGTATTAGATACTATTAGCCCGGGATGTACCAACTGAGCACAATTACGGTGAATTACCGCTTCTACTTATCACTTGTATAGTACGTTCAGTTCTAATGTATATACATCGAAAAATCAAAAATTTAATGGTAAAATGAAAATTAAATTACTGATATGACAAATATACCAGCGGTTTTGAACCTTTTCACAAGCAATTACAATTGCAAAAATAAAAATGTCATGAGGTCTGAAAAAAGAGGGGGTTGATTTACAAAAAAAAACTATAGCGAGTGCTTATGTTTTTTTAAATAATTTAGTGCCTAAAGTATTGTTTTTACCATTTATTTTCTTGAAAATCAGAGCAAACTAGTCCAATAGTCAATAGATTAAGCCAATGACCTATTTCATAAACTTTAACAAAATCCGAATATTTAAAAACAGGGGAATGCTCTATAAGTATCTCATAGCAACTTATATTCCTTCCTAAATATCTTGATAAATTCACATTACTCACAGGTACCACTTTTTAATTATTTAATTATTTACTAAATAGTTATACAAAGCAAAATATAATAGACAAATTTTATCTCTATAAAAACCCAAAAAAACAATTTTAAATTAAAACAAAATAAAAAAAAGCACAAAAAAAGTATAAAAAATCGCAAAATAATTATAAAAAATGAAACAAACCACAAACTTTTTAAAATATTACAAAAAAATATTTAATTTTTTTTTGTCATTATCACACTTTTTATACCGAAAAAGCTGGTTTTTCATAAAAAAAAAACACTTTTTCCATCAAAAAATGATTTTTTTAATGCAAAAAGTGGTTTTTTCATGAATTTTTTTTAAAATCTAAATAAGCTGAAAGTGCATCTACTTCAGTCAAAAGTACATATAGTTCAGTCAAAAGCGTATATAGTACAATAAAAGTACATATAGTTCAATCGAAAGTGCATATATTTAGTCAAAAGTGCATAACATTGAGTCGAAATTGCATTCAATTCAGCTGAAAGTACATATAGTTCCGTTAAAAGTGCATACAATTCAGTTGAAAGTAAATATAGGTCAATAAAAGTGAGTATGCATATAATTCAGCTAAAAGTGCATCTGGTTCAACTGAAATTACATATGATTCAGCTTAAAGTGCATCTAATTTAGTCGAAAGTACATATAGTTAAGTCAAAAGTGCATTTAGTCTAGTCGAAAATGAATATAGTTAAGTCGAAAGTGCATATAGTTCAATAAAAGTGCATATAGTTCTGTCAAAAATGCATCTGATTCAGCTAAAAGTGCATCTGGTTCAGCTAAAAATGCATATGGTTCAGTTAAAAGTGCATATGGTTCAGCCAAAAGTGCATCTAGTTCAATAAAAGTGTATATAGTTCTATAAAATATGCATCTGGTTCAGCTAAAAGTGCATATGGTTCAGCTGAAAGTGCATCTAGTTTAGTCGAAAGTGTATCTAGTACAGTCGAAAGTGCATAAAATTCAATAAAAGTGCATATAGTGCAGTACAAAAAGTGCATATATTTTACTTTAAAATTAAAAAAAAACTCGGTGGATTCGAACCATCAACCTCCTGAACATCGGTGTTGGGTGCAAGCGCCCTTACCAATTTGAGCTTACGGATCTAAAATTAGTTTCTAAAAAGGCAATTCAAAGTTTAACAAGAATTGAAATGAGTCAAACGAGAGTTAAATACATAAAATTCATTTTTTGATGAAAAAATGTTTTTTTATGAAAAAACAGATTTTTCGGTGTAAAAAGTGGTATATTGACAAAAAAAATTATATGTTTTTTTTGTAATTTTTTAAAAAGTTTGTGATTTTTGTAAAATTTTTTCATTTTTTTCATTTTTTATATTTTTTTTTTATTTTTTGTGATTTTTTTCATTTATGAGGGAGGGAGGGAGAGAGATATTTTCTGTTTTTTTTTATGAAATTAGAATTTTTTTTTAGTTTATATAGTATGAAAAAGTGGTATATAAGAGTAATGAAAATTATAATAAGTATTTAGTGGGAATTAAAATTAAAAAGTGATATCTGTTGGTTTTGTAATATATCGAAAAACAATAAATTAAATAACAAAGGACTGAAATGGAAATAAACAATTTTATTTCTTACAAACGGAATATAAATTACAATTCCTGACTCAACAGAATTAAAATTATACTAATTTAAATTCCAGACAGATTTAATATAAATTATTAAACTGCTGGACTGAATTGTAATTGTTTGAAACTGTCAGACATAACAGTATAATTACTAAACTGCTGGACTGTTTAACAATTAAAAGAAACTGCCATACAGAATAGTATGATTACTATATGTCTGGACTGTTTCTGTAAGTAAAAGAAATTACAGAACTAGAATGTAAATTACATAATAGAAAAGACTGAAAAGTAAATACAGAAAAATAAACAGTACTGGAAAGTAAATACATAAAGTAAACAGTACTGAAATGAAATTACAGAAAAGTAAACAGTACATAATTAAAAGGACTGGAATGTAAATGACAGAAGAGGTAACTGTTGGGCAGTTTCCCTTAAACAATATTTTCCGAACCACCTTGTTCACGAGGTACAACTTCTGTCTCAGAGTGCTTCGCGTGGAAACCGCCACCGAACCACAGGTCGAGCTGTTGGTGGTGCGATTGCGTTTCAACTTGCTGAAAACTCTAGGGACTAATTTTGCATTTTATACAAAACTCTCTTTTCAGATTTGACCCGAGACCCGAGAATCCCAAGTCCCAAGGCCGTGCGGGCCCGTGCCCGAGACCCAAGCGAGCGCGTGTGTGGTACACACTAATACACTTAAATGTATGTGGACATGTTAGTTTAACAACTAAATGGGTTGGACTTGTATATATATTGTAAAATTACCTGTTAATCTTTCAATATGGGATAACTCTCATTGGTTTTTCATTTATTTAATCAATTTTTCAGCATTGAGATTTTCTCCTCTTTCGAGAACCCAACTTTGAAGCCACTTTGTATTCACACTCATTCTCCGAATAGGTCATGCGATATACCGTTACAAAGCTCGTCACACGGGCTACTCAAACACGTTGAGTACAGTATTAACAGCTCATCGTTGTCACATGTAATATTGACTCGAAATTGGTCATGTGATCATTCGTAATCAGCCATGTAAAACATGTTTTTCCAACATCTATGAGTTATTAATCTTAAAAAAAAGTATAAATTTGTATGTGCTCCATTCTTTATGTCTTCATGAGTCATTGTTTTTCTAAGCCTTTTATCTGACTGATGTTGTCTAATACTCGTGATTCTAAATCTTATTATATATGTGCTCCATTCTTTATGTCGTTTTATTGTTTAGAAATATCCTTTGTTTTCCAGTGCTTTTCATCTGACTGATTTTGTCTAATGTTTATGATTTAATTTTACGATGAATGTTTATTCACGTTAGTAAGTATGACTAGTTGTATTTATATTTTTCTTACTTTGCATAAAATATGTGATGAGTATATCATTTTTTTTCCCTATAAATATTTGATGTGAATCGCATCAGCTTGAAATTCAACTAAAAAAAACAAGTACTATATCACATAATATCGTGAAGGAACTAATCACATTAAGCTAGTTTATGATAACTTGATTAAACGAACTCTTTCAGACTAAATTTATTGTGCATCATAAAAAAAATTATTTTGGCAAGCTGTTTCTTCTTAAAATCATCTTTCAATTATCCGGCTATTACGCTCGAACATGCTATGTTAAAATGCGATTTTCATTAACAATGCTCGTGATTAAACATTTCCAAAATATCATTCAAAACTGTCGCAGGGAAAAGAACATCACCAGAAATTATTTAACATTAGCTTCATCCAGAAAAGATATAAGAAATGTACAATGTAACGAATAATAATTATCCGAAGCCTATCTAAAATTTTGCTCAAAAATTTGTCTTCCTCCCTACGTGGGCCTAAAGACTAAAACTGATTAAAAAAATCAGGAAAAACGATTAAGCTACTAATTAAAGAACATCCAATCTAATATCACTCTTGGTGCCCTCTTCGACGTCGTCGACGTATCTTCTCCAGAACCAATGTTTTCTCCAAACTTGCGAGACCTCTTCGATCGGAATGTTCTTTGTCTCAGGAACAAAAAAGGCGACGAAAGCAGTCATAATGGCAACAAAAACGGTGAACACAACGAACAAGAAATACTTGATGGTGCACAACCAAGATAGGAAAAATTGAGCAATTATAAACGTGCACAGCATATTGACTGCGACAACAATGCTCTGTCCAGCTGAACGGACTTCAAGGGGGAAGATTTCACTGGGTACGAGCCAACCAAGTGGGCCCCATGAGCAAGCAAAAGCTGCTACGAAGATGCATATACATATCACCACAGCAGTTGAGTAGAGCTTGCTTAGCTCGATCTCAGCTCCGGACAGACCGAATTTAATTCCAATGAGAACAGCCAATAAAGCCTGTAGTTAATTATGCACACACACAAAATAGTTAGGGTGGGAGAAAAAATTAGGAAGTGTTATGATAAGGTTATATATCTCTTACATCTTTATTTATGAGTAAATTTGAACTTGTTAAGTAGAATTCCAATTTGTCGTTCAAAATACATATTTGCCAATCCGATAATTTATTTATGAAATAAATGATTTTAACCAATAGAAGAGTGTCATAATAAAGTAAAACGACTAAACGAGAATAGGAAAAAAGATACACAAGTCCGATCAAATAATTACTCCATATAAGTACATATACCTGAAATACGAGCATAAGACCTCCACCCCAGAAAAACAGTTTACGGCAACCCCACTTATCAATTCCGTAAATCGATATAAATGTGGCCAAACAGTTAACCCCACCAGTGATTAGTGCCGAACCTAGCGAAGCATTGTGTCCAAATCCGATCGTCTTAAAAATTTCAGGGTGCGTAGAACATGACCATATTCATGCCAGTAACTTGTTGGAAAATTGGGATTAGTATAGCCAACACGAGTTGAGGCCTATACTTTCTCATCAAGAGATTACGCCACGGGTTTTGTACTTTCTTAGCCTCATCGCTAGCTTTGATCAAATCGTTTAATTCGTGTTCAACGTTAACAACGCCACGTATTTTTTGTAGTAGTTGTTTGGCCTCGTCGCGTTTTTCTCTTTCGATTAATGAGTTTGGGGTCTCTGAGACCAATAGAGACGTGGCGATCATGATCAAAGCTGGAACAGCTGCGCATCCTAAGCTGATGCGCCACCCCATATTACCACCTATTTGGTTGGTGCCAAGGTTTACGGCATTGGCGACAAGTATGCCAATGGTAATTGATAGCTGAAAGCATACGTTTAATGAGCCTCGGTGCTTGTAAGGAGCCATTTCGGAAACGTATAGAGGTATGGACTACAATATTACAAGAAAGAAAAAGAATTAGCACGTCTTATTTTCAGAGGAAAATGATGAGTTCTATAAAAAACAAAGAAAAAAGTTCCATAAAAATAAATTATTTTGTGGTTGCAGTAATTAGACGTTGTTATAACAAACTCTATTAGTATAGAATATTTTAAGAAGTCACAAATAAAATGATGTATCACCTAAGGGCTAAGGCAACTGTTAGCATTTTAGAAATATATGTAACATTATTGAAGACAACTTGCGGTACTTCAGATAGCAAACAAAGTGAACAAAACAAACGAAAATAACAATTTAGAGCAAAATAATTATGTACCTGTGTAGCAAAACCGACACCAAAACCCAAAAAAATACGACCAACAATCAACATGGCGATGCATACTGCAAAGCCGTTGAGGATCGCACCCACACAGAAGATGAAACCGCCCACAAACATGGAAAACTTACGGCCTAATCTTTTGGTCACCCATGCAGCAACGAAAGAAGCAACAAGAGCGGCCAAGTAAAGAGATGACGTAAAAAAGGTAAGTTTATGGCTGTCGAACTTGCAGTACTGGTTAGTCGAGTGGTCCAGCTCTTCCTTTCGATAAACAGATGGGAAGAATTGTTGGAGAAAAGGAGGCATTGAGGTAACTCCACCTAATACAAGTACAAGAATTTGATTATTGAGAATCACAATGAAGTGAAAGAAAGATCAAACAACAAATTCTAACTTAACATGAATAGCAGGTTATTTACCTTGGTACATAAAAATGTTTAATACAAAATACATTGTTTTCTTTCTTTCTTTGCTTATTTGATATATTTTGTTGAGTAATGACTTAATGAGTAGCAAGGTCCTAGGCTAAATATTTCAACTGACCAAATAGAAAAATATTAACATTAATCATAAAAAAACTACTCCCTATAATTAATCATATGTTCTTTCGCGAGAATATATACAATAAATTATATAAGTACGTAGTGTGTACATACATAAGTATTAAAGAAAAGTAAAGTAAATCGAGTTTAATCATACCCTAAATCTAGTGAAAATGATCTACTCTGGCATTCGATATTCTGATGTGAGTTCTATTTTATTGTATTAATCTCGGTCGAGTTGAATTTCAGTGTGATGTTTAAAGCTTCACACAGCAAAATTAAAGTGACTAGGACTTAAACAACTAAATGAGAAAAATTTGTTATAAACGGTACCATATATATAGTCAGATTAACAAGAATATCTGGAGATAAATAAGAATATATATAATGATGATTAGTAGGGTTTACTTACCGGTGATGCCGATGTCATATCCAAAAATCAACCCTCCCATAGCCGCGACAAAACAAGTGATAAGTACATAACGAGTCAGTTTTCCGGGATAACCTCCCGATCCGTCGTCACCCGGAGTAATACCTCCCACCACCATGTTTTTTATTTTGTGTTACTGCAAGATTAAGTGAGTAAATGATTAAAAACACTAGAGCACTGTGGAAGAAACATTGTACCATATTGGAAAACATACATAATTACTAGCGTATGCACCTATTCTCATGGTGTCCAAACAATTCTAATCATAAGTTCTCCTAAGGTTTTATAACTTTGCCATGACAAGGTTGTTGAATAATTATCTAGTAGTAATATTTTATGTTGGTACTGGTACATATTCATCTTTTAGTCTTAATTAAGACACAAAAAACTGACAAAAAATACACAATTACAATTTCACATCAGTAACCAAAAAGAGTTAAAAGCATGTCTAATAAGTGATTCTTATAACAGTTAATTAATAAAAAAATTCAATTGATATTTCAAAGAGAAATATTTTCTGCAATATGGGGTGTGTTCTAATTGTGGGTAAGAATTTTTCTAGAGTCTTGGTTTGATAAATAATTCATTCTAATCTTTCTTAATATTCAGTCTGATGGCTTCCGATCACCAGTCAAAACCAACAACAAAATCAACTTTGACCGACCAGATAAGGAGGGCCATATGTGAGCATAAGAAGGAACAACCAAGTCTTACGCAAAAGGATATGCAAGCATGGGTGAAGGAAAAGTTTGATTTGGATAACAGCCAAACTACACTATCAAATACACTCAAAAGATCAGCAGTGTATTTGTCAGAGGAGATGAAAAATAACGATGCTAAGAGGCACAAGTCAGCTAAATACACTCAAAGTTTTTAGGATATATATATATATATATATATATATATATATATATCTTATGAATTTTAATGATTATTCATTTATATTTACATGGGGTCTTTAAGGATTCAAAAAAAATTATTCGTTAATGCATTTAGCGAGGTTATTCATTTAGCCCATTTGCCCAAGTCGGGACCGGAGAAAATTATTCATTTGGCGAGCTTATTCGTTTATCGGACATTCATTTATCGAGGTTTAACTGTACTGGTACATATTCATCTTTTAGTCTTAATTAAGACACAAAAAGGTGACAAAAAATACACAATTACAATTTCACATCAGTAACCAAAAAGAGTTAAAAGCATGTCTAATAAGTGATTCTTATAACAGTTAATTAATAAAAAAAATTCAATTGATATTTCAAAGAGAAATATTTTCTGCAATATGGGGTGTGTTCTAATTGTGGGTAAGAATTTTTTCCTTAGACAGTAAGATTCTTTTAGAAAAAAAGTTGTCTTGACTTAGTAGAAGCATATTTAATTATTGATTCCACAATGAATGAATTCTCTTATTGTTGTTGCATTCTCTGGATCAATAACATGCGCTGAAAAAAAAGCTAATATAAAGGTTCATTCTGTGTAACTGCTTATAAAAGTAGTCACGTAAAATATTTCTCTAAGCACTCTATCGTAGATGGTACGTACCACGTATTTGTCAATTCACTAATGATTATTTAAAAAAAAAAAACATATACTAGTGTATCCATTAATTCAACAAATCAAACTCAGGTCTCAAGTTTATATTTTACTAGCAATATATCTTTATGGAAAAAAAACAATACCACATAATCTAGCAAGGTAGAACTCGAGGGTAATTAATACTTAACAAATTTTAGTCTATGTGAAGTAAACTAATTCTATCTATACCAGATAATAACAAAACCTAGAATGGCAAAACGAATATATATAAGAAGATTAGAGCTATATAGGCAAAAAGAACTTACAAAAGAAAGCTGTCAAATTTGATCTCTCTATATCTATTTTCCAGACACGAATATTATTCTGAAGTTGTAATTATGGCTTATGCTTAAGACTTGTCTGGTATTTATAAGATAAATCATGTGTTTTTCCTACAAGGACTGGATTAGAATATCTAACTATTTGGATATGTCATCAAGAGTTTCATCTCCAATATATATACTTGTTGTCTAGGATAATTTAAGTTCAATATAACAATAATTTTTTTTTTTAATGATGTCACCAAATGGACCAATCCTTAATTAGTTTCAGTTTCATGGACCAATCCTTAAATACTTGTGTTTTCATGTACCAATCCAAAATTTACCCTTTACTTTTTTGTATGGATAATTTAATAGTTGCGCATACATATATGTCCTACTGAAACTAAAATTATGTAGAATCCAAATCCTGATACAATTTGTCTAAGGAAATATTGTAAGAGTGTCTTAATCTATTCCTTATCCATACTCAATTTCACCTAGGTATAAGATATGTAATCTTAATCTCCTATATTTGTATCAAGAGTAAAACTCAGGCACTTAACAAAGAGAGTCAATTAATTAGTTAGCACATTATAACAATTAGTATACTTATTTAATATTTGTTTTTGTTTTTTTTGTATAATTGGTGGGTAAAACCGACATTTTTTTATTTATTTTTAAAAATATAGGGAAAAATCCCACAAAATAAACAAAGTTCAGTATCAAAGTAATGGATTTGGAGAGAATTTATGTAAATCTGTAATGAATAATTTATTAAGAAATTAATGCATCAATATACTATTATTTTATTTATTTCTATATTTCACATATTTTAATCAATATTTAAGTTTACGATAGTCAAAACTAGTGTTCTATATGTTTAAATGAGTTTTTATTGTGTTATGTCATCAAATTTGTTTTTATTTTCTTGCTACAAAATATCAAATCTTACCATAAATCATTAAATGCTAAATTAATGAAATGAATAGAATTTGAATGATTAGATAGCATCCATAATTGATCTAGATGCATTAATTTATAGATTAGGGTTAAACAATGCCCCGAAGGTCCTTGTTAGCCAAACCGATTAATTACATTAATCAAGTCCATCTTATTAATCTTTTCTATATTTTTATAAAGGTGTACCTTAACCTGAGCCCCATGGCAGAATCAAAAAACATATATGTTAGTAATCTATTATTATTTTCCAATTACCATATATGAAATTATTGAGTCCGTTTGTGAATGTAAATTCTCGATCGAATGGTGAAAACATTGAGCACTCTTATATATGTTTCAACATGAGAAAGTTACACTAAAACTTGGTATCATGCATCACCACACCACATCAGTATTTTGCACCACCAAAGTTAATATTATTATTAATATGGGTGGAGCCAGTAACAAATGTTTAGAGTTGCAAAAATATAAAACAGAATATTTTTCAAAATGTAAACAACAGAAAAGCGGGATTTTATACCCTTTTTTTATCATGGTTTCTTAATTTTTTTTATACCCGGTTTCTAATTTATTTTTTGTTTTTTGGTCAATGTTAACTTTATTTTCCAAACTTAAAAAAAAAAAAGCGGCAAGAATAAAACTACGTCCAGTCACGAATCATGTGTCGAAAGTTTTAGTATTTGAAAATTGACCAAAAATAAAATAAAAATTAGAAACTAAGGTAAAACAAATACAAATTAAGAAAAAAAGGTAAGAAAAGGAAAAGTATAGATAAACGAAAGTATAAAAAGGTAAAATTAAGAAACCGAGCTATATTAAAAGAAATAATATGAACAAACAAAGGTATAAAAATATTAAAAACCCGAATATCCAAATTTATAATATGAAATACTCAAGTTCACATATACTCACTTTCCATAGATATATGTGTAGGGACAACTAAATATATGTTAAATAATTTCATTATACTTACTTTGCATACAAACTATCAAAAGTTACTTTAAATTTTATTTGCAACCACCATTTTATGTTATTATTATAGTTTAATTTTCCAAATATGTGTGTCACGTACTAACTTGCTATATAAGTTAGTGTCATAATGTATTTCAATTATTTGTTACTTTTTTAAATAGTACTATTAGCGTTACATAAAAAATTATAGCATGTTATTGCAGTAACAATATAATCCTATAATTTTGAAAGTCATTGCCAAAAAAATATTTAAGGGGTTGCCATAATACACTATATATAAATTATTTTGAAAAAAATTACTGAAAAAAATTAATTTCTGAAAATTATGGGTTTGCGGTGGCAATCACTTGTCACACTGATGTTCCGCCACTGTTATTAATTAATAATGAAACAAATTAGTTCATAATTTACTATATAGGAACTATGTGAATTGTTTATAAATTTACCATATCAAAAATATTCATCATGTTGAACAAAGTTTAACCTTGTAGTCTCATCTATTGTACGGTATATATCTTTGAAAAAATAAATTAATAACTTAATTAAGAGTAATCTCAAACTGACCTAGTCAAAATGTGTGGGACCAAATTATTTGTTTGTCCTTAAATCTAACATTTAAGGATTAAATTAAATAAATTTTGTATATAAGCAAAATTCTGCATTTATTATATTTTGTCCCTTAGTATTCGATTTAGATAAAAAAATCTCGGTTAGCTAACATCTTGAGACACATTAAATTCTGGATTGTTTCTAAGTACTTGGTAAGTCGTGTTTTTTTTAGTATATGAAATAGTGGATACTTGTTTAGAGATGGAGGGAATAGTAATAAGTTGATTTCTAAAAGGAAAAGAAATTATATCATTCTATTATAATAAGTCAAACCAAGTTAATTGATCATGTCCAATTTAGTCATTTTTTTTCAAAAATAATTCTACACCTTTATATTAATTACAATAATATCATACTCGCATAAAAATATAAAAAATATAAAAATTAAAAACTAATAAAACTATTTATCCATCTTTAACTACCAAACATTATTTTAAATCTTAAACTATGTTTTTTTTTATATTATTCACACATTTATATCATAACTATATATATTTTTTTATTACATTACTTACCGCACACGCAACATGTGGGAAATTTTTACCGGTATAATCTTATGTCTATTTATTCTTTTTCGGTCTTTCTATACTAGTAATCGTACATTACGCGTTGTGTATGTGATGCGTAGTATGATTAAAATATAGTAAATAAGTATAGTTCTGAGATAAATATGTGGAGAATAAAAAACTATATAGAAGAGAAGAATACTTAAATAATAATTTTGAGTTGTTAAAAGACGGATCAAAAGTGTTAATTAGTTTTTTTATTTTCTATTATTTATGAGGGTGACATTACGGTAATTAATAAAAAAGTGTAAGGGTAATTTTGAAAAAAAATGATAAAATTTGACAGACTTAACAAATGTTGGTTGATTTATTATAATATAATGATATAACTGTTTTGAGTCCAGATTGTTAAGTTTACAGGAAAATAAGGTAGAGAAATTTAAAGAGAGGGAGCTAAACGATGAGAAATTGGGCTGAGCTTTTAAATGATATGTTGTATTCGATTTGTGACAGTGTTGGTTCCTTTAAAGAAGTGGTTGCGTTCGGGGGAGTTGAAACGAACTTGGGCAAACCTCTGTTACCCTTCCCATGGTTGATGCTGTCCGAGAATCAGGTTTTCTCCCCCTCCTATTAACTTGCACACTTTCTTGTTAATATATACTCTGGATAATTGCTTGGCTGTTTTTTTAGAATATAAACATCCATGGGAGATAAAACAATTCTTTATTTAGATTTTGAAGACCATTGACTTAAATAATTAGGTTGTCCTGACATGTTCTAAGTTAACTAATTAGTGAATAGTGATTTAGTTTTGTACTGTATTTTGATTTTGACAATCTATATATCTATATATATATATACTAGCCGCAAAGTCTACCCGATGGGTGAGAACCGAAAAAAATATTGCTATCAATTAGTTTATTTATATAATACTAAAAATATTTCAAGAAAAAATGAATTGAAATCAAAAGTAAAAGAGAATAAATTTGTATCCGAGGAAGAGAGAGAGGATTTATTTTTTGGCTTTATTCAAATAGTAATTGGTATCCTATTTTGAACATGAACAGTTTATTTTAGCAGTTACATTTTTTTTTTAATTTTTAAATTTCTAACATGATGTGTAATTTTTTAAACAATCAATAGTTTTTTGTAATTATTCGTTTCAAGATTTCATAAACTAATAGTATATATTTATATATACACTGGTGCATCATACATGTTTATAAAGATGTGTTATATAAGCTATCGCTATTTGTGGATAGTGTATGAACTCTAACACAGTCCAATCCATGAAAAATATACACGGTTCGAGCTGCTTTACAGGACGACGGTTTAAGAAGATACATAGAGGAATCGGTGGAAAGGGGAAATTAACAAATGCGTCGTGTTTATTACATTTAAAAAAACACTATTTACTCAAATAAAATATACACAATGCATTTGTAACCTTGTTCCGCACCTCCCTTGCAAATCTCATACTTCTATTAAGGAAATAATCTCCTTATTTAATATACTTCGGTGAAAAAAGTAAGAGAAAAGAGAACAAAAGAGAAGATTAGAGATACATGTAGTTTTTGTTATATTTTGATCTTACATTAACCTTGTCTATACATAAAAAGTTTTTGAGCATGTAGCTTTTGTGTTCTTCTTTTCATTGTATAGCTTGGACGAAGTAGTAATAATTTCTTGATTATGTTGCAGGACAATGATTTTAGAGAGTTCTATAGCATAACCGAAGGCAAAAGTTGTAGCTTCAAGCTACCAGAATTAAGAGGGAAAAGGTGTATGGAAACAAAAAGGATGGATTGTCACGGTTTCCAACAAGGGGGAGATGGCTTTGGAACATCCACTAACATGTATCCAAATCCCACTACCCCATCAGAACACCTCCGAGATCAACGATGACTGTGTGAACCCGTTGCATAATGTGAAGAGAGCTGTGCTATCCTCACCATATGATCCTAAAAATGAGACAGATTGCGTGCTTGCGATTCTTCATGGGGTTTTTGGCCACTTTGAATTTTGTAGACCCGGGGATAAGGTATGGACTGTCCTGTCGCCAAAAAAAAATTTCATGGTGCCATAAAAGCACTTGAGTACTACATGTGACTTTTTTGATTGATTACATTTTTTCTTAAAGCCATTTTTTTCCCTTTTTGAGATACAAGATTTATCATCTTAATACTTAGATAGGTTCAGAAGTGAAAAATAGAAATAGTCATCTAGGATGATATGAGATA
The DNA here is from genome assembly GCA_963920805.1 of Primula vulgaris. NCBI lineage: Eukaryota > Viridiplantae > Streptophyta > Magnoliopsida > Ericales > Primulaceae > Primula > Primula vulgaris. The sequence goes on from OY987219.1 coordinate 7,819,991, forward strand.
GTCCAGCTTGAAAGCTGAAAGAAATCTTTAGTTTTCTGAATAATGATAAACTAGTAATCAGGAGCATATCACATTCATATAAGTATAATAATGCTTCCAAATGTTTCCGTTCCCATTAGACGGACAAAATTGTATAGTTTTTCTACAACATTAGAAAATTCAAAATAGAACAATAGAGCCAACCTTAGGTGAAAAAACTGTGTATGTATATGAGAGAATTTGACATAATTCATCATGTACGAGTATTAAAAAGTATTTTAGTGTGTTCAAAAATGGGTTTCGATGTTCTGCACTTCGACAATAGAATTTTTAATGAGACCTTGAAATGTGGCAGGGGCAAATTTTATGTTTTGACTTGTTCGGGATTGGTGTGGGAGTATGACGTGATTGGAAAGTCTATTGATGACATTGTTCATGTTTCACCAAGAAGAATCAGAATAAACATGGAAAAACACATGGGTACCAATCAATCATACCTTGTTGCATCTGGCCGGTTCCTTACTTGTGGTTACCCGAAGCAACGTACAGTATATGAGCTACGGTACACCTAAATTTCGATTTTTTGAGATTGATGTTGAACAAGCAGTATATAAAAAAGTGATAAGTTTGGGGACTAGGGCAATTTTTGTAGGTCACAGTGCTAACCTAGATACAACTTGGTACCCAGAATTAATTCCTAATTCCATTTACTTCACGGATGATTGTTATAGAGCGTATTGTTCGGAGCCAGAGGGAGGGGGAAAGAACACGGGGGGTGTACAATTTGGAGGATAGAATCATACAAACTCTATAGTGGCAAATCTTTAAACTTAGTTTGACCTCCGGTTTGGACCTTGAATAAGAGACAATTAAAATGTCTCTAAATACTTTTTGATATAAAATTAAATTGTCTTCTTATCCTTATGTCCGTATGCGATTTTCTTTGGAGACAATTTTTTTTTCCAAATTATGTGCTTAAAAGTTAGATTTGAGGACAAAAAATATTTTTGTGTATAAAATATTATTTTTGTCACGAAAAATTACCATTTAGAGACAAAATTTGATTATCTCTAAAAAGAATTGTTCATAATTCTTAAGTTTGTTGTAGTGTGAGTTTTATTTCCGTATTGTATTGTAGGTGTCTTGTAACGGCCTTTTGTGTCTTTCAGACGATTATTTCGGTCATACTAATACTAATATTATTATTTGGAACTCATGCATTAAACTTGCATGCACCATTTCACCTCCTTTGGACCTGAATGAGTCCGTGTCTGCCCTACGGTTTGGGTTTGATTCCGTTAGTCGCGACCAGTGTATTCCTTCGAAAAATTAAAACTTTTAACTTTAACAAAAACTCTCAATGCTCATATTAAAACATTTTCTGAAAACTAGAACTTTCTTAAACAAATAAAACTGCAAAAATGAATAAGAAAAATCTCTTTTGAAACAATTTAAATGTGTGATCAACACGATAATTATAATGAGAATTTAAGCTGAATTAAGACTTCATCAATCTTTTTATTCTGTTGGACCCATACTTTTTGTTGGCCCGTAAGCGGATAAATCTTAGAGTGGTGTGAATATGGTTTACGTACGATTTTCGCGTAATAAAAAAGTACGAACAACTAAAACCCAACTAGCGTCAATTTACGATAAAATAATTGCAAACAAGCAATAAATAACTAAATTATTTTACGCTAATAATATAACAAGCAATAATATCGAGTACGTAAAGTAAAGAGTAAGAAAAAAGAGATGACATCACGATGTATAGAGATTCCGCAAACCCGCCTGCGTCCTCTCCTCGGAATTAACTTTACCGGGTATTATCACTATAATCTTAAACCCAAGATTACAACACCTCAACTTGAGTTTTCTACTCTTGATACAAGTGCAAGCGTACACGTCTATGAGTCAACGACCCCCTCTCAATATATGAGTAAACACGTGTTTAAACTATAAAAAAAAAACCACGTGTTTAACCTAAAACTTTTAACCAACATTTTGATTTAAAAATTTCTACTCAAACACTCACTCACAATTGAGTTTATAATTTGCTCTTACAAATTTGAAACAAAATATCACTTACTTACAAATATTATTTTGGTGTTTATAAGGTTAGAATAGAAATACACTCAAGAAATATATATGAAACAAGGATGCTTACCTCGTCTTTTTGCCAAACTTCTAAAAGACGAGGTAAGCATCTAAATTTTTTCAGAAACTAAAAACCCATCCATCCTTTAATATCTTTTTAAATTATTTCAAGATTAAAGAAAATTCATAGAAAAATATATGTTATCATAAACTTGTAAATGATGAATTTAGTTATGGAATCATATCATTTAGACTTATAAATCAGTAGACATGAATATTACAAGTTCTACTCATAATTTGAAAAATTATAAAACAACGTATAACAAACGTTTTGTCTAAAAACGGATATATATAAGTATACTTATAATTAGGGAATGATATATATGACTAACAATTATGTAAATAAACAATAGGATCGGACAAGTGCTAGAGACGTAGCCGATAACTAAGGACAGTTAACGGTTAGAGCTGGGTGTCAAAACCTTAAAGTTATTATAATATTGTCTTAACATCCTTTTGCCTTACATTATCGAACTTGAGGTATGTTTAAATATTATTAAATAAATGCATATGACGATTCACATTTGAAACTTAGTGAAATTTTGTTTGATTATTTGACATATCATGGCATGACATTTGCACTGATCCTCCCGGTTTAGAAGAGGTTTGTCCACCCGGAATGGGGTGTGACTTGTCTACCTAGAGTGGTGTATGACTTTTCCGCGACTTTTTCCACCTGGAGTGGGTGTGACATGTCTACCTAGAGTGTTGTATGACCTTTTTCGCGATGTTTGGTCCGCTTAGAGTGGGGCATGACTTTCGGTATCACGTTAACGCGACTAATGAAGATAAAAAATGGATTGTTAGTTAACTATTTTACTTAACAATAGAGATAACAACAATTTAAAGTTTCAACGTGTATTATCACATGTTCCTATTTCGGTGGCATACAAAAATACTATATAATGGGTCTTTAATTAATTATTAATTTTAACTCAAATAAGATAATTTTGTTAATTTAATATATTATTAAAATTAACACAATTATTATAGATGTTCTAACGATGTATAACGAAAGCCCTAACATATTTCAAATTAACTATGTTCGTGGTTATACAAAATGTGTAGGGAGAGGAGCTGTAGAATAGGAGATTTGTTAGTAAGTTAGTTGCTTACAAGGGTAGAAGGGGTATAGAAAATGAGATATGTATTGAATATTTTAGGTACGTTTTTTTTTTTAGAAATAATTAGTTAACATGTATGTTTTGATAATTTTCTCACCTTATAACATATTATAAGTGCAATTCCTATAATTAATGAAAATAAATAAATATTATTTATAGACTAAATTACAAAAAATACACGCATGTCAAACTATATTGTTCAAAGATCACATTGTTTAAATTCAATCACAAGTCACACCTCTATTTATTCTCTCACCCTCCCTTCTTCCTTCCCCTCTTTCTCCTCGTTTTCATTGACGGAGATAATAAAGCTCCATCTTCTGAAAAATTCAATTTTTTAGAACTATGGTGTATTTTGATAAAATGAGATTTATTTTTGAAATTTGGACTCCTAAGCTCGAATTAAAAAGCTCCATCCTCTTTATTTTTTTTCTTGTTCCATAGTTTTACAGTAAATAGGGTAGAGTGTCCAGTCGAGTCAAATTAAACTAGTAAAGCAATTTTTTATGGCTCAGCTTCACAACTTTTGAGCACAGATCTTTGTCAGTCTAAGGTGACGTCTTTGCACTAATCTGGCTCTGAGACAAAGGAGAGGAAGGGGAAGGAGTACTTTACTCCAATTGAGTCGGTATAAACTTGCTAAATGAGCTTGCGCGACAATCTTTTAGATACTCAAATCTCTGACTCTTTTCGCACGTTAATTAGACAATCAAGCTTTTCAGGTTTAATGCAAAGCTGACATACGTTGTTACACAATTTTGGTATGAACTTCAGATGATATATTTAACCTACAAGATGTTGAATAGTGATGTTTCTTGTCGTTTTCAAGGTTCGAAATTTGAAAAAAAATCGTACCTAAACATCTTCTCTTAAAATAGTATCGGACAGTTAATTTATATATGGATCGCGAGACTTGACAGGTAAGGTAAGATACGTTTAAGAAATGCATTCTTGTTTTTCCAAAAATTTTGTGGATCAACCTTTGAACAGACTCACTCATAAAAGCAACACTTGAACTCCCATCATGTTGAACCATGAAGTATGTTATCTGCTAGTTAAAAATGTCCAACCCGGAGGGCAAATAAGGCTAAATGATTTTCCGCTATAATGAGGTTGCACGCTTCTTTCACCAAAATCGTAGACACCCATGTTCGTGCCACCTCCGTGCGGTTCGAAAAGGTAAAATACGAAGCAATCATCCGTGAAATAAATAGAATTAGGAGTTATTCCTGGATACCAAATTGTATCTAGAAACAAGCTAGTGCTATGACCTAAAAATATTGCCCTTGACCCCAAACTCCTCACTTCTTTATAACTTCCGTCTTCAAGGTCAATCTCAAACACCAAAAACTCTGAACTAACCATGTTACGATCTACTACTCCATCTCGCATAACCACAAGTAATGAACCTGCGGATTTAACGAGATATAATTGATAGGATTTCGTATACTCCTGTAAGTCAACTCTAAGTTTTCTTGATGAAACGGGTCCTTTGCCAGTAGACTTTCCAATCACGTCATACTCCCACATATTTCCACAATTATGCAGGGCATATAATTTTCCTCTGTAGAATTTCAAGGTCTCATTAAGAGAGTAGTAATAGAATCACAAAGACTGCATTATTTGATATTTATTACAATTAACAAAAAAAAAATGCATTAATAAAACGTTGCACTTAGGTAATTGTTAGGAGTCTAAACCCTCAGAACCCATTAGGGTTATGTTATTTTGATTAAAACTTATCTTTAAAATCATTATAGATTACGAATAAAAGAGTAACATTTTAATTGTGAGTAGAAAAGTCTTTTTTCAACCAACTCCTTCTCTATAATTCGTTTGTTTATCAAATTTTTGATTTGTCATTCAAATAAAACCTAAGAAAATATAGTATAAATTTTAATTGTATTCGTAAATTATTTGCCCGTGGGATGCCCAGTCCGAATGGACTGTTGGCAAAGCTTTTAGACCAGCTTTGTCTCAAACATCTATAAAATATTATCCCCTGCCGGATTTCAAGGTCTCGTCAGGAGAAAAGGTCATAGTGTATGTGTGATATGGTGGTTAAGCTCACCTCCTAGTGGGGAACTAAGCGGAGACGCAATATTAAATTCAAGTTTATACCATGTATTTTAGTTTGTTTTTTTTAAATCTTATTAAAAAGTATTAATGGTTTCACACCTTCCCACCCCTCTTGACAAAACTCGAACCCAGCAACTTCTATTTAATAGTGCGGATTCTATCCAATTAACCTATTCCCAGTGGGTTATGCATTTTAGTTTAAAATATAGCACAAAGTGATCTCAAACCAATAAAGTATTTAGATGAAAATTATACTTGTACTGAACAATTACAATCGTCATCTTTATAATATAGTTGCACTTCAACAAAAATCAAAGCTGAGAGTAAACAGCTAATTAAGTTACCTGTAATACTCAATGGACTGGATAGGATATTTGCCATTCTTCTCAACGACGGTCCAATTCTTATCCCCGAGTCTGCAAAATCCGAGATGGCCAGCTCCACTGTAAATAATCATAACCACGCATTCTTTCTCATTCTTAGGATCAGGAATTGAGGACAACACAACTCTTTGCACAAAAAATAGTGGGTCCATTGGAAACTTATCGAAGTATTCAGATGTGTTTTGATGGGGCAATGGGATCTGCACACGTGTGAGCGGTTGTACCAAAGCCATCTCCCCTTTATCCGACGCCGTGACAATCCACCCCTTTGTTTCCATACACATTTTCCCTCTTAATTCCGGTAGCTCGAAACTATAAATTTTGTCTTCTGTTATGCTATAGAAATTTCTTTTATCTTCATGCTGTAATTCAATCCAGGAGTTATTACTAATTTGTTTGTTTAAGTTTTACAAAGTTTAAAGAAATACATTCGGTACATGATAGAAAACACTCTTTGTGCAGTTAGAAAAAAATAAAGTAGGTGTGCCTTCTTATAAACAAACCATACACCATAGAATATACCAGTCTCTCTTATTCTTTAAGGTAAGATCAAATCCGGTCAACTGCAAAGGCCATAAAAGCCTGGTATATTTTTTCATAAATAACGGTCAAAGTAGATCATCTAGAACCAATTATGTGAACAATATTGGATATAACTAAAAGTAATGTTTTATGGACAAACAATGATTCAAATTACAAACATATATAAGTAAAGATATTAACTGGAAAGATCAATAAGTAGAAGTTAAGAATAGATGAAAACCGGATGTTCAGGGAGCATAAGCCAAGGGAAGGGTAACAAAGGGTGTCCCGAGTTCTGTTCCAGTGCGGGGATACGCCACCTAGAACAAACTCCGCCGAAAGAAACCAAGTCCTTGAATGAATCCACACGCTCGCTGATCAAAGACAACAGCTCTGGCAACACCTCTGCCCAGTTCCTCATATCTCTCTGTGGAAAAACAAATACTATACTAACAGTTTTTTCCCTTCTTTTTTTGTTCTGTCTGGTATATATTCCCTATTTATATAGAGGGTTAGTTAGTAATCCTAATCCGTAGTTAACATGGATTGTACTTTTACCACGTGCATCTGTAGTTTAGACTAATTTGTAGTAACACTGATTTTGTAGGCAGGCTCAAAACCCGAAAAAATCAAACCCACTTATTGAGGAAAAGCCCAAAAAACCTTAAAACCAAAAAGACCGAAAAAACAAAATAAAAGCCGAAAAATAACCGGAAAACCGAAAAAACCCGAAACCGGATCGAAAAAACCGGTCAGATCCAAAAAATAAAAAGACCGAAACCGAAAAAAACAAACCGAAAAATCCCAAGACCCAAAAAAACCGAAAAACCATAAATAAAACCAAAAAATAACCGAAAAAACCCGAAACCGGACCCAAAAAACCGCCCTGGTCTAAAAAATAAAAAGACCGAAACCGAAAAAAACGTACCGAAAAATCTACTCAGTTTCGATTTCGGTTTTACCAAAAACCGAACCGAACCGGACCGAACTCAGCCCTAATACTCACACTCATCCTTTATTTTAATCCGATAGCTAACCAACAAAAATATATCAACCAATATGATACACTAAGATATATATAAATATATTTTTTAAATTCGGTGATAGAGACAATAAAATCCTAATAAAAAAATTATGAACCGGCCTACCGTTAAATAAAAATATAATAACTAATAAAACTCTAATAAAATATTAAGAACCCCTTATGTAGTTTACTGTTAATTAAAATAAAAAATAAAATATTGTTATTTATAAACTTTTCTCTCGTTATCTTAGTTTTCACGATTTATATATATATATATATATAAATAAATGGAGGGTTATTTATAAATGAAGGGTGGTGATTGATGTGTAAAAATAATGTGTTTTTTTATGTGTGTATAGATTTTTCCCCATATATATATATATATATATATAGAATGATTTATACACACATAAAAAAAACACTATATTTACACATCAATCTTAACTTTTCATTTAGTTTAATTTCAAGAACTGAGATTAATCAAAGATTAAGTAACATAATTAAAAACCTATCTATCTCTTTTCTTTTTCTCACCCGTGAACCACACCATGTGTCTGATACTCTTTCAACCACCTCTCCACCACCGCCGTCCTTCATTCTTCTCACTTTTTAGACGTGAGAAGTTCATTGTTGAATAGTTTAATTTTCATAGTTTGTTTGGAGGTCTCACTAACAGAAAAAGAATTGTAGTGAATATTACATGTATGTATTCATGTGAAATCACATTGAATTGCAGTGAATAGTTGGTTTAATATCAATCTTAAATTACACGTATAATTATACAAACATATTATAGAAAAAAGAATTGTAGTAGCGGTGTTGTTTCAAAATTCAAAATATCTAAAAAGTTGATGGTGGAGAGGTGGGGTCTGGTGGTGTGACGGTGGACGGGTGAGGAGGAGATCATAGGTAATATCAAAAAGAAAAAAGCCAGTGTGTGTTTTTAATTATCTTAATTAATCTTGATTAATAATAGCCTTTGAATAAAATATTAATAGAGGGTTAAAGATTGATGTGTAAAAATAATATGTTTTTTTTTTGTGTGTGTGTATAGATTCTCTTCCGTATTTATATTTATACTAGTAATCGTAGAACACGCGTTGCGTGTGCGAAACGTATATAAATATGATCCTGGATAAATGAATTTAAATTATTATTTTTTAAAATGAAAAAAAAAATGATGGAATGAATATAGTAATTTAATAATCGTATATAAGAAGTAATATGATATTTTATTGTTATAAAAGTATAGTTTGAGAGATGAAATGATGTGTGAGAAGTAACATATTTATTTAGTTATTTATTTATTTAAATTGTATTATGGTATAATGTGTAATTAGTAAATTAGAATATGGGCATTTTTGAAAAAAAAATTGCCTAAATTGGGCAGACTCATTTGAATTGAGTTGAATTATTATAATAGAATGATATATAAATATATATTTATATATTTTTAATTGATATACCATTATCCTACCGTATACTAAATTTGAAATTGGGGTAATTCCAAATTAGTCACATTTTTAATATTTTATCCCTAAAAGGTCACGGCTCAATGTTTTCATACAGAATAAGTCACTTTTTTAAAAAAATTCAACCAATTTACAAAAATGTCATCATCATAACTTAGAAATTATCTCTCTCTAAAAATCTAAAAAAAAATAAAAAAAAAATTAGGAGAAATGTGTGTGTATATAGAGAGAGAGGGGTGAGAAAAAATAGAAGAAATACAAGGAAGGAAAAGTATTATAAGGATAAAAGTGTAATTAGTTCATTATGTGCTGGTGTATGTGCATAACTTGTCATATATCATTTCCTTTTTTCTATTGGTTATGCAAGATTGACCCACCGATAGTTTTTTTATTAATCACCGATGGCTGCACCTGAAAATTTATATCTTGAAATTTCGATTTTAAAATACTCGTAACTTGCTCGTTTGGACTTCGAATCGACTTCTATTCGAACCGTTGGCTCCGTTATTCATTTCTCTATCATTTTAATTCCTGAAATATACGTTCTCTATTTTTGGAAAAGACCAAATATTATATCATCAAATAGAGAATTTGTTTATAATAAGTAAAATCATTAAAACACTTATAATCAAAATTAATAATGGAACCCATGGTTCAACACTTTCGGTTTCTGTTTCTCTTTATTAAGTGGAATAACACTTTCTGATTCTCTTTATTATGTGAATTCGGACTTTCTGAATCTTTTTATTAGTTTTAATCTGTATACTTGGACTTTCCAAGTATCTTTCTATAAACTCATTTCACAATTATAATATAGTAAATATCGCTTTTACACCACAATTTTTTTTTAAACATTTTATTTTCATAAAACTTTTCACGCCGTTTATCAACGTATCCACATATAATTCTTATTTATATCACATGTAATTTTTTCAATAATATATACATATATATTTTTGATACTTCAAAATATATAACTTGAACATGTAAATATTTATCAAAAACATGCAACAAAATATTTTAATAATAGCAAAAGTAAAACTACTCACCTTATTTGATATGGGTTCAAGTATTTCCTAAAAACCTCTACCAACATAACACCGAGATCAACGAAGACACTTCCTAATGACCTCTACGAACAAAACACCGGCATCAATGACGACCCTTCAAAGAGATTACCCGATGATCAAGCAACCGACTTCTAACATTTAATCCTATTCTCCCGGTCTCTGGATCATTCTCTAAATTCTAAGTAATATTATTATTAAAATATAAATGTTACTAGTATTAGATACTATTAGCCCGGGATGTACCAACTGAGCACAATTACGGTGAATTACCGCTTCTACTTATCACTTGTATAGTACGTTCAGTTCTAATGTATATACATCGAAAAATCAAAAATTTAATGGTAAAATGAAAATTAAATTACTAATATGACAAATATACCAGCGGTTTTGAACCTTCTCACAAGCAATTACAATTGCAAAAATAAAAATGTCATGAGGTCTGAAAGAAGAGGGGGTTGATTTACAAAAAAAAACTATAGCGAGTGCTTATGTTTTTTTAAATAATTTAGTGCCTAAAGTATTGTTTTTACCATTTATTTTCTTGAAAATCAGAGCAAACTAGTCCAATAGTCAATAGATTAAACCAATGACCTATTTCATAAACTTTAACAAAATCCTAATATTTAAAAAATTGGAAATTCTCTATAAGTATCTCATAGCAACTTATATTCCTCCCTATATATCTTGATAAATTCACATTCCTCATAGTTACCACTTTTTAATTATTTAATTATTCACTAAATGGTTATACAAAGCAAAATATAATAGACATATTTTATCTCTATAAAAACCCAAAAAAACAATTTTAAATTAAAACAAAGTAAAAATAAGCACAAAAAAATTATAAAAAATCGCAAAATAATTGTAAAAAATGAAAAAAAACCACAAACTTTTTAAAATATTACAAAAAAATATTTAATTTTTTTTTGTCATTATCACACTTTTTATACCGAAAAAGCTGTTTTTTCATTAAAAAAAATACTTTTTCCATCAAAAAGTGAATTTTTTAATGCAAAAAGTAGCTTTTTCATGAAAATGTGCCTTTTTTTTAAATCTAAATGAGTTGAAAGTGCATCTACTTCAGTCAAAAATACATATAGTTCAGTCAAAAGCGTATAGTTCCGTTAAAAGTGCATACAATTCAGTCGAAAGTAAATATAGTTCAATAAAAGTGAGTATGCATATAATTCAGCTAAAAGTGCATCTGGTTCAGCTGAAAGTACATATGGTTGAGCTTAAAGTGCATCTAATTTAGTCGAAAGTACATATAGTTAAGTCAAAAGTGCATATAGTCAAGTCGAAAATGAATATAGTTCAGTCGAAAGTGCATATAGTTCAATAAAAGTGCATATAGTTCAATAAAAGTGCATATAGTTATGTCAAAAATGCATCTGATTCAGCTAAAAGTGCATCTGGTTCAGCTAAAAATGCATATGGTTCAGTTGAAAGTGCATATGGTTCAGCCAAAAGTGCATCTAGTTCAATAAAAGTGTATATAGTTCTGAAAAATATGCATCTGGTTCAGCTAAAAGTGCATCTGGTTCAGCTGAAAGTGCATCTAGTTCAGCCGAAAGTGTATCTAGTACAGTCGAAAGTGAATCTAGTACAGTCGAAAGTGCATAAAGTTCAATAAAAGTGCATATAGTGCAGTACAAAAAGTGTATATATTTTACTTTAAAATTAAAAAAAAACTCGGTGGATTCGAACCATCAATCTCTTAAACATCGGTGTTGGGTGCAAGCGCTGTTACCAATTTGAGCTTACGGATCTAAAATTAGTTACTAAAATTAGTTTATAAAAAGGCAATTCAAAATTTAACAAGAATTGAAATGAGTCAAACGAGAGTTAAATACATAAAATTCACTTTTTGATGAAAAAATGTTTTTTTATGAAAAAACAGATTTTTCGGTGTAAAAAGTGATATATTGACAAAAAAAATTATATGTTTTTTTTTGTAATTCTTTAAAAAGTTTGTGATTTTTTTCATTTTTTTTCATTTTTTTCATTTTTGTGATTTTGTTCTTTTTTATAATTTTTATAATTTTTTTTATTTTTGTTATTTTTTGTGATTTTATTCATTTATGAGAGAGGGAGGGAGAGAGATATTTTCTGTTTTTTTTTTATGAAATTAGACTTTTTTTAGTTTATATAGTATGAAAAAGTGGTATATAAGAGTAATGAAAATTATAATAACTATTTAGTGGGAATTAAAATTAAAAAGTGATATATATGAGTTATTAATCTTTAAAAAAAAGTATAAATTTGTATGTGCTCCATTCTTTATGTCTTCATGTGTCATTGTTTTTCTAAGCTTTTTATCTGACTGATATGTTGTCTAATACTCGTGATTCTAAATCTTATTATATATGTGCTCCATTCTTTATGTCGTTTTATTGTTTAGAAACATCCTTTGTTTTCCAATGCTTTTCATGTGACTGATTTTGTCTAATGTTTATGATTTAATATTACGGTGAATGTTTATTCATGTTAGTACGTATGACTAGCTGTATTTATATTTTTCTTACTTTGCATAAAATATGTGAGTATATCATATTTTTTTTCCTATAAATATTTGATGTGAATCGCATCAGCTTGAAATTCAACTAACAAAAACAAGTACTATATCACATAATATCGTAAAGGAACTAATCACATTAAGCTAGTTTATGATAACTTAATTAAACAAACTCTTTCAGACTAAATTTATTGTGCATCATAAAAAGAATTATTTTGGCAAGCTGTTTCTTCTTAAAATCATCTTTCAATTATCCGGCTATTACGCTCGAACATGCTATGTTAAAATGCGATTTTCATTAACATTGCTCGTGATTAAACATTCCAAAATATCATTCAAAACTGTCGCAGGGAAAAGAACATCGCCAGAAATTACTTAACATTAGCTTCATCCAGAAAAGATATAAGAAATGCACAATGTAACCAATAATAATTAGTAATAAATTTATCCGAAGCCTATCTAAAATTTTGCTCAAAAATTTGTCTTCCTACCTACGTGGGCCTAAAGGCTAAAACTGATTAAAAAAATCAGGAAACACGATTAAGTTACTAATTAAAGAACATCCAATCTAATATCACTCTTGGTGCCCTCTTCGACATCGTCGACGTATCTTCTCCAGAACCAATGTTTTCTCCAAACTTGCGAGACCTCTTCGATCGGAATGTTCTTTGTCTCAGGAACAAAAAAGGCGACGAAAGCAGTCATAATGGCAACAAAAACGGCGAACACAACGAACAAGAAATACTTGAGGGTGCACAGCCAAGATAGGAAAAATTGAGCAATTATAAACGTGCACAACATATTGACTGCGACAACAATGCTCTGTCCAGCTGAACGGACTTCAAGGGGGAAGATTTCACTGGGTACGAGCCAACCAAGTGGGCCCCATGAGCAAGCAAAAGCTGCTACGAAGATACATATACATATCACCACAGCAGTTGAGTAGAGCTTGCTTAGCTCGATCTCAGCTCCGGATAGACCGAATTTAATTCCAATGAGAACAGCCAATAAAGCCTGTAGTTAATTATGCACACACACAAAATAGTTAGGGTGGGAGAAAAAATTAGGAAGTGTTATGATAAGGTTATATATCTCTTACATCTTTATTTATGAGTAAATTTGAACTTGTTAAGTAGAATTCCAATTTGTCGTTCAAAATACATATTTGCCAATCCGATAATTTATTTATGAAATAAATGATTTTAACCAATAGAAGAGTGTCATAATAAAGTAAAACGACTAAACGAGAATAGGAAAAAAGATACACAAGACCGATCAAATAATTACTCCATATATATACCTGAAATACGAGCATAAGACCTCCACCCCAGAAAAACAGTTTACGGCGACCCCACTTATCAATTCCGTAAATCGATATAAATGTTGCCAAACAGTTAACCCCACCAGTGATTAGTGCCGAACCTAGCGAAGCATTGTGTCCAAATCCGATCGTCTTAAAAATTTCAGGTGCGTAGAACATGACCATATTCATGCCAGTAACTTGTTGGAAAAATGGGATTAGTATAGCCAACACGAGTTGAGGCCTATACTTTCTCATCAAGAGATTACGCCACGGGTTTTGTACTTTCTTAGCCTCATCGCTAGCTTTGATCAAATCGTTTAATTCGTGTTCAACGTTAACAACGCCACGTATTTTTTGTAGTAGTTGTTTGGCCTCGTCGCGTTTTTCTCTTTCGATTAATGAGTTTGGGGTCTCTGAGACCAATAGAGACGTGGCGATCATGATCAAAGCTGGAACAGCGGCGCATCCTAAGCTGATACGCCACCCCATATTACCACCTATTTGGTTGGTGCCAAGGTTTACGGCATTGGCGACAAGTATGCCAATGGTAATTGATAGCTGAAAGCATACGTTTAATGAGCCTCGGTGCTTGTAAGGAGCCATTTCGGAAACGTATAGAGGTATGGACTACAATATTAAGAAAGAAAAAGAATTAGCACGTCTTATTTTCAGAGGAAAATGATGAGTTCTATAAAAACCAAAGAAAAAAGTTCCATAAAAATAAATTATTTTGTGGTTGCAGTAATTAGACGTTATAACAAAACTCTACTTGTATAGAATATTTTAAGAAGTCACAAATAAAATGATGTATCACCTAAGGGCCAAGGCAACTGCTAGCATTTTAGAAATATATGTAACATTATTGAAGACAACTTGCCGTACTTCAGATAGCAAAGAAAGTGAACAAAACAAAGGAAAATAACAATTTAGAGTAAAATAATTATGTACCTGTGTAGCAAAACCGACACCAAAACCCAAAAAAATACGACCAACAATCAACATGGCGATGCATACTGCAAAGCCGTTGAGGATCGCACCCACACAGAAGATGAAACCGCCCACAAACATGGAAAACTTACGGCCTAATCTTTTGGTCACCCATGCAGCAACGAAAGAAGCAACAAGAGCAGCCAAGTAAAGAGATGACGTAAAAAAGGTAAGTTTATGGCTGTCGAACTTGCAGTACTGGTTAGTCGAGTGGTCCAGCTCTTCCTTTCGATAAACAGATGGGAAGAATTGTTGGAGAAAAGGAGGCATTGAAGTAACTCCACCTAATACAAGTACAAGAATTTGATTATTGAGAATCACAATGAAGTGAAAGAAAGATCAAACAACAAATTCTAACTTAACATGAATAGCAGGTTATTTACCTTAGTACATAAAAATGTTTAATACAAAATACATTGTTTTCTTTCTTTCTTTGCTTATTTGATATATTTTGTTGAGTAATGACTTAATGAGTAGCAAGGTCCTAGGCTAAATATTTCAACTGACCAAATAGAAAAATATTAACATTAAGAATATCTGGAGATAAATAAGAATATATATAATGATGATTAGTAGGGATAATTTTAAAAATAAAATAGGTAGGGTTTACTTACCGGTGATGCCGATGTCATATCCAAAAATCAACCCTCCCATAGCCGCGACAAAACAAGTAATAAATACATAACGAGTCAGTTTTCCGGGATAACCTCCTGATCCGTCGTCACCCGGAGTAATACCTCCCACCACCATGTTTTTTTTTGTGTTACTGCAAGATTAAGTGAATAAATGAT
Source organism: Primula vulgaris (assembly GCA_963920805.1). Lineage (NCBI taxonomy): Eukaryota > Viridiplantae > Streptophyta > Magnoliopsida > Ericales > Primulaceae > Primula > Primula vulgaris. The sequence goes on from OY987219.1 coordinate 7,835,397, forward strand.
TAAAAACACTAGAGCACTGTGGAAGAAACATTATACCATATTGGAAAACATATATAATTACTAGCGTATGCACCTATTCTCATGGTGTCCAAACAATTCTAATCATAAGTTCTCCTTAGGTTTTAAAACTTTGCCATGACAAGGTTGTTGAATAATTATCTAGTAGTAATATTTTATGTTGGTACTGGTACATATTCATCTTTTAGTCTTAATAATTAAGACACAAAAAAGTGACAAAAAATACACAATTACAATTTCACATCAGTAACCAAAAAGAGTTAAAAGCATGTCTAATAAGTGATTCTTATAACAGTTGATTAATAAAAAAATTCAATTGATATTTCAAAGAGAAATATTTTCTGCAATATGGGGTGTGTTCTAATTGTGGGTAAGAATTTTTTCCTTAGACAGTAAGATTCTTTTAGAAAAAAAGTTGTCATGACTTAGTAGAAATATATTTAATTATTGATTCCGCAATGAATGAATTCTCTTATTGTTGTTGCATTGTCTGGATCAATAATATGCGCTGAAAAAAAACTAATATAAAGGTTCATTCTGTGTAACTGCTTATAAAAATAGTCACGTAAAATATTTCTCTAAGCACTCTATTGTAGATGGTACGTAAACTAATTCTATCTATACCAGATGATAATAAAACCTAGAATGGCAAAACGAATATATATAAGAATAGAGCTATATAGGCAAAAAGAACTTACAAAAGAAAGCTGTCAAATTTGATCTCTCTATTACTCTATATCTATTTTCCAGACACGAATATTATTCTGAAGTTGTAATGGCTTATGCTTAAGACTTGTCTGGTATTTATAAGATAAATCATATGTTTTTCCTACAAGGACTGGATTAGAATATCTAACTATTTGGATATGTCATCAAGAGTTTCATCTCCAATATATATACTTGTTGTCTAGGATAATTTAAGTTCAATAGATTTACTTTTTTGTATGGATAATTTAATAGTTGCGCATACATATATGTCCTACTGAAACTGAAATTATGTAGAATCCAAATCCTGATACAATTTGTCTAAGGAAATATTGTAAGAGTGTCTTAATCTATTCCTTATCCATACTCAATTTCACCTAGGTATAAGATATGTAATCTTAATCTCCTATATTTGTATCAAGGGTAAAACTCAGGCACTTAACAAAGAGAGTCAATTAATTAGTTAACACATTATAACAATTAGTATACTTATTTAATTTTTGTTTTTGTTTTTTTGTATAATTGGTGGGTAAAACCGACATTTTTTTTATTTATTTATTTATAAAAATATGGGGAAAATTCCCACAAAATAAACAAAGTTCAGTATCAAAGTAATAGATTTGGAGAGAATTTATGTAAATCTGTAATGAATAATTTATTAAGAAATTAATGCATCAATATACTATTATTTTATTTATTTCCATATTTCACATATTTTAATCAATATTTAAGTTTACGATAGTCAAAACTAGTGTTCTATATGTTTAAATGAGTTTTTATTGTGTTATGTCATCAAATTTGTTTTTATTTTCTTGCTACAAAATATCAAATCTTACCATAAATCATTAAATGCTAAATTAATGGAATGAATAGAATTTGAATGATTAGATAGCATCCATAATTGATCTAGATGCATTAATTTATAGATTAGGGTTAAACAATGCCCCGAAGGTCCTTGTTAGCCGAACCGATTAATTACATTGATCAAGTCGATCTTAATCTTTTCTATATTTTTATAAAGGTGTACCTTAACCTGAGCCCCATGGCAGAACCGAAAAACATATATGTTAGTAATCTATTATCATTTTCCAATTATCATATATGAAATTATAGAGTCCGTTTGTGAATGTAAATTCTCGATGGAATGGTGAAAACATTGAGCACTCTTATATATGTTTCAACATGAGAAAGTTAAACTAAAACTTGGTATCATGCATCACCACACCACATCAGTATTTTGCACCACCAAAGTTAATATTATTATTAATATGGGTGCAGCCAGTAACAAATGTTTAGAGTTGCAAAAATATAAAACAGAATATTTTTCAAAATGTAAAGAACAGAAAAGCGGGATTTTATACCTTTTTTTATCATGGTTTCTTAATCTTTTTTATACCCGGTTTCTAATTTATTTTTTATTTTTTGGTCAATGTTAACTTTATTTTCCAAACTTAAAAAAAAAAAGCGGCAAGAATAAAACTACGTCCAGTCACGAATCATGTGTCGAAAGTTTTAGTATTTGAAAATTGACCAAAAATAAAATAAAAATTAGAAACTAAGGTAAAACAAATACAAATTAAGAAAAAAAGGTAAGAAAAGGAAAAGTATAGATAAACGAAAGTATAAAAAGGTAAAATTAAGAAACCGAGCTATATTAAAAGAAATAATATGAACAAACAAAGGTATAAAAATATTAAAAACCCGAATATCCAAATTTATAATATGAAATACTCAAGTTCACATATACTCAATTTCCATAGATATATGCGTACGGACAACTAAATATATGTTAAATAATTTCATTATACTTACTTTGCATACAAACTATCAAAAGTTACTTTAAATTTTATTTGCAACCACCATTTTATGTTATTATTATAGTTTAATTTTTTCAAACATGTGTGTCACGTACTAACATGCTATATAAGTTAGTGTCGTAATGTATTTCAATTATTTGTTACTTTTTTAAATAGTACTGTTAGCGTTACATAAAAAATTATAGTATGTTATTGCAGTAACAATATAATCCTATAATTTTGAAAATCATTGCCAAAAAAATATTTAAGGGGTTGACATAATACACTATATATAAAAATATTTAAGGGGTTGCCATCAAACACTATATATAAACTTAATCAAACATTATATATTAGCGTTAAACCACCATTGCTTGAATGTTTGATTAAGTTTCAATGGTGGTTTGTATGTGTGATTGGTGGTTATTGAAGAAGTATTTGGGGGGGGGGGGGGGGGGGGGGTTGTAAGCTCAATAGATCCATTGGTAATGTGCATGGTTACCATTTTTAGTTGTTTGGTTGATTGTTCAATGGGTAAAACCCACTTTTGGAAAAGCAAAATTATATTTTTTGTGATCCGCATTTTCATCCACCGATGAGTTTCTTTTGACGAATGACCCATTGATGGATGATTTTTCTATGAGCAATGCTATACCCACATAATATACTTGCCCAACAAAATGTACAAAATGAATCAATGACTTAGATGTAGCCTCGTCATAATTCAAACTTTACATCCAAGAGTCATTATTTCACTATCTTATAATACCAAAATACCCCTCCTACACATGTTTCTCTCTCTTTCTCAGACTTTAATCACCATTCTCATCTTCCAATAACCCCAGAAAAAGTTCAACCATATTTATTATTTTTCAAAAAAACAGACGAAATAATATGTTCATTTCAGATTCAATCATTTACAGAATAAAAAAGAAAAAGCAATGGACTTTGAGAATTTTGTAAACAATAAAATAAACTAAGAAATATGATGGGGATTTGATTAAACTTATGTTTTAATCTGATGAGGATAATTGATATGTGTGTGTGTGTGTGTGTGTGTGTGTGTGTGTGTGTGTGTGTGAAAATAGAAGAAATACAAGGAAGGAAAAGTATTATAAAGATAAAAGTGTAATTAGTTCATTATGTGCGAGTGTATGTGCATAACTTGTATGTGCATATATTATTTCCCTTTTTCTATTGGTTCTGCAAGAATTGACCCACTGTTAGTTTATGTATTAACCACCGATACGTGCATCTGAAAATTTATATGTTGAATTTTAAACTTTGAAATACTCGTAACTTGATCGTTTGGACTTCGAATCGACTTCTGTTCAAACCGTTGGCTCAGTTATTCAATTCTCTATCATTTTAAGTCCTGAAATATACGTTCTCTATTTTTCGAAAAGACCAAATATTATATCATCAAATAGAGAATTTGTTTATAATAAGTAAAATCATTAAAACACTTATAATCAAAATTAATAATGGAACCCATGGTTCAACACTTTCTGTTTCTGTTTCTATTTATTCAGTGGAATAACACTTTCTGATTCTCTTTATTATGTGAATTCAGACTTTCTGAATCTTTTTATTATTTTTATTGTGTATACTTGGACTTCCCAAGTATCTTTATATAAACTCATTTCACAATTATAATATAGTAAATATCTCTTTTACAACACAACTTTTTTTTAAACATTTTATTTTCATAAAACCTTTCACGCCGTTTATCAACGTATCCACATATAATTCTTATTTATATCACATTTAATTTTTTCAATAATATATACATATATATTTTTGATAATTCAAAATATATAACTTGAACATGTAAATATTTATCAAAAACATGCAACAAAATATTTTAATAATAGCAAAAGTAAAACTATTCAGCTTATTTGATCTGGGTTCAAGTATTTCCTAAAAACCTCTACGAACAAAACACAGACATCAACGACGACACTTCCTAATGACCTCTACGAACAAAACACCGGCATCAACGACGACCTTCAAAGAGATTACCCGATGATCAAGCAACCGACTTCTAACATTTAATCATATTCTCCCGGTCTCTGGATCATTCTCTAAATTCTAAGTAATATTATTATTAAAATATAAATGGTACTGGTATTAGATAAAATGAAGGAAAAAAATACGTTTAATGTACTCTACTACTAGTGTTTAACAATTATGTTAGGTTCTAGATCCGATATTCTAGTGACATATTGTTTGTCATCGTATTGGAAAATATAGTTTTATATATTCATAATAAACTTTCAATATACAGACATGTATTGTGTAACGATTAAGTTGAAGTTGTACATTCAGCTGCAACCTCAGTTGCAACCGAGACATCTCATCTAACTATACTTGACAGATTCTGTAATATTCGGTCAAATATATTATAGAAGACCCAAAACGTGTTGAGCAATTTTAGATGATTTGAATCCATCTCTGAATGATAGAAAGAATATATTGAAGACATTTTTTTATTGGAATAGAAGATTTAAAAGAAATACTAGTTATCAAGTAAGAAAACATGAAAGAATGAAATATTATTTGGAGATATCTTGAAGACAATTAAATTAAACATCTGTATAATTTCGAATTAAACAAGATCTAATTTCTTATAAGACAAATATTAATTAACTAGAAGATATATATTTGAATAATTATAAGTCGGGAAAGGAAAGAAGATAAATGAAATATTTTCCTTAATGATCAAGTTAGCATCTTTTGTAAATGTTATATATAAAACATATTAGTATTTAGTATTTCGTGTGTTGAATACAATGTAGATATACTGATATTATAGATCAACAACAACCGTTGTACATGAGAGAGAAACAAAGTTAAAAAGATCGTGACGGGATGTCATTAGAGATTGATAGTTGTGAGTTATAAATGGTAAGATAGGCATATACATGAGTGGGTCATAATATTTTAAGTCTCGGGTCTTATCATTGTTCCTTTTAATATCAATAAATACTAAGTGGACGCTCCGGAGATGTAAACAACTTGATCATGTCGAACTCCGTTTAAAAACGTCTCGTGTTCAATGTTTTTATTAACTTCATAATATTCATCAGTTGCAACTGCGGTTACAACTGAAAACGCGTAACTGCAATCGGAACTTTGGGCATATGTTTTCTCAGATTTAGGTACTGTAATATCAATTCTAACAATTGAGGTATAAAGCCACGAAATTTATCACAATTTAAGACATACCGTTAAACAAAATGATGAAATTGCATTCATATTCTCGTGCTTATCAAATTGTGAGTTTAACTCTATCAACATTTATCAAAAATAGATTTCTAAATGTGAGATATATTGACTGCAATTTCATCGATTTATATTGTTAGTCTCTTTATTGGACGAAATTTTATAGTTTGTTAACTTAATTATTAAAATTGGTAGTCGAATAATTAGACCGTTAAGAACCGGTAATACAGCACAATAAATATTGTTTTTTTCAAGGGATGTATATGCGAATTTCTCTATGCTTACGTGCAACATTATATAAGACACAAAGCTAGGCTACTGATTTATCTAAGGAATTTATTTCTTTATAAAAGACAAAGACTCATGGTGTTATATATGTGTAACTCCCACAATGAATTCATTGGGGAAAATTATTAAAATATACAACTATTTTAAACTAATTACCAAAAAATTATATCCCAACACTTTATTTCCAAAATATACAACTAATTAAAATTATAAATAATAAATCATTTCTATTTTTTTAACAGTCTCTCCCTCTCTCTCTCTGAAATCTTTTTCTTTCTTTATTTTTCTTTAAAAATAGTTCAATTTTCGTCTCCGATCAGTTCACAAGTCTCTATTCGAGTTCAATCTTCTTCTCCGGTTAATTCACAGGTCTCGTTATTGTCTTCTCCGATCAGTTCACCCGTCAATTTTCGGTTATTTTGATCATCATCTTCAACAATTCACTGGGCAATATGTGTCCATTTTCTCGTCAATAGTCATAAGTTCATCCGTCAATTTTCGAGGTATCTTTTTATTTTTTAAAAATTATTGTAATTAAATTTATATATTTAATAATAACTGTAATCATTGTTCATTATATAAACTTTAATACGGTGCGTCGGTGCATAAACTAGTTGAATTGCATATACAATAATTATTGTATGAATTATCACCATTATGTATGCACTTTTATCATTGATAGTGCTCTTTAATACACGCATACACAATACATTGTTTATACACACTATTTAATACAGGCATACAAAATACATTTTGTATTCATTGATAATGTCCGTTCTTTGTATTTTTGTTATTATTCATACACAATATACTGTTTATACATACTTTTTAATACATGCATACATAATATACAGTTTATACATACTTTTTAATACATGCATACACAATACATTGCTATACACACTCTTTAATACAGTCATACATAGTACATTGAGTATCCATTGAGGCTGCACTTTTAATAATTGTGTATTTGTTTTATACATGTTCTTTAATACAGGCATACACAATACATTGTTTATCCATTTACACTTTTTGTGTGTTTTGTTTATGTTGTTTTGTAGTGCAATAGGCAGTATTTTGATGATGTGCAATCTAGATGTTGTCACGGTTGGTAGTTCTAAGATGTTGTCACGGTTGGTAGTTCTAAAATAGTTAGCTAACAATACATTTTTTTTGTCTGCATTAGTTATGTTAAATCATGTTGTAACACACTCAAAATTCTATACTTAGTATTATAAGTTTTATAAAAGTGTTAGATATTTTCTTGTGTTTAAAATTGGATATAGATTTTACTATATTTGGATTCTGATTATATTATATACAAGTCTTTAAATATTTTAGTTCAAACAGTTAGGAAGCATCAGACAAGCAGGATTGATCTACTATTTTGGATTCAATTTTCTCAAAATTTGAGCATATAATATAAAAAGAAAGTCTAGACTTATGTCTTATCTTTCCAAATATATAAAATTCGAATAATTTGGACTTGCATGAGAATATTTGTGGCTGTTTTAGTAACATGATATCAGAACATTCCAGAACAGCATATGTGTTACTTTGTATCGTAATTTCGAGCCACCTATCTTGCGAATTAGGAAATGTGTAAAAAATGAAACTTATAGAACATTCTATTATAGGTCCAGACGTCCATCCCATGCATAATTTGAACACCTATCGAATTTGTTGTGAAGATTTTAGTGGACACCTGTCCCAAAATTTTCAACACAATTAATGAGCAAGACACGTAATTACTTTTCAAACACTATAAATACCCCTACACCCCCTTACACTTCAACACACAAAAACTATAATACTATATAGAGATTATAATATTATATTAAGATTATAAAGTTCCTTTGTAGTAAAATTAGTAAGTGTTATACTTATAAGGTATAAACATTATATATAGAGAGAGAAAGAGAAAGAATACTATATTTAGGCGGTAGAAACACGTAAGTTGGGTAAAGCGGGGTACAACGAATGTCAAAAGAGCCATAATAGTCCTTAAGGAAGCTTTATAAGTAGCATAATCTAAGGTAGAGGTTCTACACCTTCATGTCATTCGCATTTAAAAACAAATTGGTTTTAATCACTTTTACGGGTTTTATCACACACCCAACTTGTTTAGCATTTTTCTACAATATTATTTAGTGATTAAATATACTTGATGAATTTATTTTTAAACTATACTCCAATACCTTTACAAATATATTTTTTTCACGAATTTATGAGATTTTATGCGAGGGTTATGAATTTTCTAAACCAACACCTCAAAACAGTTTATTAATCTAAAAACCTGACTTTCTGTTGTAAAACACTTCAAAACCAGCATTTAGAAATTTATTTAAGATCTGTTATTTTAATAAAAATTAACTAGATTTAATAATGAATATTTTGGTGAAATCCACACTAAAGAAGATAAAGTTTTCAATTTTTGGCAAATTTCTAAAAGACGAGGTAAGCATCTAAAATTTTTCAGAAACTAAAAACCCATCCATCCTTTAATATCTTTTTAAATTATTTCAAAATTAAATAAAATTCATAGAAAAATATATGTCATCATAAACTTGTAAATGATGAATTTAGTATACAGAATCATATCATTTAGACTAATAAATCAGTAGATATGAATATTACAAGTTCTACTCACAATTTGAAAAATTATAAAACCACGTATAATAAACGTTTTGTTTAAAAATGGATATATATAAGTATACTTATGATTAGGGAATGATATATATGACTAACAATTATGCAAATAAATAATAGGATCGGAAAAGTGCTAGAGACGTAGCCGATAACTAAGGACAGTTAACATTTAGAGTTGGTTATAATATTGCCTTAATATTATTTTGCGTTACATTATCAAACTTGAGGTATGTTTAAATATTATTAAATAAATTCATATGACGATTCATATCTGAAACTTAGTGAAATTTTGTTTGATTATTTGACATATCATGGCATGACATTTGCATTGATCCTCCCGGTTTGGAAGAGGTTTGTCCACCCGGAATGGGGTGTGACTTGTCTACCTAGAGTGAGGTATAACTTTTCCGCAACTTTGTCCACATGGAGTTGTTGTGACGTGTCTACTTAGAGTGGGGTATGACATTTTTCGCGATGTTTGGTCCGCCTAGAGGGGGGCATGACTTTTGGTACAATGTGTAAGGGGATAGACCTTATACAACCAACTTGGGCTCAAGTACATGACACTTATGCATTATTGTTGAGATAATTATGAGCATGAATCATATTAATTATATATTTTACTCGTTATTTACCTAACCCATTTTTTGGCCGGAAATATGCAGTTATGGTTTGTACTTACATGTTATACTTTATTATAGTCTCTTTAAGTTAGTAGTCCCACTGAGCATTTTCAAGAAAATACTCATCCCGTTGCTTGTATCATTTCTTTTCAGATATCGGTAGTAACGAAGCAAATCTAGCAGGGGTCAACGAGCGGGGACATTAAGCTTTTTGCCTTGTTTATGTAAGAAACACTTGTGTAAAATAATTTCCAAATAAAGTTTCCACTTTCAGGTTTGAAATAAAAGTACATATTTCGCTGTATTATTTGCGAAAATGAAATACGTTTATTCGGATCCAACTTTTATTATAATTTACTCTTTCTTTAATTTAGAATAAAGTTATGTTATCATTAATTATAATAACGAAAAAGGTGTTTCTCACACATGTGTTATCTTTATATATATTAAAAAAATTATAAACATTAAAAATATTATTAAATTTAACAACTTTTTTAACAACTATAAAGATAATACATAATTTAACGCAACTAATAAAGATAAAAAAAAATGCATTGTTAGAGATGCTCTTAATTGATGATAGCGCACAATTAACCATATATTTTCAATTGGATTACTATTTCAAGTTTCAACTTGTATTATCACATGTTCCTATTTCGGTGGCATACAAAAATACTATATAATGGGTCTTTAATTAATTATTAATTTTAACTCAAATAAGATAATTTTGTTAATTTAATATATTATTAAAATTAACACAATTATTATAGATGTTCTAACGCTGTATAACGAAAGCTCTAACATATTTCAAATTAACTATGTTCGTGGTTATACGAAATGTGTAGGGAGAGGAGCTGTAGAATAGGAGATTTGTTAGTAAGTTAGTTGCTTACCAGGGTAGAAGGGGTATAGAAAATGAGATATGTATTGAATATTTTAGGTACCTTATTTTTTTAGAAATAAGTAGTTAACAATGTATGTTTTGATAATTTTTCCACCTAGTGCCTATAGTAGGGCCGTACAATTCCTATAATTAATGAAAAAAATAAATATTATTTATAGACTAAATTACAAAAAATACACGCATGTCAAACTATATTGTTCAAAGATCACATTGTTTAAATTCAATCACAAGTCACAACTCTATTTATTCTCTCACCCTCCCTTCTTCCTTCCCCTCTTTCTCCTCGTTTTCATTGACGGAGATAATAAAGCTCCATCTTCTAAAAAATTCAATTTTTTTTAACTATGGTGTATTTTGATAAAATGAGATTTATTTTTGAAATTTGGACTCCTAAGCTCGAATTAAATATCAAATTTGATTGAGCTTTATTAGCTCCATCCTCTTTTTTTTTTTTTCTTGTTCCATAGTTTTACAGTAAATAGGGTAGTGTCCAGTCGAGTCAAATTAAACTAGTAAAGCAATTTTTTATGGCTCGGCTTCACAACTTTTGAGCACAGATCTTTGTCAGCCTAAGGTGACGTCTTTGCACTAATCTGGCTCTGAGACAAAGGAGAGGAAGGGGAAGGAGTACTTTACTCCAATTGAGTCGGTATAAACTTGCTAAATGAGCTTGCGACAATCTTTTAGATACTCAAATCTCTGACTCTTTTCGCACGTTAATTAGACATTCAAGCTTTTTAGGTTTAATGCAAAGCTGACATACGTTGTTACACAATATTGGTATGAACTTCAGATGATATATTTAACCTACAAGATGTTGAATAGTGATGTTTCTTGTCGTTGTCAAGGTTCGAAATTTGAAAAAAAATAGTACCTAAATATCTTCTTTTAAAATAGTATCGGACAGTTAATTTATATATGGATCGCGAGACTTGTCAATTAAGTATTTGCTAGTTTTGAGGATTTTTGTTTATTGACTGGTTTTCACATATTCTGATTTTTATACCGAAATTTGACGGATCTCGAGTCGTGGGGTGATGCTTGTTTGGATGAGGAGAAATGTCGTTGGTGTAGGTGGATCCGTGGAGGTTAAAGGAGATCGGATAGGTATTTGGTCTTCCCTAAGAGAGGATCAAAATTAAAATAATCGGGTAGTAGCTAGTAAGTGACCCAAATTCTATGAAGTCTTAAAGTTTTAAAAGTATCTAAAATGATAATTTTTTATTAAGCGTATAGAACGGTCATTTTTACTTGGGAGAATAAGATTTAGAAAACTTTAGAGACGACTTTTGGACCCTCGTATTAGTCTCATCTTGATTCACTTCCTACCACCTACAAAAGTTTATATACACTTCTCAATAAATTCATCAATAACTCTTCTTTGACACTATGTCAGTTATGTGCTATTTACTCCCACAGTAAGGTCGTCAACCCATCGTCAACCCATCTGCAATAAGATAGAAGTTTCTTTGATTTTCCACAGTCGTGACTTTTGAATATCAAAATAACGAGCGAACGAAGAAGGTCCATTTTCTAAGCATGTACAATGACACATTATTTTTCTCATAATTTATTTACTAATTAATAAAGCAATCAATATATAACACCACTAATATATGGAACACGCAAGTGTTAAGTAATTAACAAAGTTAAAATCTGTTTTTCTTTCTCCACCAAATTAAGTTATACGTACATCAAACGATACAACCACTCTAACTACATGGACATCACTTCTCAAATATATACTATAGTTGAAATGTGTAATCGAAAACACACACAAAGTAAACATATACTACGTTATATAGTAGATTTATAAGAAATAGCTGAATAATTATAGTAAAATGTAATTTTGAACCAATTAGTAGAAAACTAAGAAAGATGAAACCGACCATTTACTCCGTATCGAATCCGATATTCAAGAACAAAATATAGTTTATATTTCAGAAAATAAACCGATTTAAAGAATAATCCCAGAAATTCTTTAATCTTTGTTTCGTATTAGGATGGAGAAGTAATTTAAAAAGAAATGCAAAGTAATATAACCTATATTTTTTTTCCAAATTTTAACAATCTTATTTGAGAGGATCAAGGCATTTCACACCTACCCCCATTAACAAGACTCGAACCCTGTATCTAAGCTATTCCTAGCGGGTTCTAGCCCACTAGCCTAGTGGGTTTAATATAACCTATATAGTTACTAGTAAATACCTGCTAAGAGTAATCAACAAATAGCTCCCCACGAAAATAATACAGGGGTAATCAACTTATATAGGTTTTCTAAGTAACACTAATAACTGAAAATATCATGTCAACTGCTAATTAGTAATTACGACTAACTAACTAACTCATAATTACTAGTAACTGAATAACAATTTTATAACTTAATAACCGTCTTATAAGTCAGCTCATGCTCACCTGTACAATAAAGGGGTTCTATGGAGACTTCCATCTAGGTCAGTTAGAGCGGAGTCCGGGTCGAATCGGGAAAAATAATAATATTTTGGAGTGAAATTAAGTCGAAAAGAATGTAATTGGTGGTCTAATTTCATCGTTAATTCGTCCAATTTAATTAATTGAACAAATAGGTTTGTGCTTTATGGGTTTTAAAAGTGGAAATTGGGAAATATGTTTTCTCACATTACGGCCAAAAAATGGGAAGATAGAGGTTTTACTCATATGTTTTGTTAAATTACTAAGCTGGTCCTTATACAGTTTTTATGATAATCTTGGAGATTTTAGGAAATATATTTTTTCATATGCTTTGCTATCCTAGTTCGACAATTAAAACAGTTTTTTGAAAGTTTGGTTTTTTTTTATTAGTATAATTTGTGATTCTCGTATCCTTAAAATGTTCATGACGTATTAGAAAGTATCGAACGAGTGTCCACGAAAGTGTCTGCATGGTCATCATGCTAATATGTCAATAACACGAGAGTTGAAACACACGATAGAATTTTATTACCTTTTTTCCATTAAAGTATTCAAATAACGAAGTGATCTAAAGTAACATTTTATCTAAATGTCATTCTTTCAAATTTTATGTCATCTTCGGTTTCTTTTTTAAAATTCTGAGATACTAATTATATATGTGTATTATATATGTGTTTTAGTATAAAGATGATAAAATGTAACATTTCAAAAAGTCAAGATTAAACCTGAAACTAACTTTTATTCAATTATATTTAATGGCGACACATGAGTTTTTGAACATTTTACTAGAGCAGTACGTCGATTGTTAACTTTCGTATTTTGATACCTAAATCACTAGCAAAAGTAAAATGCACTAAATGTAATTTCCCCATATTCTGTGTGTAAAATACTTGATTTCCTATTAAAAAAAATCGGGTATTGAAAAACGAGAATTTTGATTAGTTTGGTAAACATAATTGAAGTGGAGGATCTATGCATGTCGTGTCCAAGAGGTGAGAATGAGCTGAAATTAGTCTAATTCCAGTTCGTCTCGTTTAGTTCTTGAGGGTGTTGAAAAACGAGAATTTTGATTAGTTTGGTAAACATAATTGAAGTGGAGGATCTATGCATGTGGTGTCCAAGAGGTGAGAATGAGCTGAAATTAGTCTAATTCCAGTTCGTCTCGTTTAATTCTTGAGGGTGTCCGTTATTGTTTCGTTTTCTTGCCGAACCAAGAAAATTCTCTTCGATTTCTTTTCGATTTAAATATGAAATATTCGTATTGTTTTCATTTCGTCTCATAAGTAATTTTTTTGACTAATTATGCGGGCTTATGAATATTATAAAAATAAATTACTTCAATTCATGTACCGTTTGTTATATACTTGATATTCTTGTTTCTCCAGAAAATTTATGATCAATCTTTGAACGGACTTATACAAGCAAAACCTGGACTTCCAGGTAGTCAAATATTCAATGTGTACTAAGTGGCCTTCAAAATGTGATTTTCTCTAAATATATTTTTTGTTACAAACATGGTACTTTGGCACAGAGGCGCTGTGCTTTGATTGTTCACATAGCTAACAACACTAATTTCACTAGGAATTCTAAACAAACATAATCGTGCTAAAAAGGTAAAAATATCACCTTGAAATTTCATAAAGAAAGAAGTAATTTATTCTACACTTTTCACTCAGAGAAGTAGGTCCAGAAACAAAATTAGCAACGTAAACTGGATTACTTTTCTCTAAGAGGAAGAAGTAAGTAGTTGCTTATTATTTCTTCTTTGGAATTTTGTAATCCGATCTTGACAAACTAATATTACACATGGTGCAAAATTGCTACTGAGAATTAAACTGGGATAATCGCTGTTGAAAAAACACGATGCTATTAAGTGTATTATCTCTCCAGAAGGCAGCGTTCTTCAACTGCAAAATAGCATTCGGCAAACCGAGCTGTATAAATCAGTAACGAAAAGGATCAGTAGGGAGAAAAAGAGAAGAAGATTGACAGTAGTGAAGGACGCAAAGAACAAATTTGGTACCTGTATGCATTCCATCTTAAGAGCAGCAAGTATCACAAGCAGCAACCTTAGAAAACTTCATAAGACCGTAGTTTGTTTTTCATCACTGTACCCAGTGTATCTAATTTGCAAACAAGAAACTACCATAAGAATTAATAAAACTGTAGAAAGATATATGAGTTGCAAAATCATTATCTCAATGCACCACTGACTTACCAATATCAACAGCTCTGCCCATATCTATCATCACTAACAGCTATCGAACTGAAATTGTTTGACTGGATCATACTCGGTTTTCTCGGAATATAGAGCATAGCAACAAAAAACACAAAAGTACAACTATTATTTCACTTTTTCAAAGCAGGTAGAGGAAGATGTTGTAGAGTTCTTCATCTAAATGGCAGGAGTAACATACCTAAAGTTTGGACCATCGGTCTTGATAAACATCAATGTGATGAATCTGCAGGCATAAGCAATAATTCAAAGTTGTAATGAATGAAGTCCCCTACAGAAAATGACAGTTTGATGTCGATGGTGAAATTCCATTGCACTGCCTTATTATCTTTTGCATGTTTACAAGGAAAATGGAGCCTGCATACAGATTGTGGACAAGCAATCATTTTTGGAACAAAATTACAGAGTGCGGATGATTAAATATCATTATTAGACTGCAAGTTCCGATTCCTACCCTACCTATTTATTTTGTGCAAACTTTAAAATTGACAAATACCAGGGTTTTTCATATTGGTATCAAATCGTACAACATGAATACCCATAATCTTTCATTAAGTATGAGCACAATCTACCAATTAGATTCCAGTTAATCCACCAACCGAAAGAGAATGCACTGGAAATACCTGTAACCAATGGCCTCGTTAACTTGGCATCATAAGCACTCAGGCAGACCTCGAAACCAAGCCATTTGTTCTGATATCCTAGTCGCCTATTCAAATAGGAAAGACCTCGTTAAAACTAGAGAGCAATGAAATTGAATGACAGAGGAATTGCTTGCATAAACCTATTTGCGACTAGCATATACACAAAATAAAAAATCTTAAAGTTAGTTCAGACTCAACAGTAAAGCAAGTAAAATCTACACCAAGTGGTTGAAATATGGAATGGCCGTTAGCCAGTTAAGCAACGGTTAAGTAGTTTTACGTAGAAGAAACAGTTTTACAGTCACGTGTTAAAGATGTAAAAAAAAAAGTGTCCCCCTCTCTAATAGCTTGCATATCAAGGTGAGATGGTGATCATGACGTACGAACGTTTTAGAGCAAGCAATAATTGTTGGAACTATTTCAACGCTACAAATGTTACATCTATGATTATACTTGTAATGTTTGTGCTCGAAAATAGACTACACCAGATTAGATTAAACCTATAAACCTAAACAAAAGATGGACTAAATTACGAAAAACAGTACAACTAATAACTCTGGCAATATCACACATATGATAAGGCAATGACAAAGAATGCATTTTATCATTCACTGTCTCTAGCTCCTAGGCAGAGCCGGCCCAATATAAATGTTTTTGGTGGGATGCCTAGACTAACATAACTTTTGTTTTGCCCATCCCAAGAACTAGAAAAATCATTGTATAATTATTTTTTACGGAAATTAGTTGGCATTGGCTTGTGATGCCCAGTACACTTGGACTATTGACATCCCTCATAAACCGGCTCTACTCCTACATGCGTTCGTATTGAAAATCATTCAAAGATCAGTTTTTGTAACAAGAAATGAAAAGTTTTCACAAAGAAATAGTGGATACAAAATTAGACCAGTATAGCCAGACAACTCAATCGTGATAAACTTTCTCTCTCGCTTCTCTCATCGGGATAAAAATAAGCCTTGCAACCAAAACAAAAAATGGACCAAATTATTCTACAAAGAACAGTACAACTAATAACTCCGGCAATTCCACACATGAAAAGGCAAAGATCAAGAATGCATTTTCACATTCACCGTCTCTTGCTCCTACGTGCATTTTATATTGTAATATGTAATTTGTAAATCATGCAAATATCAGATTTTGTAACAAGAAAACAAACAAACAATGGATTGAAAATTATACCTTTATAGCCAAGATAACACGATCATGATGAGCTTTCTCTCTCTCATCCAGCGACATACGTACTTCACACTTCACGCTGCCCCCTTAAGTTCCACTCTCCGAGGAACTGGATACCTGCAATTTCGCCTTCATGTTTTCACACTGAATTCCCTTCTAAAAAAGCGAGATATCAAGAACACATATTCAACTTCAAAACCTATCAAATAATAAAATAAGTTGCACATCGCATAATTGGTTACCGGAATCGAAAGCCTTTTTCAACAGGTTCAAAAGAATCCATTTTCCAATTGCAATGGTACCGGAGGAAGTTAAGTCCATCAAAAGCAAACCATTTTCAAATGAACAACATGCTAGCTAAGTTAATCGACACTTATCAAAAAAACTCATTAATAATAGTAATAACATTAATTACCGGCATTTTCTAGACTCATATCAAGAAAATACATTGTTTCTCACACTCTGCCTACATGCAAATTACAAGTTATTTTGTGACTACCAACAATCAACATTATTTATCACATCAAAAGTATAAATGAATCAGGAAAATAAAAAAATAAATCAAAATTCAAACTCATGCAAAAAAGTCCAGACAGATATTTAAATCTCAGAATTTTCCATTTTGTTACTGCACTTATATCGTTTGTTCATTCAGTACAAACCAAGCTATTCACAAATCAAGAAAAGGCATTCCCTAATAATAGTAATCAAATCAGTTAGCAGCATTTTCTATATGACATCAAGAGAGCACATTTTCTTTCACTCTCTACCTACTTTATGCACAACAAGAATTATTGAGAACCAACAAAATCATATCAAAAGTATCAACGAATCAGAAAACCCGAAAAGAAACAAAATTCAATTTCATGCAAAAAGGACCAGATAGATAGTTAAGCTGATAAGCTCTGATGCTGCCTTTCCCGTCTCGAATAGACGAACAGGAACAAGCTGAAGTAAGGCACGAGAGACCATTTTGCTATTGCACTGATACTGTTAGTTCAATCAATCAAAAGCAAACCATTTGCAAATGAAGAATATGCATTCCTAAAATAATATAACACACACCAACTTTTACAAAATTTTAACAAGAATAGTAGTAATAACATCGATTACAGGTGTTTCCTAGATTGACATCAAGAATACACACTGTTTCTCGCTCTCTGCCTACTATATGCACAACAAAATCATTAACATTGCAAAAAATCTCATTGATAATTACTAGTAATAACACCAATCACCAGCGTTTTCTAGATTACATCAAGCGAACACATTGTTTCTCACTCTCCTAATCTATGCACACAGAAAATTCTTTCAGGCCTACCTAGTACCTACATTATCTCACAGAAAAGAATAAACGAATTTCAAAAAACCAAAAACAAGCAAAATTCAAAAACCAATAACAAGCAAAATTCAAAATCATGCAAAAAAAGACCAGATAAATATATAATTTCCAAATTTTCCATTTTCCGGAAACTAATAAACACTTGACATTACAAAAATCTCATTAATAATTACTAGTAATAACATCAATCCCTGGCGTTTTCTAGATCACATGAAGAGGACACATTGTTTATCATTCTCCTACTCTATGCACACGAAAAAATCATTTGCCTAGTACCTACATTATCTCACAAGAAAGAACAAACAAAACTCAAAAACAAGCAAAATTCAAACATCCATGCAAAAAACACCAAACAGATATTAAATCTCCAAAATTTTCCATTTTTTTCATTTCCTGAAAACTACCCCCTCCACTCTATACACTGCGAAGTGGGCCTCGCCTTCTCTGTCCCAGCCTTTAACGGGCAAGGCGCCTGTACAGGTGGCACCATACAATTATACTGCAAGCACAACGCGCTACTCAAAGGTATCTCAGCCCTCGGATTAATCTCGATCCCAGTCAAGAAATTATGCTGTAAATACAAAGTCTGTATACCCGAAGCCAACAACCGGTCCACCAAGCTCCCTGGTACCGAACCAGTAAACCGATTATTATTCAGATAAAGATTCTGAACCGAAGATAACATCGGCGACACCTCACCGTAAAACCTATTGTAACTTAGGTCCACATTCGGGATAACAACTTGGTTCACCGGTTTCACCACTCCATAAAAAAAGTTACGGTTAACTTGGAGAGTGGATAATGGAAAATTAAAAACCTCGCTCGGGAACAAACCAGTGAACCGGTTTAAACTCAAATCTAGATAGTTTAACCTAGTTAGCTTAGCTAGGGTTTGGTCAATAGCGCCCTCGAACCGGTTCGAGGACAGAGAAAGGTACTGTAACGAATTCGGAAAATGAACCGGTGAAATCGTACCACTAAAACAATTCCTTTTTAAATCTATCCTAGTTAATTTATTCGAAATAAAAGCCGGTATAGAGCCAGTTAACTTATTATGTCCCAAAACCAGATTAGTCAACTCCGGTAAGGTCCCGATAGATAACGGAATAGTCCCATTTAATCGATTATAGCTTAAATCTAGGGTTTTCAACCGGAGTAGGCCGGAGAAACTCGCAGGAATCTCTCCGGATATGAAGTTCCGACTGATCCCTAAAAAACGGAGGTTTTTTAGGTTCGATAACGATTCGGGTAACGTTCCGAGGACTTTTCCGGGGGTAAGAGTGAGGGATGAGAGTTGAGAGAGTTGGCCTAAGGCGGGGGAGAGGTGGCCGGAGAGGCCATGAGAGGAGGCGGAGGGGTCACCGAGGTTGAGGGCGGAGATACGGTCTCCGTCACAGAAAACGCCGGAGAAGGTGCAGGGGTCGCAGGAGAAGTCCCAGGTGGAGAAGAAGGTGGAGTTCGGGAGGTCGGAGAGGGATCGACGGATGGATTGCAGCGCGTAGAAGTCGATCGGGTTTAGTATCGCGTTACATAGGTAAATAAATTGCAATAAAAGTAATATAAGTAGATTCATTGTATTAGTATATATATATATGTATGTATTGATTGATATATATAGAGATTTATTGGATGTGTTGAGCTTGTTTAGAGAGAGAGTGTTGAAAGTGAAAGTGAAAGTGAAAGTGAGCTTCAAGTGCAAGTTTGTGTTGATTGATAACTTTTATTAGAATAAACCAAAAAAAACTATGGGTTAAATTTGATTATAACCCCGGTAACTTATAATTATTGGAATTTTACCTCCATAAGTTATCAAATTTTTGCAACTAAACCCCAATAAAGTGGCATAACTTTGTAGTCACTTGTTTGTTTTACAATTTATTTGTTTGTTTGATATATGCAGTTTATCAATGCGCACGGGTTAGATAATAATTAAACCTGGAACTATGGGTTATTTACAGATAAATCTTGAGGAACATCTTTAAAATGACATAACTTTGTAGTCATTTGTTTGTTTTATATAACTACTTGTTTGATATTATGTAGTTTTTCGATGCTCACAAGGTTGGATAATAATTATTTATAAAAAAAAAATCATTAGAACGGGTTTTACATGCAAACAATATTATTTTAATGAGAAATATTTTGTTTGTCATTCGGTAAAATTTAGTTGACATGCATAGATATCAAAAAACTAATTATAATAAATATAAAAAAAAGCAACCAAAACGTTATGTCATTTAAAAAATAGCATTGGGGGTTATTTGCTAAAGCAAAATAGTTGATAGGGGTTAGTTGTAAGATATGATAGTTCTTGAGGGTTATTTAGTGAATTTATTGCGTTTGACCTCATGTTATATCTGTATGTATGTAGCTGTTATATAATGTTTTGTATTTTCCCAATGAATATTGATTGATTGGATTCTTTAATGGGTTAGGTTTGGAAATTAAACGGTTGTCCGAGCCTACGTGAAGGTCCATGTGGGATAGTAAAAGCTTAGGTTCGGTGACAGGTCACTTATTATTCATTTATTTTATTTTGTTTTGGTACATCAGAATATTACAGGTCACTTATTACTAGTATTAAATTATGGTTTATGTTGGAACATGGAAAATGACGATTTGTTTTTTTTACCCTTTTTGTTTCTTGTTTCACTGTTTTGTGTTCTGACGTTTTCCGTTTTTTGGGGGATGTTTGTTTTTGGAAAGTGAGAATCAATTAGAAAATAATTATAACGGCTGGTGAATAGGTGAAAAATAATTAAGATGTAGTAGTATGCAAATATCTAAAATAAAAATAAAAACTCCATCTCACACAAAATAATTAAGTGGATTACAGTTAATAATTATATAGTATATGATTATATACCCTTGTCTACTACCCTTTCCCTACCGAGCACAGTTTTTTTCGTCGATCCGGTGTTTTCTCGTTTCATTAGAATTTCTCGAACGTTTCCGATCACAAAATAATAACGATGGAAACTGACATTAGATATCAAGTTATGGTCTAAACCAACCAAACAACTTTGCTATCAGAAAAGTCCTGGTACATATGATGAAAGTGATCTGCAGAACCATGTGAGCATCAATATATATAGCACGCGGCCCGGGCAAATAATAGTGAAGACGCGAGTTTGCTTTGAAAAGAAAAGGGACAAACGATCGATAAGATATTAAGATCAATAAACCTTCATCATAATAATAATGTTTGATATAGATAGTAATATGTTTGTTGATAGTATGTGATTAATTGGTCTAGAGTATGAGATGCAAGTGAACTGCAGATGATTAATTATTCTCATACACAATTAGACAAAAAAAACTATGTTCTTCAGTTTTTTTCCTAAAAAGAGAAAAGTGTATATAATAAACCCTACCATTACCATGGTCTATATGCCTTTTTCACCAACTAATCGCTATTATATGCGTATTAAACATTCGTGATTTTTACGTCTCTAGCTTTAAGTGTAAAGTAAGTGTAAAGTTCACTCAAGTTTCTTGGTGAAAGGCAATGATAGTAAATTATCATGGAACAATTAAATATCTTTTCTAACACTCGTAACAAATCATCATGGAGTAATTACTACTACTTTATAGTTAAGCAATATAAAGTGTACATACATGTAGTGGCGAGTAGTAATACTTATCTTATCAAAACTAGTTATAAAAGAACATAAAAAAATTAATTTTTTCCGGCGCCTTTTAGTTCGTCGGCACCTAAACTCAATGGTTGTTATGACTAATAGCCAGCTTATACTATGGCGGGCTGTGGCCACAGATGATGAGTTTATTTATAGAACAGATGTTGTATGCAAAACACGAGTTTAAGACTATTTTACCGCAATCTTTAGATACACAATTGAACTTGATCAGTAACTTGTCAGGGATGCGTAGAAGGATCTTTGTCACTAGGTCTTCGTTACCGAAAACTGATTTTACGGATAGTAAAGCCAGTCTTAATTCTGAAATAGTATATTTCTTTTCAGTTCTGTAAGCTTTTTTGCTTGGCAATTTGTTTATTCAGTTGAGCCAAACAAGTTTCAAATTAGCGGCTTGTCTGCAAAGAAGATGATCAAATTTATGAAGAAATGTTTGAAAAACTGAAAAACGCTATTTATACTGCTTTAAATATCCAGTTTCACCAGGTTTTGAGACAAAAAAAGGCTCAGATGTTAAGCAGTCAGACTAAATATATTACAAACTATAAGAAAGAAAAGGAAACAAACTAATTAGAAAAGTAGAAACTGCAAATCAAACAAACAAGTTTAGAAAAGTAGAAAACTCTTGATAAATACTAGAAATTAAGATTGGGTACATAAAATATGCATTGTCTAGCAAAGAGAATGCAAATAATCTTCTATTTACTTATTAAGTTTTTTCAGAAGTAAAATCCTAAAGCATTTAAATCTTCATTTTATATGATGAAAGGCTGGCTAGTTAGTGATCACTCTTTTAAACAATCCTCACTCATTACATGGAGGAGATAAATTATTTGGTCCTCTTGGAAACACTCAAAATTCCCAATACAATTGTTAACACTCAAAAACATAGAAAAGTAGAAAACTCTAGATAAATACTATAGAAATTAAGATTGGGTCTTTGCATTGTTTTTATTGAACCACCCTCTAACAAAGTAACCCTTCAACTTTCACTCTTTACATGAAAAAGCATTTGGCAAGGTCGGTAATATTACATTTATACACAAAAATAGAAATTAACAAAAAAAGGTTAGCTATGAATTCAAACAAAATGGCATATATGGGTAATGGTAATGCATGTTAGCGGCTCATGACACTAACAAATTTGGCTTGATATTTTTAAGTGGTTCACACCCTATTCGGAAGGGCGCTACATTAAAATTCAAGAGTTTTCAGGCAATGTAAACAGTATGAATTAGATATGCAACTTTTGTAAAATATCCAGTAACAAACTAGTTCATTGGAATAAAAGTAAAAGGAAAAATAATAATGGAGTAAACGGAAACTAAAAATACGGTTTATATCATTCGCCTAATTGGTGTGAATGTCCGTTAACGATGTCGAAAATGAGAGATTTATAAGGCCTGTGATTTTCCCTGCACCTCTCGATCTTTAACTGTTCAATCTCTCTATTTTGTTTAGAGACAAAACAAAATATGTATTTATGGATATGATAAGATATATGGTCAAAGAACAAAGATAATTTTAGAGCTGGGACATTTACTAACAAATCAAAAACAAATAAATAATAAGACTAGTGGATACGTCTGTAACAAAAATGGGAAACTGAAACATTCAAATGTGTTAAAAAACCTATAATTATCTCAAATAATTACGGGGACTATCTACAAGCTACTAGTATACTGTATACGTGTAACTGTTTCAAAAAATAAAATAAAATCCTAGTTCTTAGAATAAATAAATGCAAAGAGTAATTTTGATTTGACACTTTCTAGAATATTTGATCAAAAGATGCGCACGTTGCCACTTACAGAAACTTTCTAAATAAATTATTCGATACTGATGTCATGTTATGAACAAACCAATTAAAGTTTTGTGTAACACTTGCATGCGTTTTTTTTCTCTGTCATCTAAGTTTTGCAAAGTGTTGAATTGAATGCTGTCACATGGTTATGTTAGTACAAGCAAATGTTTCATGTCATTCAATTTTCATTTTCATTTTCATTTTCATTTTCCATGAACGCAAAAGCTCGAGAAAACAAACAAAATCCCAAGGAAAATAACAACAATTTTATACATGAAAGAATTTCAAATAATATTTACAAGCTGGGATTGAAAAAACAGGAATCAACTACTTTATGCTATTTTCAGTTTAATAATTGTTTAGTAAACAACAAAAAAGCTACCAGATCATCTGTCGACATTTTAGGCTCCATATAAGGGAGCTGATTTTGCTGATAGAAATTGCTAAGAGTCTCTATTTCCACCATTTATATGATCTTCTGCAGTAAAAATCTCAACATAGTATCTTTTCCAGTAAGACGGCTTTTGGTACTTTTTCACCAACTCGAAGCTACCTCGACTACCTTTTAGAAGCTGCAACACCTGTACACAGGAAAAGGGAGGAATTTAATAAAAATAACAGAAACAAGTTTACATGATCAATCAAGTCCACATTAATTTTAACTCCAAAATGTCTTGTTATAGATAAGCATAAGCTTATGATCAGGGATATAATCGAGATGTATAATACGGGTCGAGAGTGAACTTCTTTAAATCTGAGGCCTATATACTCTTAGAATCATATGTTGTTCTCTTCAAAAGGGAGAATCACATGAATCCACAAAATAATTACCACTAAGACCACCTAAACTATGAAGCAAGCCGTCAATTTCTACGTCATGTTTCATGTGGAAAGCACATTAATGTTAAAAATCCAACCCTGTGCTTTTTTGCATATAATATTTGATTTCAGTATTATTTTATTAGGGTGTGTAGAAGATTATTCCATATAAATTTATATAGAATTACTTGCCTGTCGCATCCGAGGACGTTGAATCGCAGACTGCTGAATGCATAAATAAGCAGTCAAAACCATGAGCTTCATCTGTATTAAGTTGTATTCATCTCCAAGAGAAGTATCAACAAGCTCTCTGATCTTGTTCTTCTTTAGCAATGGTTTAGCCTATATACAGAGGGCAATAGTCGAGTCTCCATTTACAAATTTTCCACAATAAGGAACAGAGTTAAAAAAAAATTGAAATTACCCAAATGACAAGACTTTGTTTGGAGTAGTCCAGAGCTTTACGTCCAGTGATTAGCTCCAATAACAACACCCCAAAGGCAAAAACATCTGTTTTTTCGTCCACGATACCGTGCATCAAGTATTCAGGAGCAAGATAGCTACAATTTGGAATCAAAGAGTGAATAAAACGAAGTCAAAATAACTAATGTAGAAATACACAATCTTTGATAAAAGAATCGATATATAAGCTGGCCTGTTTACATACCCGAAAGTCCCTTCGAATTTGGAAACTGTATGGTGAGTCCATTGTTCCGGAAGCCATTTAGCAAGACCAAAATCACAAATCTGAATTGAAAATATTTACAAACTTTTGGTTCAGACTTCTCTAATGGTCTTTTGGCTCTAACAGAAAACTACCTTTTATAATACATTTTGCAATTGGATTTCTGAACTTTTCCAGAGACTTTGCGAACAAACTATGTTCAGGAACCTCAAAAATGTTGTTGTTAATTGTTATGAAAGTTTATACGATACTAACGTTTAAAAGAAAAAGGCCCGTTAGTTTCAGTCCTAAGCCATGCAACAAGAACAAAACTAAAGTTTAAGAGAACAAAACCAAACATAATCTTCATGACGTGACCTCGTTCTATTGGCCACATATAAACTGAATATATCAATTTCTAAAACTTTAGAAGCCTTTGAAGTTAGAAATGTAAAATATATGCTTTTATATTTGAGTTAGATTAAAAACTTTTGTGTACGGTAGCGAGAGTCTCACAAGCATGAACTGTTTCTAGTGAACGGGCGGCAGAATACAAAATAATGAATTACAAAAAAACTACTAAAAGTTATAAAGCTCTTTTAAGGTGTACCTGAGGCTCAAAATTTTCTGTGAGCAATATGTTGGCAGCCTTAATATCTCTGTGAATAATTCTCCTTCGACAACACTCGTGAAGGTATAATAAACCTTCCCCTGTTCCTAGTGCCACATTATACCTAATGCTCCAGCTTAATTTCTCTTTTTGACCTGTCAAATTTATGTAGATACTATATAATGCAATTCCACTATAACGCGGAAAGATAACACTAAACGGACACTTCGAATTAGAAAATTACACAATCTTCCTTAACATATAAACCTATCTTTTTATTCTGAAAAATATTTGTGTTCACTCCCTTATACTAAAACATATAATATTTTGACAAAACATTCTGAATTTGAAAATTACACAATCACCGCAACCTATTAAACTGTCCTGCTCTATCCTCCAAATGATCTAATTTGCTCACCTGCTCCCTAAATTCTAAAGCAGTTTCTTTCTGGCTTACTCAAAACTAAACATGGAACATGTTAATTTCAAATCTGAAAACAAATGTATTTCCACGTAAAGGAATTGTTTGGTTGCTGATTTAAGCAAAAAAGCTGGATTATTTGAGTTTGACAAATAAATTGTGTCCATTCAGCCTAAAGCTCCGAGAAAAAACAAAAATGCACAAATATTTGGCTGATCAACCAAATGCAATCCAACTTTTAAGAATAAGAAAGCTGATTTAAAAGCTGCAAACAAACAAGGTCCAAATTGGAAATATGAAAACATACCATGATGAAGCAGAGAAGCTAAGCTTCCAAGAGGAGAATATTCGAGGACAAGGAACATCCCTCCATCAATTCCATAGCCGATTAATTTTGCGGTATTTTGGTGGTTCACATGACCCATAATTCCGACCTCGGCCAAAAAATCCCCTATTCTATCGTCAGTATGGCCTCGGGTCAATCGTTTTATGGCTACAATCCTCCCATCTCGCAAAATCCCCTTGTACACTTCAGCGTATCCTCCTTTTCCGATTAAATTATCTGTAGCACAAAAAATGTAGAATATAAGTATCGAACCAAACTCGGTATATCAGAAATTCCAACTAAAAACTCACGAGCACTCAAAACTCCTGCTTTTAGTCTCAGAGTGTTACAGATCCGATAACTAACAGTCTGCCAAATAAACATATAGTAAATCATCATTTCATTTTACCTTACACTTCGAGAAAGCATTGATATAACTCCTAAATACAAAATTATCCAACATCTAGACCTGTCCAAAAAGGAATCATCTAGTTGCTAAAACACAAAGGGTTAACCTTTTTCATGACATTCCATTGGAAGTGCTAAGTTGTTAACATTTACGCTCGTTTTATGGAGATCACAGACATTTTCTTTTGATATACTATAATTTAAGGATCGGGGTGATTTTATTGAAAATTATAGGCCACATATATATAGATATACCTTATGCATACAGCACACAGATGATCAAAACTTGCTTAATCAGTAAAGAAAATTTATGATTACAAAAAAAAAAAGTAAAGAAAATTATTTTCCTAACTTTTACACGTGAATTTTCCAATCCAATGCATAACTAAATTTACTTCAAATATGAAAAATTCAAAGGAAATTTAAACGCTATTTCAAAGAAAAATTACTGACCTTTGTTGAAATAATTACTAGCATTTTGGAGCTCGGACAGAGTAAAATTCTTCCATTGAGGCCGTAATTCGCCATCAACAAGGGGATTCATCGCGGTACATATATACTCTCTCATACTGCTACTGAGTCTTTTAGACATCTTCATCACGGTAAGAGGATGTAATGTGGGTAAGGGTTTCTTCGACTTCATTTTCAACAAATCGAAAAAACCGTGCCAACGGCTCACAGATTTTGCGCTATTTTTATTTTCAAATTCGGATGTGCTTGCTTTTGAAGATACCGTTTCGGATTCTTCAGTTCTAAAGTAGTCCTCGAGAACACCAGTAGGTGAATATGATTTTTCTTTTCCCCCCATTTAATTGAAAGGACCAATCTGTAAAGAAAAGTTAACAATTGCAGAACCCTTAGAGCTTTAAAGAACAAAGCTGGGAACTTTTTGTTCAAAAAATAATACTAGAAAAGAGAGGGCTTTTGTTTTTCTTTTACGGCTTGTAGGTATATTAAAAAATTATCTTGGAATTGAATTCTGCTTTAGGGTGAAAAATAGCTTAATCATTACGGCCATGAAAAAAATTTGGTTTCCTTTAATTACATATACAAAGAACAGAAAATATCATGTTCCCCCTTTTTTTTTTCTGGAATTTTGTATAAATTAACTATGAAGTTGACAAATGGCCTAGTTATGATGAGCAAAATGAACAACCTGAACTAAAAAGATTATGAAAATGAGAGAAATATACATAATGGGAGAATAAATGTTAAACAAAAGACAAGTGTGTGAAGTTTGAAGAAACTAGAAATACAAAGCCAAAATGACAACTACAAGTGTTAAAATCACAAATTATGAAGAATAAAACAAAAAGTATAATTTTCTTTAACAAAACAAAAAATTAGCTAAAGCCTAAAGGGTATTGCAAAAAAGTGGTATATGCTTGAAAAAAAAGAACAGAAAAGACGTACAAAAAATTACAAACCTGCAGGGAAAAAAAAAAGATACCCAAGAGTTGGAAAGACACCAAAACAGCAAAAGATAAACTTTAGTAATAAATGAGACATATGTTGGGTAGTAACAAAGTACAAAAATAAAGGCACTACGAGTTGTTGTTATCAAGTAAAAATAACCCAACAAAGAGGGAACAAGATGTTTGGGCTTACCATGAAAGTGAAGAAGTTGAAATTTTTGTACTACAAAATGACAAAATCATAAAAAAGCAAATGACTCTGTAACCCAGAAACTATAGAGTGTCTCAACGGTCTTGAATTAATAAATTTTGTTTATTTTATTTTTCTGCTAAATATATAGTAGTATGTTGTATAAATTGTATTGTTGTATCTCTCTATTAATATTAAGAAGAGAAGAAGAAGAAGAAGAAGATGTAAAAAGAGGGAAAATTGGGATATAATACGGATACCATATCTGAACTAAATCTTTTAAGACAAGATTGAAATATGTTAGTCACTTCTTTATTTGGTCAAATTGTACTATAAGGGGAAATAAATAAATAATAAATGGAATATACCAAATTGAAAAGTAGGCTTACGTCATTGTTTTGTACTAACTATGGACTAATATCATTTTAACCCTCTAAACTTTGAGAATATACATATTGAGTCCGGTTAAAGGATTGAATTTAAGTAAATAACTTTAGTTGTGAGTTATGGCAAATATTGAACTTGTTAGGTTAACTCTTATTAACTTCAATTCCTTAAGTGACAGATCTGAAATGTGTGACCATTTTATGGGTAATGGTTTTTTAATGAATTTTGTGTGTGTGAGAGGTAGGGCTGTGTTCGGTCCGGTTCGGTGTTTGGTAAAACCGAAACCGAAATCGAGCATACTTTTCGGTCCAGTTTCAGCTTTTTTCGGTTTTATTTTTGATTTTTCTGTCTTTTCGGGTTTTTTCGATTTTTTTCGGTTCTGTTCGGTTTTTTCGGTTTTTCGCGCAGCCCTAACGTGGGGTGTTTGTAAGTGATTGATAAGTTTTTGTTTGGTTGAACTAGTTGGTTTGCAACTTTTCAGTTGAATTTTTTCTTTTTGGTATTATAGCTAATTTTACGTATTTCATTTGCCAAAATTAAAGTAGATTTTTTCCTATCTTGGCATAAAAAGGTTAAAGACTTGAGATTGAATATTACCCGTTTCTTTTTAGACTCAAATAAGCCAACTTATTTTGTTTAAAGTTTACTGTAAACAAGTTTGTTAACTAGTCATATTATATATATAAATCAACCCAAGAAAAAAATGAGACTGTCAAATTTTGACCATTTTTTTTTTAAATATCCCCACTTATTAATTACTCAATTACATTTATTCAATTCAAAATATAAAAAACACATAAAAATCGCTATCTTTTCAAAACAATAATCTTATACCAAACAAAATCGTTTTACGTGTATTTTGTATAACAAAAACATTATATTAGTCAACATTTCTAATTTAGTATATTCATTCAATCAATATACTTTTTAAAATTTTATTTTTCCAGATTATATATATATATATCACGCGTCGCACACCTAACAGCTAGGTAACGATTACTAGTATATGAATATATTTCTATGAATTATAAGTTATAATCATGTTAAGAAGATTTGAAGTTGGTCATAAGTAACTTCTTTTTTGTCTTACTGTATTATGATTCTCGTGATATCGAGTCTCAGTGAACTTCAATTGAAAATTTTCGATCCCTTTAACTATATACGACTTATTGTCGATACATCCGGTCATAGCTTCATCGTGGCCAGATAATATAATATTTTCTTGTAAGATACAACTCAAATTCACTGAAATAGCATATACAAGTATCATTTTATTTTTATAACTTCCTATAAAGTTGTGAGGTATAGCCTTTAATTGTTTAGCTAAAGATGTAGCAATTACTATTAGGGGTGTTAAAAAAAATGAACCGGACCAATTTGGTATTTTGGTCTGATCTGACATGAGTTTTTAACATTTTTGGTATGGACTAGAGTTCAAAAAATCCAAAACCGTTATTAATGGGTTGGGCTAGGTCTAGCTAATCAAAAACCGGACCAAACCGCACCAAATCGAGGTGGCCTGTTGAAATTAAACCGTGAAAACCGTTTTAATCCACTAAAACCAAGAGTATGTATGTTAATTAGCAAAGTATATAATAAATTTAAAATTATCTCAGCTATAATTTTAACGTTAGTTAAGAAATAATCATAGCCATTAAATTAATTGTATACAATTTTTATAAAAATATTTTTTGTTTTCTCATTTGGAATTATAACAGTTGTTTGAGTTTTATTTAAATTTATATTCGGATATAATTTACCATGATGTCTTTAAAGTGAAACCTCGATAATCCGAAACCCAACCGAAAAGAAACATTCAACCCGTAAGTCAGTCCGAAACCGGACCGAACCGTTGGTCTGGTTTGGACTTGAATATTATATTAATTTGGTTTGGGTTCGTTTTTTCCAACCGTTATAACTCAGACCGTGAACGCCCCTAATTACTACATAGTTTATATTGAAAAAATCATATAACGTGAGGGATGATTTTAAAATAGATCAAGTAGAATAGAGAATGATGGTTAAATTAGATGATGTTGGTCCTAAACGTTGCTTAAATGCTTGTTTAATGAGAGTGACAGAGACATATATAGAGTTGGGATTTGGTTTTGGTAGGCGCCCAACCTAACAATCTTTTATTTTTCTAATTCTTGTGATGTAACCTATCATAATAAAATAGAATAATACTCGTGTGGAAATGGCACAATGATTATTGATTAAGATTTAAGAATTGAAATTTTGTTTTCAGTGGATAAGGACCCAGGTTATTTCAGAAAATAAAAAGGATGTGAAACTGGTGGATCTCTTTCCTTCTCACTTTGAAGTTATTAATTTCCAGATTGAATTAAGCTTAATAGTATTGGAGAATAATCAAATTGTAAACTTAATTAGTCACAGATTGTTGAAAGTGAGTGGAACTTCCACCACAAACTTAATGCACTAATTGAATTATTAACCAAAATGCGAATAATTTATTTGACAGGGAACGAATTTGAGTCCACAAGTAAAAAATAATAATAGTTACTCCATAAATACCAGGGACACATAAAGTATGCAAACAAAAAGCTGAACATTCAATAGAAAATTCACTTTCACCAGCAACGTATCAGTCTTGAATTTGTTACTGAGAAGGTATTTTGATCAATGAAAAAATATATATTTGCTTTTGACTTTAGACGACAAATATTGTAATTTAATTGCTAAATCAATAAAAGCATATTTACACCACAGCACTGTATCGATTGATGGGTTGTCTAGATATTAGAAATGTAATTCACTCTTTTTTTAGTTGAGTAGGAATGTAGGATACTAAATACTCATATAATTTTAATATAATTACAAATAGGCATCCGTACATACAACAAATGGTTCAATCATTAAATTCAGGATGTTAATTACTAATGTATGATTCAGATTCAATGAAATCCCCAAGCAAGGATTTCATGATTGAGGCTTGATTGGTTCTTCAAACCCAAGCATGCAAAGAAATCATTGTTCCCATTCATGTCCCTCCAAATTAATTAATTTAATCAGCTACTTTGGAATTTAAATGACTTTAGAACGATAATGCCATGATTATCAAATGTCAAAAACTTTAAAAGGGTTGTAAGATTCGTTATGATAGTACTATTTAGGAGTCTTTAGCACGGTTTATTCATTCATAATTTCATATTAAATGAAATGAAACCCTTAGAAGTTTTCGACAAGTCAAAAGTATTCGAGTAATGGGTTCAAAAGTCACCTTTAATTCCCCCTCAAGTTTATTATAAATTACCCAATTCTTATTCACGATGACGCCAACTATAACAAAATAAAAATAAAATAAAAAAACAGCAAAAAATTTAAGAGTCACGTCTAAGTAGCAGTCTGGCACCAGGACCATAAATAGCTAATCATCATATATCTGTACTCTGGCTATGTCCTTAAAGAGAGTTGAGCTAGCTGTACTTCTAATTTTTAATATTTTATTTAAACATTCTTACCCCCTGTGATGAAGGTAGTAAACCGGTTTTGTCTGTTCTGAAAAATTCAAAACAGTCTTGACTTGATTTTTTAAACAAGTAAAACCAATCCGAAATGAATCAATTTAGTATATTTTTTAGTTCATGTGTTAGGTTTTTAGTATTTGATACACCCAAAATAATATTATACTAGATTCGCGATACTGTTAATTGTTCGGTATTCATTCCAAAATGCACTATTATTTAGGGTGTGTCAACCAATAGTATTTTTTAGTTTTAGTTTTAAATTAATTTTAGATTAGATATTTTTGGTTTCATTAACATGTGTTACGTTTTTAGTATTTTTTAGTTTTAATTTTTAATTAATTTTAGGATAGATATTTTTGGATTCATTAATATGCGTTGAGTTTTTAGTATGTAATACACCTTAAATAATAATAGACTATATTTACGGTAGTGTTAATCGTTCGATATTGATTCCAAAACATTAGTAAAACAAAAATATAACATATAAAATTACATATTTTTGCAGCTTGAAAAACGAAGACAGGAACAAAAATGGATCCGAGGAAACCAGCCCGACCAATATTGGGTTTCATCATGATAAATGATACTAATGTTTTATGCATATTTACAAACGAATACCAAAATCTAAATAATAATATCATATAAACCTAACCTCAGTCCGTTACTACTGTAGATGTTTTTGGTTTGGTTAACTTTTAGTCTCAAATATATTTTTTGGCGTTTAGATGAATTGTTTCAGTTCAATTATTTAACGAATGAATTGGAAGTCTTTTGATATTGTTGACAGTGGCAGCCAACTATAGTCGCAAGGATTTGGTAAGGATTGAAAATTTTGGTTGATCAAATATTGACTTTTGCTCATCATCATCTTCTAAATCTCAAAGTTTTAAACCTTGAAGATATTACGTTAAAATCAGAAATGAGGATTAGCAAAAGAAATAACTGTCATGGTCTCCAACTTAAAATTCTTGATAATGTTGTTGAAGCACACCACAACTAGACTAGAGACAAATATTAGTTCTTCCGTTCCCAATTAATTGTCTATTACGAAACTACGTGTAATTTTTATCGGCCAATAACTTGTATCAAAAGTCGGAATGAAAATTTTCAAAAGTTAATCATATAGTTGAAGTATTAAATTATATGATTTAGTTTTGAATTTTTTTATTTCGGGAATGGAGGGAATACTTATTTAGGCTTACAGTATATCAGTCAACTCATAAGTTCTGCAAGCTTCATTTGGGATTTGCCAATGCAACGGGAGAATATCACAAGTGAATTATGCTAAATAAAAAAAGCACAATAACAAAATGAATTTGCACACTAGCCAGTACCCACTAGGAGTCTAGTATGGTCAACAACATTGACGTAGTGTTGTTGCCTATCTCTATCGTTTCGT
Source organism: Primula vulgaris (assembly GCA_963920805.1). Lineage (NCBI taxonomy): Eukaryota > Viridiplantae > Streptophyta > Magnoliopsida > Ericales > Primulaceae > Primula > Primula vulgaris. The sequence goes on from OY987219.1 coordinate 7,869,037, forward strand.
TGCTCGATCGATATTTCAGATAAACATAACAAGATACAAGGCGGGCAAGACGCAGCATTGGAGTAAGACTACGAGGAATTATAGCAGCTTTGCACCTTCGGTTTCAAAAAATCTCATGCTTGATTTTTTTTTTTTTTTTTTCAATCTCAGAAGTGAATTAAATTCACTTTTTTTAAGCTTATTAGCATAGAATAACTCTTTATCTGGAAGTTTCGCATAGAATCTTTTCGGCCTCAGTAGCAACACTTCTCAATTTCTTTTCTTTTATTTTTGTTTCAGTCTGTCCCTTCTGCGTATTAACTTTACTCCAAAGACACGACAGTCGGAAAAGATTTTTAGCATTTAGTTTTATGGGGTTCAAAGTTCAGAAATGCTCAGGACAGTTATATGGTAATTGGTCAACAATGTGTAGAGTCTTTAGACGCTTTAAATAAACGATGATCATTCAGAAAACACCACATCAACGGATAATGCTTATTCTTTTTTCAACAAGTGAGATATGAACTTCGGTTACCGTGCCCAGTAAAATGTTACAGTAAAAATTAGCTAGAGGAAAAAGAGAAAACAACTAGAACTCAGCACTTAGCAGTTAGACATGGGTCATTTAAATGTTTGCTTGACCAACTGAAAGTAAAACAAATACATTCCATGACATGGTCGAAACAGTGTGTTACGAAATAGTTTCAACAGGAGGCTAATAGCATATTCTTAATGACATCGAGATATGAAGGATTAGAAATTCAAACACCACTAAATTGCTATTATATTTTTATCACCTGTCTTTACAACACGCCAGATAGCTAATTTACTCCGCAACCAAACCAAAAGCTTTACATATATCACACTTACAGCAAAAGAAGATAAAACTTTTAAGATCCAAATCAAATAAAATTTACCTAAAACCCAGTTTCCAAAATGTCTACAGCATCCTATGCCAAGAATTGGTGGTGAACTTTGACAGCTCCCAGGGAAAAAGTGACAGAATTTAGTATACACAATATGTCCATGTTAGTAAACCTAGTGTTAGTAATATACCAGCTGTCTACGGAAAATTTTAGTTCTTCATAACCTAAATCTAGTCAATTTTCGTATACTCGAGCAACATGTGGGGAGACCTATAAATTTTAATGAGGGTCCAATAAAGAACCTCTTCAACTCCAAGTTCACCCTCAGCTCGAGCAGCATATATATCCTCACAAATGGCAATCAACCTATACAACACCGAATAAGCAAACCAATTTTCATTAAATTAATTATGGTGGCCGGGTCCAGGAAAAGTATTGTGAAATAAAAGATTTTCCAAGCTATTGTTTATGTTTTATTTGTCAATGTCGGGTAGGTACATAGATATTTAGTTTGATTATAGCATCAGTTCCTGGCTATCACTACTCACTAGGCTAGAACTAGTTCTTTAACAAAACTTTGTTAACTCTTCTATAAGCAAATAGGGGAGAGTTGATCTACGAAGTATGAAATTAGATTAGATAAGAAATTTAAAGGCTTACAGAATTTTTTTGTAATGAAAAAGCTACCCGAATTAGGGGGCAAGGTATCCCCACACATGAATTCGTTCCAAATGACCCAACTAGTGACGACTCAGAAAGTTGTTTATAACTTTTGTACTGACATTACTCTTAGCTGAAGGGAGGAGGTTAAGTGATACTGATTACTTAACTAATAGTTGTAGAGAACAACTAATCATTTCGCAATAACACATAATATAGAATGTTTATTACCTGTCACAAGAAGGAAGATTCTCAAAAGGGATTCTCATTCTCAGATCAGAGCACTGGAGTCTTATGAACCGACCTACTGCAAGTACAAAAGTAATGTAGAGGCTCCAAATGTTGAATTTGCTTAGAGTCTCCCCAAGAAATCCCTCTGGAACAGAAACAAAAGAATTATCTTTTGGATGAGTATCATATTAGAACTACCAGCATTTATATGATCACTCCTGAAACAGTTTTCTAAATAAATTAGAGGGAAAAAAAATCCCGACATACGTGGGGTTTCTTCAGAGACAATGACAGCCATTGGTCCTCCCAAGCCTTTACATCCACTTATTTCGGTTCCATTTATGTCACGAAAAGACCACCACTCAGGACTTCCATGATGTATAACAAGATCAGCAGAAACCCCATTTTTCTAAATATAAAAATAAGAAATAAGTTGGTATACCAGACACGAGAGAGACGGAGAGAGATAACGGTATCAAAAGGGAAAAAAACAAAGAATACTCGATGAATAATAACTCTAAGATACATGCTATTTAGTTTGAGAGAAAAAAATGACAAACAGTACAACACTTGCAAGGGAGTTCAAAATAAAGGTAAACACATTACACATGCCATATTTAAGCATGTAACCAAGCTATGTTGATAACACCAAAATCTTAAATTGCCTTGGATATAAAATGGAACGAAAAGTGAGGCGTAACCATGTGGAAGCAGCAGACAGTGAGACTAAATACAACAGAAATCACGGTACAAGTTATAGGAATATCTCCAGAAATGAAAATGACCAGAGGACTAAAACGACTGGAAAGTACGGCTGCTAAAAAAATAAAAAAAATATTTTCAAAGGCATGAAACACGTTTCACGGTTGATGCTTAAACAGCATTTTAATGTGATTCCACTCCAATTTAATTCAAAGAGCGTGGTTTCTGTTGGGCCTGTTTAGTTTTTTTTATTCCTATTTATTCGGGTTAAGTTAAGTAGCTTTCTAAGGTTTACTGGTTTCATGCCAACCCAGTGAAAATGACAAGAAAGGCATAACTTGAATATTCTCGGAATGAAGCTATACAGATTTAGAATTTGCTAGTATGGAAGTCCCCATTTTAGTAACTACACACTATGAAAACGAGTAACCAACAACTCTAATCTCTTGGATCATACTCTATATAGGATTAGTATGTAGTAAGATACTAAAAATATACCTCGGAGTCAAAAGGTCTGACATCACCCGAGCCAGTAACCCGAAATAATCTCGGATAAGTACTATTTAACCTAAAGCTGTTGGTAGAACCATTGAGAACTTCCCAAACTTCCGACGGTTCAGGGACATGCATACTATTTTCATACTTCACAAGTTCCTTGCCTTTTGGTCTATCCCTAGTCAGCATCCAAGTGAAAATGATAAAAGACTCGGCATCAATAGTTCGTATGTATCTACGAAGGACCACTTCGGGGACTAGCCACAACGTACTGGCATCAGGTTGACAGCAAATGAGCTGAATATCATCCTTACTATATGTGTCTAAATGATTATCAGGGTCAAGATCTTTAGTTGTATTGAGATTCTCCCATGGAATTATTTCACATAATGTTGTTTTGAATAAGGTTAACTTTCCCCCAGATGTTTTTATATCGAGCTGAACACTAGCGTCATTGATGGGATTAGCAATGTTTGTTGGGTTCCCACTGCTGTACATCTGTAAGGAAGTGAGAAGTTTTTTTTTAGTATAATAAAATGGAACATAAAAAATGATAATTTTTGGTGAGGGAATTCCAAAATTCATGTTCCACGTATAGCTGGAAGCTACGTGAGTAAAGATCCCTGGAATGATGCTTGACGTGTACAGACCCGTAAGGTGGGATAAATTCTGATCCCAGTTTAAAAAATTAAGAATTTATTTGCTCGTATGTCATAGACACTTTTTCTTTGAATCTTTCTCCTCAATGCATTTCTTAGGAAAAATGTTCATCACGTCATAATCTGGGAAAACCCTTATCTGCTCTTCCGAAGGGTATTTCAATGTAATATATGATTCGGTTATAAGATGGCTCTACGTTTTTGTTCTAGAACTTGTTTCGGATGTCTTACCAGCATAGGGGCCCAGATGATGCAGATTAAAACGAGGAACAAGCAGATCCCACTGCAGAATTTAGTCACTTTTGACTGCTTCTCCCCTTGTCTGTGCCCGTTTCTGTTCAAGACCACGTCACATTTCACAAGGTACAAGCTGGCATTTATATCTTCCAACTATTTAAAAAATAAAAAATAAGTTCTATGATTAACACCTAATTATGGTGCAATTTCAAACAACCATACAATTTAATACATATCATTCTATTATAATAAGCCAACCCAAGAGAATTGAGGCTGCCAAATTTAGCCACTTTTTTCCAAAAATACCCCTATACTTTTTTATTAATTACAATAATACCATACTCACATAAAAAAATAAAAAAATAAAATAAAAAATAACAACTAATAACACTATATGCCCCTCTTTAACAACCAAACATTCTTTTAAGTCATACTATTTTTTTTTGTATTATCCACATATTTGTGTCATAACTACACTTATTTTTTATATTTTAATTGCATTGCGCGTTACACACGCAACGCGTGGGGCACGATTACTAGTTAAGAGAGATGCATAGCCAAAAGTTTCTGCATCTAAAACGTGTTAAAGAAAAAGCACCAAATGAGGTGTATTGGTGATATATTAATATTATTACACCTTAAGGTGTCAAAATACTGATTGCCAATCCCTAGTGTATATATATGTAAATTGTAATTTGGTGGGAGAATGGGTTTCTAATTTTACTGCGTTGACCATAGGTTTTGATAAATAGAGACGGTAAACATGTTCATATAAATACGAGCATTTCTTAGAAATGCAAAAAACTAAAGTAGAAAAAAGTGGTGTTCTAGCTGGTGGCAAGTGTAAACTATTATACTGTGTAGCTATGCCATCATTCGAAATACAAGATTCTTATATTTGTTGTTGAAAATTGATCTCCCAAGCATATGATCCTATTTCTTGTATATAGGTCTTAAAAATGGAGCAAATTCTATACGCAATGTACCTTCAGCCAGTCGTACATAGTCAAAGATGTAGTTGTACAAGACCAATCAAGTACACATCGCAATTCATAAAGGAACGGCAAAGCTCGATACAATCGATACCCTATATAATTAACTTGTGAAATTTGGCTTGTCAAAAACTGCCGATAAAGGGTACTTTTATGAGGAACCCCGTACTTTATTTGTATGGCTTGCAAAGCCAAAGAAACTGTTTTTGTTAGATATATAGCACGAAGGGCTAGTCCACCTGCTTGACGGTGTGAGGAATCCATGTTCCAAGCATATTCTGTGACAGAATATGTAAAAAGGACGAGATTGAAGAGATAGAACATCACTTTCCCAATAGCAAATGAGCAGAGATATAACACCCGGTCGAGCACAATCAAGAAAAAAATTACCTACAGATCACAACCACAGAAACAATTAAGAAAAACGAACAAACACTGATAGAAAAATAGAGTTAATTGCATATTATATTTCACCTATTCCATTCCTAATTTCCTCCTACAACCCCTATACCAAGTACCCCCAGTACTTGACCTTAAGACTTAGCTTTACTTCTCTTTTTTTGCAGCATTGCTGAGCAAAATCATGATCTTGAGGATTTACACTTCCCTGAAGCTCAAATCCTATCAACACATAGTGCTTATGTTTAACACGTCAATGCTCACACTTTAGTGAGTAGTTCTGAACTTCTGATACGCTTTAGCTATAATTAGTTCATTTCATAACCTCATTAAATTCTAGCTAGTACTCTTCTATCTGAGAATTGATTAACTCAAATGTTCTAAAACGCACAACCATGGTTAAATAAAATTGGAAGTATTCATTTAAGTATAAGCATTTAAGTGCATGTCATCAATAGTAGGAATATGATTTCATCATTAATTTCCATTTAAGATTATAGTCTCTAAAATAAGTGTCGCTCTGCTTTTTATATAGGAGGATGCGCAAATATCACGCTTTGAAGCTACAAAAAGCACATCGCAACGTGTACTGCTTCTCCAGGAAACCAAACAAAAATCACCTCTATGATCAAAGGGAATTTTAAAATGGTTAAATCTGTGTATTTTATACATTGTTCAATTCTGCTAATATGCTTATTCATTAAGTTGTATATATATATCTTCTTCTTTTGGGTAAGTTAGTATATCTATGTCACCTCCAAAGAAATATGTATCCAGTATGTCAAGTCTCAAGACTCTCAACACTAGCACAAGTCTGGTCAGAGACTCATAGTTTGTACAGAAGCGGGAGTAATAACAACAGTCCCTATATTTAAGTTTATAATAATAAAGTCGATAAATAAAGCAAAAGTCCCCATACTTAGAGAAACAGGAAACACGATTTTTGGAAGGGGAAACAAGTTTTTCGGTAACTATGCTTTCTACATCACTGGTTGTCAAATTTTGAATAAGTTACACCAGTGGTCCCACAGTTTCAAATTACAACAATATTAAACCTAATATTTTCAGTATGCTACATTGGTAATCCGTACTTATGGGGACCAATAGTGCTATATACAGTAACCACTTTTGGAACCTATTCAAAATATGGGGACTACTAGAGTAGTGTTTCTAACTCAAAACTATGGGGACCAAGAGTGTTTCAGTTGAAACTACTAGGAAAGTAGAAATACTCAAAGTGTAAGCCATTAGTGTTGGAATTGAAACAATGGTGAGTAAAGCAAAATTTGATCTGAAGTATGGGGACTATCCGTGAAAAATCTTTCACCCTAATAAAGCTGGTGAAACGCGTGGAACTCGATAACAAATGGCAACAGTATTTCAGCTTCCCACCATTTTCTTTATATTCATTATTTACTATTAAGAAAAGTGAGTTATCGCTAGTCAAAGTAATAACTAATAAATATTCTTGTAAACTTTTTAGAATACTTCTAAATTAATAATGATAGTCATGATTAGCAAATAAAAAATGCTCATTAATTAGGGTTATAAAAGGAAGTGAAAATATTAAAAGGCAAATTGGACCGCTTTTACAGGACGGTGGGAGTACGAAGAAATTAAGAGGTAAAGGAAATAATGACGAGGACTTACTATTAAAATTAATACAAATTCTATAGGGAACTGATCCTCAAGCTGATAAACCTCCAGAAACTCGCTTTTGTTTTCTATGACAGATTGATAGAAAATGGCGACCAGGAAGAAAACCGCCAAATCTGCCCCAAATACATATGCATATAGATCGAGTTCTCTTCTTCCCCCGCCGATTACTGAGAGAATGGGGTACGGAAATCGTATTTCTTCAGTAATACCAGCTTTTTGTGCGTAAAGTATCTCATCTGCCACGTCAGCAGCCGGAGTTAATGACTTGTACCACTCTGCCGGTTCGCAATTTATAGAAGGGGAGGCATATTCCACCTCAAAAACAGCTATAGCCACGTTTTGATTCTCTGAACTTCTTTCAATGCTCTGAATATGTACCCTACTTGCAGAATTGCAATTGTTTGGATCATTTTCCTTACACCTCTCATCATGCACAACTTTAAGCATATGATTTATTGCGGATTCCATTCTCTCAGGTTGAATACCATCCTCTGGCCATACATTGGCATCTAAAGATATCTGGACGAAAAACGGAGGAGATTCTGCTCCTCGGGTTAAAGACTTCCAGTACAAAGAAAAGCTTCTATATACCAATTTCACCCCATTTATTACTGGTTTTAGCAGATTTTTCCCCCTCGTTGCCCAGCTCGGATTTGAAATCTCGTCTTTTGGAACCCGATCTTTTGCCTTACCAAAACTAAACTGAGTCGATGAAAACCATTCACCATCTTTTGCAATAATAGAGCTTTGTAGGAGTGTAAATAGGTACAGTAGAAAAAGAGGCAAGAGGTTGATCACGAATGAAGAGTTAATCCGACTTTTCGAGAACCCGATCTCAGTAAGAATATCTGAGTCGCTTAAATGAATTTCCCACCCGCAATGCTGTATCATTATCTGATACAGATATTGAAGTAAGATATAGACCTCTGTGTAAATCAACATTATGACCCAGAAAATATAGCTCGGACCCGTATTCACACACAACGCATACAAGAACAAAGCTGCAAGATATACCATGGAAAGCAAACTGAAATTCCACAGGAAAACAAGAATGAAGCAACAATAACAAACAACGTCGTTATTGGATCGCATTTGGGACCATATGTGAAGTACAATCCTTCCGATTTGTAAACTTGCAGTATCAGATTTTGTTCTACTTCTGTTGGATAGCACGGAAGAAGAATGTTCCAGAGACATACGCCTATTATCTCTAATAATTTCTTCAACATTCATATTACTCAAATCTTGAGCTTCCTTCTCGTTATGTAAAACATCTTCTGCTGAAGAATACTCACTAGTATCTGAATCCTCTGGTACAATATTCAAAAAATTCACAAAATTATTAACTGCTTGGTTCCCAAAAGAATGCATGTGTGAAACACCGTCACCGAGGAGCGAAATTAAGTGGTTTTCTCTCATTTCCCTTCTAGGCTTATCTCTTTCTTGATCAATTGTGAAATTGTTAGTTTCATCTCCGAGTTCAACAATCTCACAGTGAGGTGATCCCGACGTATATAAATCAGCAAAAGCTTCAGTGAATTCCAGTGGAAATCCGAGATCATTATCTATAATTGAGCCATCTTTTATCGTTCTATCTTCCTTCTCTTTATGTTCGTCACTATTTTTATTCGATGAAAGAGAAGCGGCGCCACGTCTCCTTATGCCTTCACTGTGGGTGTGTGGTGACGTGTCACCACAAGTTGGACCAGGTTCTGTATTATGAAGCTGGGTTTGAAGATTTAGCATTTCAGATTTCATTTTTTCCACTTGTAAATTACGCTGGCGTTTCTTTTCCTCCGATTCGCGAACATGTTGCAACTGTTCCTTTTTCCATGCAGCTTTTTTCTCTTGTTCACGCACAATTGCACCTATCTGTTCAGCCTCTAAATATCGAAACACATAGTCAAATTCTCGAGATGAGAACATATATGACTGGAGTGATACGAGGGCAAATATGATTATCTCAACAAGAGCCGATCTTGAAGTAATTTTAAACCCATAGTCATATTTATAGAACCCAATTACCTCATATACGTAGTCTATAGTGCCACACTTTCCAGAAGTGAACTCCCCCACAAAAGGAGATTGGTAGGCCAGAGAAAGAACAATAACAGCAAAATTATAAATCCGGAGGAATCTAAAGATTTTATTCTTCTTCTTCAGTATTTGGAGCCTAATTCGAAAGAAAACCAAAGCAAAACCAAGATAGCCAAGATGCAGAATGTCGAATTCTAGGGTACCGGTAATCAAAATTAGAGCAAGCACGAGGTCTAATAAATGACAATAGCAGTATAGTTTCAGGTAATCGAGAAAAGTCCACATGCTTTTTGTCTCGAAAGAGAGATCTCTCCATACAAATGCATTTTTACGCTGAGATAAAACTTGACGGTATGTAAATGACCTTGACAATCCAGAAATACGATCCGCACGAAGCTTGAAGCATGAGAGCATAAAGATTACGAAGTAGCTAAAAAGCATTCGAGGATCATCAACAGTGAATCCTACAAAGATGAAAGGGATGTGAACTTTTATCGAATAAAAAAACTCATAGAAAGAGATCAACAATATCCTGAAACTGATCAAACAAGAAAAATCTTAATTGAGACAATGGGACTTGCTGTAATCCGAACAAGTAACATTATTAAGCATAAGGTTATATGTACATAATCAGTATGACTGTGAAGATTATTTTATTACATTATGTTATCAGACAGTATCTTAACCTGGGTTCTGCTCTTCTCAGCGTTTGCCTCTTTTTCATTTTTCTATCTTTTAATATCCAAAGGGCACCACAGAGAAGAAATTTTAAGAACTAATAAAATATTTAATCACTTGGAACAGTAACATTAGGAGACGAATTTTTCTTAATAAAATTATGTAAAGTTCATCCAATATGCATAGAAAATGAGCCTCAACATCTAAAGCCTGTAGGTGACTGTAGCACAAAATATACCCTAAGTGACGGGGGAAAATCAAAGATAATAAAAACAATATTGCGTATCTCCCTATATTTTCTTAAAATTATAAATGAGAAGTAAGAACATTACTTAAATCAGATCCAAATAAGAAACACTAGCAAAAGGCAGGGTATATTGATAATTGTAACACAACTCTAAGATTATCACATGAGACATACCAAGCCAACAATTCATGCAGTAACTGAAATGTGAATTTGAGATTTTCCAACAGTCATTGCATTGAACCTCACTCTTACTCCGTCCCTGATGATTCAATGGAAAAACACTTTTCCACAACGCCAAGTATTCCAGAATCAAGATAGAGGCAAGTAGGAAAACAAAAACAGGCCAGATTTTAGATATAATTCGTCGGTGCAGAAGAATGCAAGCAGCAAGGGAGGCTATATATAGAACAGATACACCATTTAGTACAGCAAAGCTGGCAAGAAGCAAAGCAAACATGTTTATCTCAAGGCCAAAGAGATTGAACATATTCTCCATCCAAAATTTCAGGTAAATCTTCAAAGTAGTCATCTGAGTTTCAAACCTCTCCCTTTTTAAGGCACTAACACGCTTCTTATTCCACCTGTGGCTCTCCTTGGGGCTTCCCCAAATGTTCTCAAATGAATAATTTCTAGTATTACTGCTTGTGGCTAAAGTACTAGAATCTAGAGTCTGATTATTAGTGCCTCCATTGGGAATTGAAACAATAGGCAACGTATCATCACCAGATACAAATAAGGAGCACGGTTCTTCCCATTTCCCTTCATCAGAAAGGGAAATTTGCTCTTTTTCAAGCCAATAGAAGACATTATATTGGAGGGTACAAGCGGCAATAACCAAAAGCTTTCCTCTAAGCCCTGCCTCTAGACCCCAAAAACCGAGATCAAAATTGCGTAATCCCAAAATTATAGCTAAATCATAGTTTTTCTGTCCTGGAAACATTTTAGCCTCTTGACCCCACATTTGGAATAAGTAATCTCCTAAAACTAAAAAGGCCGTGTAAACCAAAAATAGTTTTGACGGGATCCGTGAAATTTTCGATAAATTGGAGCAGATGACTAGGCCAAGAAGATATAAAAACCCAAATACACTAATTGGGGACAAAGATGAATAGAATAGCGCCAGAAACAAAATCTTTTGACTGTGCCAAATAAGAAGCCGTCTGGTAAAGCCAAGTAATCCATATTGCAACGGACTGGAATAGTCTGAGTGTGTAGATTTGCTTTGTCTTCTCTCATAGCTATAAAGTTGCATTACGATCATGATCGCTAAAGACTCCGATCCATTTTGCCATAATAAAGCTTTCGTATCATATCCGAAATCAGCAAGATCAATTTTTTCAGACAACCAATTTTCAAAGCTTGGAAAAATACTCAAGCTGTATATGAATATGAAAACAAGAATTGCATAGGCTTGCAGTGGAAACCATAGGCGCCGTTTTGTTTTCTCGACAAGTTGTCTTCCAGTTATCCAGACTAGGAGAAGGAAAATAAATCCAAGGGACACATAATTTGGTCTTACACAGTACACTGTAATAATAATTGTCATAAAAGCAATGTATGTCCCGAATGACCGGTAAAGTGATAAAAACTTCTGCCCAATAGCACTTAGGTATGAAGCTATTTTCCTTTCTGCAACATAAGTTTACAAAAAAATAAGTGGAAGGATAATGAAGTATGACTATAGATAGCATCTTCACTATAAAAAAAAAATATATGATGGGCTTGCTTGGTTGAAAATGTTCTTTTCTTTACATTTGTACTTGAAGTTCAAAAGTAAATATGTTATCAGGAAATAAATATTTTGTGATGTCAGAGTGTTTCAAGCCTTTTAAAAAAAAACCAAAAATACCCAATTTAAAATGGTGTCGTCCATGAATATGTTGAGACAAGAATAAGTATGCCTGTTTAAAAATGTCAGATCTAATTGTAACCAAATCGGGAAACTGAGCTGAACAACATTAGATATTGATTTGGAAAACTCTTATTCAAGACATACCATAAGAATCATCATTGTAACTGTCCGTGATAGATGATGACGAATAAACTGACAAGAGAACTGATTTATTAAGACCGGCTTTCAAGATGCTGAAACCAACTGGAAGACAAGGGGCATGCTGCACTATTGCTGAGAATGAAAACAGCATATCAAAACCATGTATATGTATTGCACATGAGCATGCAAGTAGAGCCATTTCCAAGAAATCCCACAAAGTATAACAGTCTAGGAGACCTGTGCCAAACAACACAATGGATCTGTTAATCAAATAACCAGTCAGAAGAGAAAAATATAAGTAGTTTTATGTAATTTTTAGTCCTTAAACTTCTGTATTTAGCATCTTTGATGGAGTGGAACTGCAATTCAAATGTATAGGGACAGTAGGTGGGACAGATACTAAAGTTTAAGGGATAAAATCAAATTGGCCATAAAATAAATTTTAAAAAACTAAAAGAGAATTAAAAAAAGAGAAAACCATTCATAAGAGTACTTGGTTTTATGAGGAGGCCTGATTGTTGTAACATAGTGATAATCATAAGAATGCATCATACAAGGTTAGATTATTTTGAACAACTAAAAACTAACAGATGGGCCTTAATGGCTTTATAACCAGTCTCTAGTTTAGTATCTTTGTCAAATCTATGCCAAACAGTAGAATGATACATTATGATAGTCATATGAAATCATGTCCTTAACAATGATTGTCGACAAGGTAATGTAATTAAAAAAGTTCAGAAAAATTGTAAAGAAGCAAACATACCTAACTGAGATAGAATTTCCATGCTCAAGCCATTTCTCCCCACGTATTCAGAAACAATATTAAGCTGAAGAATGTACAATATCGCAAAATGAGCTTCACAAAGAAGAATCAGGGATCGGCGTATCCTTTTGTTGATCGTATGGCTCACGATATATATTAGAAAGAATATAACTGGAGCACAGAAAAATTATACATCATTTAGACAAACATAACTTTTCTCCTGCGGCGACACAAAACCCATTAAAATCAAAGTAACTTATAGTTTATATGAGGATAACATGACATACTGTATATAGCACGGAAAAATCCAGGTTTCATCGCTATGAGAAAAATCAACACTAACTCAATAGCTCGAGAGCCTTTTCGCAGTCCCCATGCGATTGTAGCCACAATCAATACCTTGGTCTCTTCCTTCACTGCAGTTTAAGGTAATAGGAAATATCATAAATTGGTTTATGACAGAAACATTTTTGAATCTATAAGAAAAAGATCAGTTACCAATTTCAGCGAAGCTAATTACAGGAGGAAATAGGATCCAAAAATATGCAAAGCTTGCTTTTATGACTAACAAAATCCATTAAGCCACAGTGGTACTTTAATATGGCTAAAGGACCATCATTTACATTTCAACTATAATATTGAACACAATCACAATATATGCAAGAATAAAGAATTGGAACTCTAAACCTTATTTATAGCTATGCCAATCATGTTTCTCCCACAGAGACAGGAACACAATGGAGTGCCCTGAGATTTCTTTCACAAAATTACATGATTATCTGAGCCATTTGACCGTTCCTCAATTAAATTAAGGTTATCAAAATTGAGTACCCTGAGAAATTGCCTATTATGAGTCAACACGAAACTGTTTCAATCTTGAGCAATTTGGTACCTAAACTTCCCATTTATCATAAATGAACAACTTTTTCTATTTTTTTGGTTTAATCGGACCAATTTTAGACATTCGACATGAGAAGTAGAAAACAAGCATAAATAGAGAGTGTTGAATATTGTCCAAGGATCGATAACTCCCATCAATGTGGGACAATATTCAACACTCCCCCTAGCCTGCTCTGATACCATATTAGAGTTCATCCATTCCCACCATAAGGCCTTGTGATAGGAAGGAGAGGAACTCATATATAAGCATAGGCTAGGATCGCTAACTCCATCAATGTGGGACAATATTCAACAGAGAGAACTGTTAAAAAGTAGAAGTAAAACAAACATTTTTAGTTTACGAAATCTGGCAGAAATCTAAAACTTTCTGACAATGCAGTTTTTTTCTCATGTAAAAATAACTTTAAACAAATAGAAAAATTGGGAGAACATTTTTTTTCTTCAGTTAATTTGTCTTTTATGTGGTGTTTATTGATGATATATTTTAAGTCCAAGAACCTAATCGATACAAAATTGAAATATATTGGTGTTGACCATAGCCCAATCCACGAAGGTCCTTTTATGATAATAACAGTATAACACCAGATGCTAACAGGAAAAGCTGCATTCACACTACCTTCAACTGAGCAGTTGTCATTTGAAGTCTGTCCATCCTCATCATATAAATAGAGAAAAACAGAATTGCTCACAAGATTACCCAAAGCAACAAGAACTCCTAGACAAAATTGTGCGAGTAGAAAAAAACCAGGAATTGGATAATGCCACAAGCCAACCAGCTCCCACACCTCCATGTCCTGCACATACTCGAAGGAGAACTTTCAATTTCTTTGGTCTTCTTGGTCCACAAAAGTAGACTTCATCCTGAATTCTACATTTTTAAGGGTTAGTTTCGTTTTTAGTTCCTAAACAATGGTCATCCAACTTTTATTCCCTGACTTTTGTACTAAGCAGTTTTAGTCCCTAAATTTTACGAATTCTGCACTTTGTCGTCCCTAATTCTAATGTGGCTTGTTTTTGGTTAGATTTTACCTAAAGAATAAAGACTATCTTATTTCTATTTAATCAACTCTAAATGGGGAATTCGATGTCAATTTGGGGATAAATATGACTAGATAGATAGAAACAAAGTTGTTCTAAAAGTATGTAACATATATTACCCTAACGGAATAAATAAAGGGGTTAGTGTGGAAATATCAGTGATCTTGGAAGTAATTATTGGAGATATCAACACATGTTAAAATGAGAGAAATATTCTAGTGACATCTTAAGAATCAGCAGAGATTATTAGGCCAATATTATGTAATTATGTATTAGTATTTGTTTCCTTATTCACTCATGTTAGTGTAGTATAAATAGAGTGTAAATACTGATTTGATTATTCAGAAACAATACATTATCTTTTTTATTTGTCTTCTCTGAATCAACATGGTATCAGAGCGGGATTAAAAGCTACCCGTCACACTCGGAAAGAAAAAAAAAAAAAGGAAACCCAGAAACCTGGTTTTATTTTATTTTTTCAAACTAATTTCGAGCGATCCATTGAGGATTCTCAGTCGTCTTTGGAAATCGACCACGACCAGAACCTTATCGCCACAAGCCGGAGGAGAAACAACATGTGCAGCCTACGTGCCTCGTCCCTCTACCTTTCAGTCAAAAGTTGACTAATCTCTTGGTTGATTAGCCAAGATCATCCCTGTTTCTCAGGTGTATCGAATTCTATGTAATTTATATTCATGTTATAACTTATTCAGAGTTACGGAAAGTTAATCCATTCTTAAACCTTTGGTTTAGTATGCCCAAATTAATGGCAGAATCCACCTCTGCTAATTCATTAGCCTATAAAGACAAATTTTTAAGCGCCTTAAGTGCAACCTCTAAAATAAAAGTTCCCTGGATCATAGATTCAGGTGCGTCAGATCACATGACTGATGCTTATAACTTATTCTCCTCATATACACCGTGTGCTGGTAACTTGAAAGTGAAAATAGGGGACGGGTCATTCTCTTCTGTCGCAGGGAAAGGGACTGTTAGGTTATCTGAGAATATAATTCTCGAGTCCGTACTTCATGTTCCTAAACTGTCCTGCAACCTTTTATCTATTAGCAAGTTAACAAGAGATTCAAACTGTTTTTCTAAATTCCTACCATCCTATTGTGTTTTCCAGGATCTACCATCGGGAAAGACTATTGGAAGTGCTAAAGAATGTGAGGGGCTCTACTACTTTGACGAGACCAGCGTGAGTAAACAATATCATATTGCAAATTTTAATTCTAAATCTATCCTAACAAGTAACGAAATCGTGTTATGGCATTATAGGATGAATCACCCAAACTTTCAATACCTAAAACGTTTATTTCCATCGTTTTTCACCAGTAAACACACTCACAATTTTCAATGTGAGATATGTGAACTTGCCAAACACCAACGAACCTCTTTTCCAAAATCTCAATACAAACCAACAAAACCATTTACCATGATTCATAGTGGCGTATGGGGTCCATCTCAAATCTCTAATCGAACCCAAACAAAATGGTTTGTCACCTTTATTGATGATCACACTCGACTGTCTTGGGTTTACTTGTTAAAAGAAAAATCTGATGTCCGAAATGTTTTTATCAATTTCCATTCCATGATTAACACACAATTCCAAACAAAAATCCAAATTTTTCGAACCGATAATGGTAGAGAATACTTTAATGAAGTATTGGGAGATTTTTTACAAAAACAAGGGATTATTCATCAAAGTTCTTGCGTTGACACTCCACAACAAAATGGGGTTGCGGAACGTAAAAATAAACATCTCCTTGAAGTTGCTCGAGATTTATTATTCACCACAAACATGCCAAAACTGTTTTGGCCGGATGCAATTCTTACCGGCACCTATCTCATCAACAGGATGCCAAGTTGTATTATCAATTTTGAAACACCTCTGCATAAGTTCCAACAATTATTTCCGAATTCTCATCTTGGCTCTAACCTAACCCTCAAAAGTATTTGGTTGTACCGCATTTGTTCATGTCTATTCACACAATCGGACCAAATTAGATCCAAGGGCAATTAAAAGTGTTTTTATCGGTTATTCTCCCACTAAAAAAGGTTACAAATGTTATGACCATCTACTAAAAAGACTTTTGTTAGCCTTGATGTTACTTTTTTTGAAAATACTCCTTTTTATTCAAAAAGCTCACTTCAGGGGGAGAATTCAAACGAAGTTCGCTCATTTAGCCAAATCTTAAACATCGGCCCCATGTTATCCACCTTTGATTTCGCTCCTGCCACTCCTAAAATTCCTACACCTATTCCTACTGTCACCGAGCCTCAAATCCTCGATAAAATTCCTACACCTATTTCTACTGTTATCGAGCCTCAAATCCTCAATACCGAACCAGTCATATCACCTTATCTTACTATTCCAATTATAGGGGAGAACTTGAATTCTGGGGGAGATGCACAAAGTAAAAATAAATTTAATATTGTTTACTCAAAGAGGTCGAAATCAAATAATGTGGAGAATCTCACTGACGAAGCACCAAAAGAGTCTGAACCGGCGGTCAATCCTATCGCTCCGCAGCCTTTCCCTGGTAATATTGACTCCATGAAACTTTCTATAGCTCTCATAAAGCAACCTAGATCTTGTACTCTTCATCGTATTGCAAAATTTGTATCTTATAATAATTTGTCGGACCAGTTTCGTGCTTTCATGACTAACCTTGACAGCATTTATATTCCAAATGATATTGAGGAAGCACTTAGGGTACCAAAATGGAAAGAGGCAGTTCTGGAAGAAATGGGAGCATTAGAGAAAAATGGGACATGGAAAATAATGGATTTACCAACAGGAAAGAAACCGGTAAGTTGTAAGTAGTTATTTATGGTGAAATACAAGGCTGATGGAACTGTAGATCGCTACAAAGCTCGTCTGGTTGCAAGAGGATTCACCCAAACTTATGGAATCGACTACACGGACACATTCGCACCTGTGGCCAAGTTAAATACAATCAGGGTTCTCATATCCCTAGCAGCTAATTTGGATTGGCCTCTTCAACAACTCGACATAAAAAATGCCTTTTTAAACGGAGATCTAGAAGAAGACGTGTTCATGACTATACCACCAGGATTTTGTAAAAATGGTGATAATCGAGTTTGTAAACTAAAGAAGGCTCTTTATGGTCTCAAACAGTCGCCTAGAGCATGGTTCGGAAGGTTTACGAAGGTGATAAAAGGGCAAGGATATCAACAAAGTCAAGCAGATCATACTATGTTCTTTAAGTAAAATCCAGATGGTAAAAACTATACTAATCGTTTATGTCGATGACATTATTTTGACTTGTGATAATGTAGTAGAAATTGAAAGAATGAAGAAAACTCTAGCAGCGGAGTTTGAAGTAAAAGATTTAGGACAACTCAAATATTTTTTAGGAATGGAGATCGCGAGATCAAAACGGGGAATTAGCGTTTCTCAACGAAAATACATCTTAGATCTCTTAAGTGAGACATGTATGCTTGGATGCAAACCAGTGGAAATAGAACAGGTCTAGTTGGAAAGCCTGTTGAAAAAAATAGATATTAAATACTTGTTTGTAAGCTTATTTACCTCTCGCACACCCGACCTGATATTGCCTTTGCTGTGAGTGTAGTAAGTCGATACATGCACTCGCCAAGGGAAGCTCATATGGAAGCTGTGTACAAAATACTTAGGTATCCTAAAGGATCTCCGGGAAGAGGCTTGTTTTTCAAGAAAGATGAAAGTAGGGAAGTAGAAATTTTCACTGATGCAGATTGGGCAGGCGATCCAGATGATAGAAGGTCTACGACCGGGTATTGTACTTTCGTATGGGGAAACCTAGTAACTTGGCGGAGTAAGAAACAAAATGTTGTGGCTAGGAGCAGTGCAGAAGCAGAGTTTAGAGCTGCCGGAAAAGGTATGTGTAAAGGGTTATGGATAAAGAAGCTTTTACGAGAGTTACAAGTCATGATAAAATTTCCTATAAAGTTATATTGCGACAACAAAGCAGCCATAAGTATTACCCTGAATCCAGTTTTACATGATCGTACCAAACATATAAAGTTGATATGAATTCTATAAAAGAGAAGGTTGAAGAAGGAACCCTATGTATGGTCTATGTCCCGACAAAGGAACAAACAGCCGACATTTTTACAAAAGGACTACCTCGACAAAACTTTGATTTTCTTATTGGCAAGTTGGATCTGGTGAACATATACGATCCAACTTGAGGGGGAGTGTGGAAATCTCAGTGATTTTGGAAGTAATTATTGGAGATATCAACACATGTTAAAATGAGAGAAATATTCTATTGACATCTTAAGAATCAGCAGAGATTATTAGGCCAATATTATGTAATTATGTATTAGTATTTGTTTCCTTATTCACTCATGTTAGTGTAGTATAAATAGAGAGTGTAAATACTGATTTCATTATTCAGAAACAATGCATTATCTTTTTTATTTGTCTTCTCTGAATCAACAGTTAGGTTTAGGGATGAAATGCAGAATTTGTCAGGTTTAGAACCAAACTGCGTACTACATGTTATAGGGATAATAATGGGAAGATGACCATATTATGAGGACTAAAAGTGAAATTAACCGTTTCTTTGTTCTTGTCTTTGTATATTTTGTACGTAATGGGGTTTGAGAACACTACCTTCCCAATCTTCAGAAATGCAAATGCTACATTAAAAACGTATGTGCTGACAGCCCACAACAGAATGAAGACGAGAAGAAGCCCATTCAACCGGTGCAATCGAAATAAGGATGGAAATGCATATATAACATAACCCACATATGCCAATAACCCAAAAGCACATATGCTTGCAAAGTGGAAACTCCAAAAGCAAAGAGCGAAGAGAGATACCTGTGAAATCCACAACAGATAATTTAGATAAAGATATCCAAATATTGACACACAATTAAACTGATGGCCATTATCACTAGTGTTTCAACTAGATGAGGTAAAACATGAATATCTTCATGTTGACTTTAATCAGAAAAAAAGCAGTAGCAGGAAGTGTAATCTTAAATATTGATGTCCACATCAATATTTAGTACTCAAAAAGGGCAAGTGGCCATGATGATGGTAGAGGCAAAAACATTTATCTGTTTGAGTGTTGGCGAATAAAATAATAATACATGAATATAAACCTGCACCGAACAATGGGTTAGGGAGAGAGATGCAACCAGTGTAGCACGGACACTCCAAAAAATATTGAGTTTCTGAAAAACTCCTGACACCTTGGTGGGGCCTGGGCGGTTCTAGGCAAGGACTTTTGAGTACTGCCAAAACCCAATTTAGTTTCATCTTTTATTTCTTATTTTCATCCCTAGGTGTGTGACGAAAGACAAGGGGGGTCTTTGAATCCGGCTCCCATCCTTAACTGTACTTATTTCTCTTAATTAGATATAGTACGAATAGTTGTGTAGGCATCACAATCAAATACATTTTCGAATATCAGACTAATCTATTAAAGATGCGACCTTCATGATGAACTTAACGAGTCTCTTATTTTCCGGCTATCTAGTTAGGGGCTGGACATCAGGCTTCAGCTTGGTCAAATAAAGTATAGAAAAATAAATTTGATGTATGCAGTTTAAGAAAATGTACCGGAAAGCCATACGTGAAAAAATTGATGCTGAAGTTTCGAAAAACTGATCCCCTAAGTAAGACATTGGTATGCCTTACACCAGACCTGCATATTACAAAATAGCAATTCAGAGAAATGGCAAAAGATGTCATATTATATTATATTACCGATTAACTTTCGGAATACAAGTACACATATATCATTCCAGTACTAAAGGCAGCTTTAATACACTAAATAAAACCAAAGTTACAATCATTTAATTTTTGTCACGGGTTAAAAGTATTGCAACATCATGTCTACGAAAACTTATCTACGCAACAGTAAACATTATTAAATTATCAAAAAAACAATAAAATGCCAAAAGAAGATCGCAAGTTATTACAGCCTAAAACTCCAAACTTCAAATCCTACGTGTTCTCTAAACTTCATATATCACTATATATCAGTTATAATTTCATTTGTGAAGGGTGTTGTTGTAACTAGGTTGCCTCAAAATTGAGTTTTCAAGCAAATCTTTCTTGTGAAGATTGATGAAGATGATTTTAAAACATAAGTGGAAATTTAAGGAACAGAGACAGCAATTGATGGAGCCTTATATTAATTAGAAACTCAATAAAATAGGGATGGATTTGCCAATGTGTGTGCTCATGCTGCATTCGCTACGTTTGAAAAGGAAACTAGGGCGTTCGTTGTTCCTTTATAATTACGTAGCTTATACCCTTTATTTGCTCAATTTTTCTCTGGTTCAATTACCTCGACTCTCTTATAAAGAATGAACGCCTTGTAGGGAGAAGTCGCTCTGTCAAACTGCCTTGGACGGACATGATAAGATCCATTTCTTCCAAATCGCCTTTGATGCATGATAGCTGGGAAATTTCAAACAAGTTGTCTTCATAAAAACTTTTCTCTAGAAGAACTAATATCACTAAGAAAAAGGAATGTATAAGAGATCAAAATTGAAAAGCTTACCATGAAGAAAAACAGAATAAGGAACAGACCAGAACCGATTTCAGGCCATTCGGATTTAGTAGATATCTTATACAAACCAGCAAGTTCAGCAATTCTATGCAGTATCCCAAAGAAACTTATAGGGAGCTGATACACGTACAGCAAGCAGATATTAAAGCCAGAGTATAACCAAAGCAGCCTCCACCACCTTCAAAAAAGAAACAAATGAAACCGAAGAATATCAGCTAATGATAATGATAAACAATAGAGTGGGAAAAATCTTTTGCAAGAGGAAAGTAGTGTTATATACAGTTCCACTTCCATACACTAACGTATCACCTAGTCCCACACTTACACACCAACCTACAAATATCAGCGATTACTATATCAACCTAACTTTTTTTTTTGATTCTGTACACTACATAAGAAGAAATATCAAGGGCTGGGAACTAAAATAGGAAAAGAAAAATCAAACATTGGTACTAAAATAGAAAATTCAGGACAGAATCATAAACAAAATGTACAAAAAATAATATAGTAGTGTCAATATGTTATATTCATAACTATTTTGTATCACAATTTCCCAATGAATTATTGGTAAACTAAGTGTATTACAATTGTTGAGAAAGTAACCTGCTTATACCAAATTGCCGATTTCTGCAGGTTAGTGTACAACATAAAAAATTGATAACCTTGTTAGTGTATAAATCTATAAATGACTGAAGAAAGTACAGAAACCACAAACCTGAAAAGGCCAGAAAAATTGCTTGTCAACGACCAATCTACAAGGCCGACACAGCTACATATGAAAAAAGGAAGTGAAACCCAAGAGGGGTTGCTTATACCCACAACAAGTTGAACGGCAGGTAACAGCAAACACGATGCAACCCCAAGATGAGAGCCTTCCATTTGCCAAGAGAGAGAAAGAGAGAATATAAGAATGCATATATTACTACTAGTCATCGTTGCCCACGCGTTGCGTATGCGATACGTAGTGACATAGATATGATCCCGACAAATAAACTTAATATTTTTTTTAAATTTAAATATCGAATGATTAAATATAATTAATTAACAATCATATATAAAGAGTAACATAACGTTTTACTCTTATAAAAAATACACAACGATTTTGTTTGGAATATAAATGTGTGAAAAATAACATTTTTTAAGTTATTTATGTATTTGAATTGAGTGATGGCATATAAGAGTAATTACAATATTAGAGTGAGGGTATTTTTGGAAAATTTGGGCAAAATTGGACAGCCTCAAAATGCTTGGGTTGGCTTATATTAATAGTATGATATTAGTGAGATACAATTAACTAAAAATACTTTCTAGTGCCTGCAGAACTGAGAAAGAGAGGTGACAACTGACCAAACATGTTGCATTATTTGCATACAGTGAAGTTGGTAAAGTACCATAAGTTTTTATGCTGTAATGAATATCGAATAAGTTTGGTACGAGAAGTTTTTAATATTCTGAACTTTGGACCCCGAAAGTTTTGATACAAATTATAATTTGGTACAATATAGTCTATTACCAAAAGTGCCAAAAATACAATATGCCCAATAGGTAATAGAGCTTCTAAAAAAAGAAAGAAAAAAACTAAATGACTTAAGTATACCATAAATAAATGTGGAATATACTTTTTAAGTCCTTTTTCAAGATACCAAGAAAAGGACCTCATGCGATTTAGAAAACATAAACTTCAATCACTGTCCTTTTTCAAGATCCCAAGAAAAGGCCCTCATGCAATTTAGAAAACCTATACTTCAATCACTGTTTGCAATTCTTCGAAAACAATTTTACAAATCAACTTATTACTGTGATGGAGATGAAGCTTGACTAGTATCCAAGAAAAGGAGTAAAGGCCTTAGGGATAACAGGGTCTTTTCACCTTATGAAATGAAGATAGCCCCTTAAACGTACGTATCTCACTAGTAGGGGGGGAAACTTAATTAACAAATGGTATCACAAGCTTTCTGCCTACGTATGCATACCTAGTAAAAGTCCTAGCGCCAAACATGGCATGAGTTTTAGTGATATTACTCAACTAGTCGTTTGGCCATCTTGAAACCAAAATACACATGGAACTTGCAAAATAAATAGATACTGACTCGAATCGAGGTAGGGCCCAGATCATCCTACAACTGAATAGAAGATGAATAAAGCTTATCAACAATTCTTTCCACTTAGTACCTGAACTACAGCAGGTTACTCATTTGTAACCGCAAAAAAAAACAAAAAAAATTACCGGAACTAAAGCAAAGTAACTTGAATTTTAGGATTCGATAGATTAGGCACATACATATTCGTTCAGTAATTGCAGATAATTTTCCCCAGCATGAATCTCTACGAGGGACTATGCCAAAATTGTATGCTTTAATTTCGAAAGAAGCAACAAGAGCCACAAATAGTTGTATGACTAAATAATAAATTGGCAGTGGGTGACTCCAAGAGTCCATCCTGCGTAAGCATATAAAAGTAGACATACAAGGGATAAGGTAATGATATAAAGTTGCATACATTATATTAATGGAGGTAAAGCTGAAGTTCTTGCCTCATTAAACCGAGCAGCTTTGCCCACCAAGGATCTGGTACTCTGCGGTTACCATCCTCAAAAACCCACAGAATGATAAATATTGCTTCCGTGAGAATAACAAGTAACGAAAATATGAAGACAGCCCACAAGAACAGAAACCTTCCTCGAAACCGAAACCCTATGAAACATCAATGACATGTTATTATGAACAAGGTGGAAAAAGCTTGCGCTAGGAAAATTTATATAGTGAAAGAATCGAGAAATGGTCTCTCATATTGTCACTCAAAACTCAAACAGTTATGGAAGCGTGGAATAGTCAAAGTTGAGGGTCAATTTTAATTTAGTTTAGGAACCAGAAATATTATTATCTGCAGTCTGCAGATTCTTTTAATGTAAAAGACGCAATGAACACGAAGAAAAAGAAAAGCCTCTGTAAGAAATAGATACAACTTCTTCTGTAACCATCTGTATAATTTTTGTAATGGCTTGCATCTCTTCAGAAAAATGATTGGTCAACATGATTAACTTTTAAAGAGATACTGAGAAGTTGTCCTTTTTCTGTTTAATTTCTTTTAAAAAAAATCAATATTCAATTGATCTAAAGGCTGAAAAGCATAAGAAAGGTATAATAAAAAATCACAAAAGTAAAAATGAATTTAACTTGTTCTGTACATGATGGCTCAGAAAAAGTAGAATTAGACAGTTATTATTACAGAGTATTAAGGAAGAGAACTTGCTTGTTCCTAATTTTTACAGAAAAAAATAAGCCATCCTTTTACTCCAAAATTATACCCTGTTTTCTTGCCAAGAAATGTGAAGATATTAACTGAAATCTTGAAATCCGTGATCGTGTGAGAGAGTGCTTTGATCATTTTGGACCTCTAAACACTAGACCTGCACTTGGTTTTACCAAGCCAAATTTCCATTTTATAAGAACAAGAAGGCATCAAATTTTCTCTACAAGGTATATATTGTTTATGAGTCTGATGTCTCAACGGCGGGGAGTAGAATTGCAAATTGTAAAGTGGAGAAGACGAGAGTAAAGGAAACATCCCCGACCATTATACTTGCAACTTACAAAATAGATAATTTTAAAAGGATAGATATACGTTAAGGAAGTGACAGGTAATACTGGGGCCGGGGGAAAATCCCTAAAACCCGACCCGACCCGTGTCCCGACCCACACCCAACCCAAAAGCGTCGGGTTTTCTCCCGACCCGACAGACTTCGGGGCCGGGATCGGGTGAAGGTTTGTATTTCATCGGGTATCCCGACCCGACCCGACCCGAATTTTAAAGAAAATATAATTATATATTTTTATATACTATATAGCATGGATTACAGTGAACTATTAATTATAAACTCATCGATATATGAAATAAACTCTTCACTTCTCTCTGTCTCTCTCTCTTCCCTAGTACTGTACTCTAGTCTCCACCATCATCTCTTGCACAGATAAAATTGCATGCTACTTCGGGTTTTTTTTGGTTTTTTTTTTCAAAATGTGTTCATACCATTACACACCTCCTGCTATTTTTTTCCTGCAATAATTGTTCACGTAGATAAGGTATCAGTTTCATACTAACATTGCTTTAAAGTTCTAATTATGTGTTTTTTTCCAAAGAAACAAGCCCACTTTATTGTTCCAGTTATAATACACGTAAGTAATTATATTCTTTAAAGTTTCATATTGAATATCTGCTTAGAAAATACTTTATTGCATGTTGTGGTTGGTGCTAATATTTAGATCATATTTTAATATGTAATCAAAAAATTTGACTCATATATAAGTCGGGATAAGCCCATTCCGAATAGTCGGGACCTCATTATTGTCGGGACGGGATCGGGAATTTTTTTGGACTTCCAAATTGCATTGGGTCAGGATACGGGATGAGTGTATTCGGGGCGGATCCCGACCCTAACCCACCCCTAGGTAATACTTACTTCACTTTTCCCCTCCTAGTGAGAAGCGCAACTGAACAAAGACTAATGTGTAACACTAAGAGTATAAGCATCAAGCACAATCGAACAAGATAGTACTATGTTAACGTAGTAATTGAACGGAATCATATGAGCAAGCTGGTTTACCTCTTTTCGGAGCAGTGAACCGAATTAGGAGAAAAGCTAATAAATCTACCAGAGATATCAGACTCCAATTCAGCAAAGCAGCTGCAAAAGTGGATGTAAAATAAATTACTACTTCCCTTACATTTAAGGAACTATGTGTTGTGCATATATAATGTCAAATCCAGCATAAAAATATACAATACCTCAAGAAACAGCATGGCCAACCATCATTCAAAACCTAGTTTTGTTTTACAGTTAATGCAACAGCCTACCACTAAAAAGGGGTGTTCCACATAGCCAAATAAGCTGAATCGAGCTAAGATAGATGATCTTTCGTTCTCCAGTTAATGTATTCTCGTTTTTTTTGTTATAAATTATATGCATTAGACTTCTGAACTTGTACATGTTCAAGTTAATTAATATAACTTTTAGTTTAGTTTTTTTTTAGCTTTTCAAAAGCTAACTTTTGGCTCAAAAAGCTAAAAAATCTCAAAAGTAGGAATTTTCCAATTAAGTCGTTTTGCATATTTACAAGTCACTTATAAGTTAAAATAAATAAAAAATGACTAATCAATAAAATTAAAATATAAGTCACTTATAAGTAAAAAAACTAAGTGGTGCCAGAAACTATAGATTCATTTAAGCAAGCTTTTTTCTCGTTACTTTTTTAGAAGCATCCCCAAAAAGCCGAAGTCAAACGCGCCCTACTAAAAACTGTAATTTATAAGTCACTTATAAGTTAAAGTAAGTAAAAAATGACTCATCAATAAAAATAGTTATACTTATAAGTGAAAAAGCTAAGGTAGTGCCAGTAGATTACAGCTTCTATTAAGCAAGTTTTTTTCTCGCTACTTTTTGACCAAAAAAGCCGATACCAAACGCGCCCTACTGAAAACTGTAATTATATATATACAGTAATAAGTACACTTTAGTAATTATAATATACAACTCACAATAATAATAATAATAATAATAATAATTACCTGCTAAAAGCAGGGAAGGTAGGAATTTGAGGATTTTTTTAGCTTTTCACATAAAAATTATCAGAAGTAAAAAATTTCCAATTAAAGTCATTTTGTATATTTACAAGTCACTTATAAGTTAAAATAAGTAAAAAATGACTTATCAATAAAACAAATTGTTAAGTCTCTTATAAGTATTAAGTGCTAGTAAATTATAACTTCTTTGAAGCAAGTTTTTTTCTCGTTACTTTTTGACCAAAAAAGCCGATGCCAAACGCTCCCTACTGTAAACTGTAATTTCATAAATACTGTGATAAGTATACTTTTGAAATTATAATATACAACATACAATAATAATAATAATAATATAGTTACCTGAGAACTGTAATTATTTAACAGTATATACATTGATGAGTAAATTAAAATATAGAAATAACCAAAATAATATAATTACCAGCTAAAAGCAGCGAAGGTAGCACAAAACCACCGAGAAATCTCCCCATTTTCGCCCAATCTCATGCCACAATCTCTCTCTAGACCTAATTTCTTCGTCTTATAGCTAATAATCCAAATTAATATCTCAATCTCTCTCTAAATGTCGAACTATCAAACAATATGTATATGTGTATCTATATAAAGTACGATATTTTGTTTGTTGGTGAGACTGATAAACAAAAAAAACGGTTGATTTTCTGTTTATGTAAATCACATGAAAAACGAGATACGATTCGTGTAATGCACCAAATAGTCAATAGATATAGGTATGTGTATATGTATGAGAATTTATAGGAGGGATATTTAAGTGTGAGTAATATAGAAGTACAGCGATGATGTATTATTAGATCCAAGTGTTTATTAAGATGGTGACGTTATTTAATTGACTAAATGACCTTTATTTTTGTCACGACGGTCTAATTTGTATTTACTTTTTCTTTTAACTTTAAAAAATTCAGTCGACATATAGAAACTTTGAAAAACGAGATACAATTCGTGTAAATGCAGCCCTTCGGTCTTGTTTTTGACAAAATCGAAACCGAACATATTTTTCGGTTCGATCTTTTTCGATTTTCAGTAGTTTTATTTTTTGGACCGAACCGGTTTGTTTCGGTTCGGTTCGGTTTCGGTTTTTCTTCGGTTTTTTCGGTCTTTTCGATTTTATTTTCGGTTTTCGGTCTTTTCCTGTTTTTTAGTTTTTTTCGGTCCGGTTTTATTGTAAACCGAAACCGAACCGAAAAAGTTTCGGTTTTTCGGTTTCGGTCTTTTTCGGTTCGGTTATCGGTTCGGTTTTTTCGGGTTTCGCATGGCCCTAAATGCACCAATAGATATAAATTATAGATATATATATATATATAACTTATATATTAGTGGAGTAGTATATGAAAGTACATTTTGTCACGTTCGTTTTGTCATGTTTTGGTCATGTTATCATTTTTTAATATTTATTCGTAGTTTTTTCGATTTTTTTTAAATTAACGTTTTATTTTATTTTTAAAGTGTTTGTTAAAAAAATCTGTAAAATTTGACTTTTTATATTTTTTTGGTTTTTTAATAAAACTAACTTATAAATTGTCAAAATAAACAATTATTACCCCCAAAAAATATAATAAGTCAAATTTTATAAAAATAAAAATAAAAATAAAATTAAATATTGATTTTAAAAAAATTAATTTTTTTTTTACCAATACATACGAACAAAACAATAATACGAACAAAACAGTGACCAAATTTATACACACTTAACTCTATCTATATACAAGTACATAGATGATATATTATTGGATCCAAGTGTAGATGGTGACGTTATGTGTAATGAGATTCGTTTTTGTCACTATTTTTTTATTTTTTATTTACAATCAAAAAACAGTTGTTTTTCTTTTTGTCACTATGGTGTAATTTATATTTACTTTTTCTATAGAAAATTTTATTTCCAAAAAAACTTTTTTTATGCTAAAAGTTTTATTTTTTCTCGTTTTCTAAGTGTTTGGTAAGCATCTGAAAAGTTTCTTTGAAATTTTTGCAATCGACTTGTACTTAATTCAGAAAACTAAATGTCTCCGAATTTATATTTACTTATAAGTTAATTGTAGTTGTAAAAAGAATTCAATTTCAAAGCTACTTTTTACTTTTAAGTTATTTTCAACTGAATTAAGCTACTATTTACTTATAAAAAGTTTATTGTCTCCTATGTCATTTTTGTCCGTACTAGTATAGCAGCCTATATTTGAAAGGAGTGTATATACCTATTTTCTTGTTTTTGTCGTACCAGCAACATGTTTTTGATAGCTTTCATGACATAGAAGCAATTGTGTGTTTTTTTTATAAGTTAGAATCAATTGTTTTACCTGCTTGCTCCGTTTCCATTTAATTGTTTATTACGAAACTACGTGTAATTTTGACTGACTTATAACTTGTATCAAAATTGTTGAAATAAATTTTTTTTAAAACTAATCATAAAATTTAACATTTAAACTATATGATCAACTTTTGAAATTTTTTATTCCGACAATTTTGATAAAAGTTATTGATCGATCAAAATTACACGTAATTTTATAATATACATATTGAACGCATTGCTACAAAATTACCTAGTATTCTACTCACCAGCCAAAGTTAAGATGTACTGTTTAACCATTTGACGCAACTCGTTTGCTCGTATAATATAAATTTTTCACATTTCGTTTAATGGGTTTGAATGTAATTAAATCAATAACTATTCTTTAAATATAGATTACATAAATGAAATCTAAGCATTAATTATTACTTGATTTTTTCATTACATTTACTCGATAAGTATTTTTTTTCAATTCAACAGATTTCATCAATAGAAACATATCAAATCACAGCAATGTCCATATAAAGCACAAACAATACATATATATTTTGATAGTCAGGTCGATAAATAACCTGCAAGAATCAAGAAATGGGGTGCTTTATTATTATTATCTACCTCACACTTTTTATTATATTTCCTGACTTTTCTGAACAAGCAATATTTGGCAAAATGCATATAAGGAGTCAAGTTCCAACGTTGTTAAAGTTACATTGCCAATCACAGGTTAAAAATATCGGAAATGGAACACTTTCTAAAGGGGAATATTTCACTTGGAAGATGACCGATCTTTTTGGAGAAATCTGGTACTCTTGTGACTTTAACTGGAAAAACAAAAGTAAGAGTGTTTATGTATATGATGATAAAGTCCGTAACGATTGTGCTGGGAATTGGTTTAGATTTCATTGCTTTTGGGAAGTTAGGTCTGATGGATTTTATTTTTTTAGAAATAAAAAAAAATGGGAAAAGATAACTGATTGGGATAACTTTGTTGCGCTCTCACTAGTATAATGACATACTGAGGAAAAGGCGAAATTTAATCTTGATCAGATTGATGAAGTATAAATTTAAATAATCCATGTCAGTGTCCAACTTTTTTTAAGAACTTTATGTGTTATACCTTGTTTATCTAGCATGTCAAATACGATTAAAACACAAATTATAAATTTATCTCAAAATGTTACACACAAACAATAAGAAAATCCATGATATATAGTTTGTAAATGGAACTCCCTTTCCCAAAGGACATTCTCATTTTATGTATAAATTAAAAAGCTCTATGTTATAATAAGCATAATTTGGACGTAGGCAGCATACGATTTCTTGGAAAAACAAATATTACCCCAGATAACTATCATATTACTATGTAACAGATGATATTTATTGCTTTTTCTCAAACCAAGTTCCACAACTTAAATATTTAAAGATTATTTATGTAAATTTGATTTTCAGTGGAATCATAAATTCGATAAGTTTCACTTCAACCTTTATTTAGCTTCCCTCTTGTGTGAATTAAAGGAGAACTCAACATCTTTTTCCAATGTAGTGTTGAATTTATAAAAAAAAATCCAAATGCTTACAAATTTTAATTGGATTAAAACATTTGAAGTTTAGAATGATATCGTTCATGCATTGACGATTTTCAATTACATACAAAAAAAAGATATGAGCGTTTGTAGAGGTTAGCTTTTCATAAAGTGCGATATGGAGAGGGGGAGAGGGCCCTTTAATTAGTTTTTTTTGGGTGAGATTAACACAAAAGGAACGATTGATTTTCTGCTTATGGAATTACACGAAAAATGAGATACGATTCGTGTGTATATATACAGGAGCGGAATCAGAACCAAATGTGTGAGATAGCCAAAATTATTTTTTGAAATTGTGGTGTTGTCATGGCAACCACTGATTATATGGGTGTGTCAGCTCTGTATATATATATCAGAATTAAAGAAGAAGATTTAACGGTTCTACTGGAGTGGAGTATAGATGGACAAAAATGATGTATTAGTGGATCCAAGTGTAAATGGTAATGTTATATATGTAATGATCTTTGTTTTAAAATTTTAATTGTATGTGTATACGTATATTGTGGCCAATATGTAAAAAATATAAGTTATCACCGTAAAAAGTTTTACGATAACTAATACGTATATAGGAAGCTTTTATTCGTGGCAATGCAAGCAAAATAACGTTACCCCGATACAAAGAGGAAGCAGCGTATCTGACTCAAGAGTCAGAGTGACTCAGAGTCACAGCCATTGGATATTGCTACAGTTAAAATATGAAATGTACTGTAGCAATATCCAAGGGCTGTGACTCTGAGTCACTCTGACTCTTGAGTCAGGTACACCGCATCCATACAAAGAGGTCGTTCTTCAAATCTGACAATGAAAATTCTTAAGACAAACATGTTAAACACTGTGACTTTTCCATCTCACAACAGTAACAACTCGTTAATTAGTAAAGACAAAACATGGATTCAAACCGAGTAAATTAAATCATAACCAAAATATGTCTTATTTTCGATTATATACAATATTAAGGAATCCTAGTGAATATATATACTTGAGACGTGTTACTTTCTTATAACCTATTTAGTATTTCAGAAAATATATTTGTAATATATTTTTCATGTGGACATACATAATTGTCATGGAGTAATATCAAACCGTGTATTCGAGCTTCGTTGTATAACTGGGTTATGTCCCAATTTTAATTTTATACTATACCAAAAAAAATATCAAATTGTACGTTGTCTGTGCTTTTGATTGCACTACATAATTCCTTAATTAACATTAATATTCACAAAAAAACACAATAAGTGATTCAAAATTATGCATTTGTTCAATTAGACATCATTAACTAGTTATACAAAAAAAATCTATTTTTTTATAGAGTCTAATTAATCAACACAAAAACATACAGTATTAAAAAAATGGTCCATAGATGAACAAATGCTCCACTGCATTGTTTTGTGCAAAGCAGTCTAATGAACAAATAACAAAAAAAAATGGCCTAAAGTTACTAAATATTCGATTAGACTAGTTTGAAATACAATCTAATAAAAATAATTCAAAAAGGGGTTAAGGAAACAAAACAAAAATTGATTCAAATTATAAAATTGTTTCATCATATTGTTTTTTAAGGATAAGCAATTGTTCCGTTAAAACTGTTTTCGAAAAAAACAGTCTAATTAAATACATAACATTGAATATTATTTGAAAAATTATAAAATATTCTGCAAACACGAAGAACACAAAGTAATATAATGAATTGTTCCATAATACTGTTTTTAAAACAGTCTAATGAATCATGAGAATAATTTTTGAAAACAATACGATGAACAAAATAATTAGAAATTTACTCAAACACAAACAAAATTCCTTACACTCCTTTTAAAACATTATAATGAACATATAAAGTGTTGGTTTCGTCTAATCCGGTTCGAACTATATCGTAAAAATGAATTGGCATTATAACGCTACAAATTATATGCTAAACAGTTATTGAATTATCATGTTGTAAATTAAATATATACACATGCATGCAATATCTACAATTTATATAAACTGATCCTAAAGATGCAAGTCTATGAAAATAATATTGCAAAACATATAATAAAGAGATGTTATAAAATGTGTACCTTAAATGTCTCGTATTCTTATTCGATATAGAAACCAAAATAGAAGAGAGTCGAGTCGATGGTTAGACCATCAGTCCTTAAGATCTAATATTCGCCTCGTCCCGTACTTGTAAGCTTCTTGGACAAATGATCTCACAGGATAAAACGATTATAATAACCGCAGAAACGGAAGTGGCAATTTTCCGCTACGGACATCCAAAACGACAAGAGTTTCTATCCTTATAACTAAATTAAAATGCCTACTAAATCTAAAGAATCCTCGTGCACGAAATTCTAGAGTGAGAAATAAGAATTCTGAATATTAGAATTCATAATGAGATGGAAAAAGGGATGGGGGATACAAAAGGGTAAAACTTGGCTTGCATCTATTCATAAAAGTAGCGAAAAATTGCAATTATTGAGACTAAGGGGGTGCATTTGGCATCTATTCATCCTTGGTGGGTCCTCTGTGCAAAATGGTCGTATCTGTTGGGCAAAAGGGTAGTTATTCTTGGCGGGAAAAAGATTAGGTGTGATAGAACCACACACCACACACCACTCCGCGTCGCGACCACAGGTCGCAACTGTTGAGTAAAAGGATAGTTATTCTTAGCCGAAAAAAGATTAGGTGTGACGGGCTCAAGCACCCGTGTGTACATCACACCACACTACACCTCACCATGCCTCGTTATGACCATGAGTCACGGGCCACAGCCGACTTCGCCAATTGGCGGCACATGGGTCAAGGAACGTCAAACCCGATACGGCATTTGCCCAACACCTCCCCCAATCGTGTGCGCGAAAACTTAAGAGGCTTTGGCCCCGACATGTTTTATCAAAGAGGATGAAATATAAACCATTGAAGTTCCTCATTTCCCATCAACGTGACATGAGAAAACTACACCCAATTGAAAGGGTTTGGCCTTTAATACACAAACCCGAACTACCTCAATGGTCCCACTTTGGAGGGCAATAAATTTGACACCGATTATCGGTTTTGACATATCGTATACCGTTTTAAAGCCCTCGAAGATTTCTTCGATTTTGCTACCAAACAAGAGCCGTTTCATTAAGTTTTACCCGTCCAAACCGGTCCACAAAGTTAGGACAAAAACGGGGTTGTGTTTACTCACAAATTTCAACATAAAGAACTCCAACAAACAATATGATGACAAATAAGAGAAACTTGTGAGAGAATTCTAAACAATCGGAGATCTATGAACTCATTGGAGACCCGTCAACTTGTTGTCAACTGCTACTGCCGCCACTTGAAAGTCAAGAGAGTTAGATAAATATATATACACATAGAGAGGGTAGAGATAATTACGCAACCAATGTGAATACGACAACATGGTGGCAACATAGATACTCAGGTCGTGGCGACAATTCCATCAAATTGGAGACTGAGACGGAGGAGCATGACAACTAATGCATATAAACTATGTAATAGCATGTACACAGAGACAAATGGTAAATTTAATCGAACAATTCATTTCATGATAACTTTCAACTTTTACTCTATTGTTGTGCCTTTAGTAGGCCTAGTATTTCCGACCATGGCTCCATTTCTCTCTAACATATTCCGGTGGGGTTTTAGACAGTATGATTGTTAAAAATGTTTTTTTTTCCAAAACCTAAATAACTTTGCTTAAAATGAATGATCCTTATGTTTTGCAACTTCAAGTTTAAACGGTTTCATTTTATTTTTTTCGTCCGTGTCTTAATTATGCGAAAAATAATTGGCATTTGCCGAATCCGCGCATTACCGCTTCTAGCTGGTACGACTTCTATTTGGATAAATTTGGTTTATCTATAGAAATTATAAACTATATATGTTATTTAGTTTGAAAAATATGGTATTTGAATCTCTTTTAATAATTAGCTAGTAACCTTCATGTGATGTGTCGCAACTTTAAAAGTCCACAACATTTTACTCACATTACTGAGCCAGGTTAAGATGTATTTAATCACTTGAGAGGCAACTCGTTTGCTCATAGAATATGAATTTTTCACTATTTTTTAGATACGTAAATGAAATCTAAATATTAATTATTCCTTGATTTTTCATTACATTTACTCCAGTAAGGATACCTTTTTGATTCCATAATTGTTATTGATTGTTGACATAAGTTAATTTCATAAATAAAACTCTACATGTCTATACATATAATCACAAATAATACATCTATTTTGATAGCCAGTTGATAAACAATCTGCATCAACACAATAAAATGAGATATCTAATTATTATCCAAGTAATCCTCGCACTTTTTCTTATATTTTCGACCTCTTCGGAACAAGCAATGTTCGGCAAAGTGCATATCAGGAGTCAAGTTCCAACGTTGTTAAAGTTGCATTGCCAATCAGCGGATACAGAAGTCGGGAAAAAAACACTTCGTACAGGGGGATATTTCACTTGGAATATCTTCGATCCTTTTAGAAGTAATTCGTACGTTTGTGATTTTTACTGGAAAAACAAAAACAAGACGGTTAATGTATACGGTGACAAATTTCGTGGGTATTGTGATTTGAATTGGTTTAGATTTCATTGCTTTTGGGAAGTAAGACCTGGTGGGTTTTATTTTTTTAGATATCAGAAAAAAAGGGAAAAATTAGAGGATTGGTAGAATTTCTTTGTGGTCTCACTAATAAGGAGAGATTAGAAAAGGATGAAACTTAATACCGAACAGATTGATGAAATATAAATTAAATAATCCATGTCAGTATATTTTTTTTTATCTCTATGTATTATACTTATCTAAGCATGAAACTAATTATCATTTTATTATAATAAGGCAAACCGATTCAAATGAGTCTGTCCAATTTAGCTATTTTTTTTTTTAAATATCCATACTGTTGTGTGACATATTAGATAGATATATAGATATGGAGATACAAGTATAGAGAGATAAATGAGTCGTCTTTTATTAATTGATAAGTGTAGAGAAGTTACATCAAGAGACCCCCTAACCTTCTTTATATAATAGAAGTTAGGGTTACATATGCTAGGAAAGCCCAATAGAGGCCCAATAGAGTAAGGCCCAATAGTCCAATAATATCCTACAACACTCCCCCTTTGGACGTCTTGAATTCTTCGTCTTCATGCAGTCGATCTGAGTCGAGTTCATTCGCAGTGCTAAACACATAAAAACCTTAGGGCCGGAAAACCCAGTGTGGGACAAAACCGGTACCTAGGAGAAACTGTGTAGCCGAATGATATAGGCCGAAATATCATGTAAGTAACTAACCACAAAACAGTGTGCCTCATCAAAACCTTAACAGAGCAAACCCAATGGGAAAATCTCTTATCGAAGGAAAAAGAGTGCAACAGTGGTAGTAGTATGGGATCAACCACAAAACAGGTGCCTCATCAAAACCTTGCTAGAGTAAACCCAGTGGGAAAAACCTCTAGTCGAAGGACAAAAGAGTACACAGTGGTAAGAAGTATACAACAGGATACTCCCCCTAATTTCGGCAATCTTAAGTGAGATATAATGGGAACGTGTCTCGCTAAAAACCTTGCCAAGGAAAACCCAGTGGGAAAAAAACCTTGGTCTAAGGACAAAAAGAGTACACGAGCATGCGACTGGATGCTCCCCCTCACTTGCACACGACAGGGTGCGAGGATTTCGACTAAGTAGTAATTAGTGAAATAAGCATTCACCTGGATGCTCCCCCTCACTTGCACACGACTGGGTGCAAAGATTTCATATTCCAAGAAAGAGTACGAGCATTCGACTGGATGCCTCATTTACTTACATACGACTGGATGCAAGAAAATCTAACGTGGAATAGAACGAGCATTCAACTGGATGCTCTTAAACTTCATTTGTGAAGATTAATTTCGGCGAGAAATGCTAAATAGCATAATGTAGTCATGTCTCTCTTGATCAATAATAACAAGTTGTCTTCTATGACAAGTGTTTTATCTAGATCGTGAGACAGAACATATGTAATTCAAATATGACTAATACTAGCTCGAAGTCATATACACTCTCTAGTCGTCTCATAGAGCACGAATAGATCAGAGTGATTCACTTGGAGTCATTCCAAGACCTCCAAGATGTCGCCTTATTCCTAATGGTAAAGACATACCATGTTAGGAATATCCCTTATGCGGGTCTGATAAGTAACCGGCATCGGTATAACCGAAAAAAGGTTGCATTAATTCGAGTACCGAAGGGGGTAGGTACACTCGATGACGCAAATGGGATAAGACAAGCCCTCATCCACAGTTACCTTAAGGTAATGGGAAAATGTCTTTTATGCCATTTCGATGGAAGCGTGTTAGCGCGATGCTGTGTCGATCTATACCATTCACAGCAGACGAGATGTTCGTCCTAGCACATTAGACCAAGTACAATAATGCGCTTATTGTACTTAGATATGAACATCATGGTTCAATATCTCTTGATCGTCACATCAGGGACGGAATGGGTCTATATCAATGTCTAGTGATCGAACGATCATGGGAGAATCTGACGACTTAGCGTCATGATGAATACAACGTCATAACACCTTCTGGGTGTAGTCTGAATCATGGACTTAGATTCAATCTTTACGGGAGTCGATCATCAGGCCGAGTCACTACCGTTTCTTCCCAAGATCCTTCATCTCGAAGGCAAATCCAAAAATGGATCGCGTAATAAAACACGCAAGGGCATAATACTTGTTCAAGTATCCCAAGCTAATCAAGTACTCACTTAGGCGGTATACCACATCCGCTCGGATTATATTAATCCATATAGTGAACGTCTCAGTTAATTGAGATCGTGTTCCGTGGTCAGGAACTACTTGATTTAAGCATATGAAGTCACACAGGGACCTTCATTTATATCTCTTTGTCTAAATCCCCATAGAGATAAAACCGTGACCACATTCATGGCTGCATACTCAGTTTTTCGGAAACTACTAAACTGGTAAAGTAGGGGACTATTATAATGTCCATTACGAAGAAATCAACCATTTCGTAATCAATTCCAAGGTGTGAGAGAAGTCTTGCGCTACTAGGCGAGCATTCTACAATCTCATTATTCTCATCACTCTTCCTAACGAATAACCAAATAAACGAACTCGTTTAACATTGGTGATGTTGGAGCTACAGGTCCGAACACACTTTCGCTAAGGAGTCTACTTGGATTGCAAGTTTCCATTAGTACAGTCTATTCTACGTTGACTTCAGGCAACGGTACATGGTTCCCTGTCATAATTTGTTCATATTATCAGTCGTCACCGAATATATGAACAAGTAATCAATGACAGTCTCATTTCGCTTCAATATCGTCTAAGATATCATGATCGACAGATATTTCGAGATTCTTAGGATGAGGAGGAAATCACACATCTCCTTGATCCTTTATAATCTCGTGCGACAAACGAGTTTCAGTTCACCACCTCTGGGGCTGAACGAATTAAGAACCGGTCAACTTCCTCATATCTTAGGAAGGATGATAGACTGACGGCCGACGGCAGCGTCCTTTGCTTGGCGGGTTCGGCCAAAGCAACGTGTTACGACAGGAACACGGCATCCGACAGGGACGTCTATCCTTGCAAGCATTTTGCAGCAGGTATAAATGATCTCGTGACATCTCATAAAGTCATTAAATGCGTCTGGCATTTAGTTAGACTTGAGGGAGTCTATGCACTTACTTATCACTAAGTACAGTTTTGGGGATCAAGCTAAGACTGAGTGGGTTATGCCACGTTACTTCACGTCGTTCCTTATCAACGGTAACGTGCAAATCTCCCCCTAACGACGGGGAGAACAGTCTTAGCGATGTCACTTTCGCATATCATGCGGTAAAGAGATCGCTTGCCAAGGTTACTCTATCAAATGATAGGCAGGAGATTCATAATCGACTTATGTCCCCTTCAGAGGTCCATATTTTGAACGCTAGAGCGGCTCAATCAAAATATTAATTAATCACTCTAAACACGCGTTAATATGAGACTTCTGGCTCATAACCAGTAACCAGCT
Organism: Primula vulgaris; assembly: GCA_963920805.1. Taxonomy (NCBI): domain Eukaryota; kingdom Viridiplantae; phylum Streptophyta; class Magnoliopsida; order Ericales; family Primulaceae; genus Primula; species Primula vulgaris. The sequence continues at coordinate 7,907,583 of OY987219.1, forward strand.
GGTACGCACATGGTGTTTGAGTGTCTATGGGCCTCATAACGGACCAATGCAGCAAAATAGCATAACCCCACACGGAAATATAAATCTTGGTGCGCAAGACCAAGAAATGCGTGCAATCATTTGCAGCCGCATCATCAAACTTTCCGTGAGTCCATTTGGGTCTGAACATAATCGACAGGATGTTCAATTTCAATTTTCAAACTCAAGTAATTCAAATCGAAATTTCAATTATTACTCTTCGGTATTATCAAGTCGACTAGACTTTTCAGGATAATCCGGATCATGGGCCATCAACTTAATGATAGGGCCAAAAGTTTGGGAAATGCTGCATTTCTGTGGACAACAATAATCATGTGACCTTATTGTCGATGCATCAACCATAACCATTTATATTTATGGTCCGTCTTATGGTTGGATAAGTCCACCATAACTCCTTCAATTCTTTACAAGAATTCTACGAGTTCATTTCGTGATCTTTACACATATTAATCTTTCAAAGTGAGCATTAATGGCATGAATTTCGGATTAATCACGAAATATATTCTCAGAGAGAATCCAAATGCGATGCGATTATAAATCAAGCATCGTCTTTTGACCCGGGAATATCTCATCCGGTCAATGCCACAATATCAAAATGCTCTTATCAATCGACGACAGGCGAATGATAGTACAGACAATCATGTCTTAGCATCTAAATCATTTATCATTTCGACGACAGGCGAAATGATAAGGTAACTTTAAATGCTTTAAAGAATGTGGTAGCAACCACTTGAAAGACATTTCAACCCCTCTAAAATACGCTTTTGATCGTAATGAATGGAGACTATGTAAAGAAATTTTAATTCTTTCATGAGCTATTACCAGATAACACTGGTTTTCTCGAATATTTTATAACTCAACAAGGTACGGCAGGACCTACATGAGTATAAGACCTCATATTTGACAAATCAATTTGGTTTTACCAAAGATTTTGATTTGGAACGACAGGTCCAGAATCGTTGTCACTGAGTACTATTTTAGGCAAGTAGTTGGTGAAATTATATGGTACACTGTTACCCACTATTTCCAAAAAAACCAACTACACCACAAGTATTGCCTAAAATTTCATAATTTAAAGTTTGGTCACATTTATCAAAGGAATTTGCTCAAAACACTTTAAATTATTTCGAGAAATTTTGTAAACAGGCAAACCATAATCCAAAAGTATGTCCAAATGGAAAAATCATAATCCAAATGGAAAAACATAATCCAGATGAGCGAAAAAAATGGCTCAATGATTTATCAAAATCAATAAAGAAAGGTGTCAAACTCATTTGAGCCACAAAATCGGGGGTCTCAAGAGTTTCCTTTCAATTAGCTTTAACCACATTAGCATCGGTTTTTCCACCTTTATAATAGTTGTGAACTATTTAAGGAGTACCGTGCATGACCTTTGTCTTTATAGCATAGAGTTGGCTCCTTGAGCATTATCTCTTGTTTTGTGACAATGGGCCATATTGTTCCTTTCAATTACTGTCTTGGAGCCACAGGTTTTCGATTTTGACGATTGTCTAAAATCTCGCTTGGCTAGGCGATTCATCGGGATCGCGACAGTTCGAGACAAATAACACATGTCTCGGTTCTCGATTCGTGGAAAAAAATATACACGAAGAGCATTAATATCAGGCAAACAATTCGCCATTAACCCAATAGGATTAAAACTACTCACCGGGGTAATTTTTTTATCCAATAACAGATGGGCGATAAAGGAACATGGTGAATATAAATTCACGATACTGCTTATGGAATACAATTTCCAAGCTAGTATTTTGGTGAAGGATTGCTCCAATATGTCAATTTCAGACATTTGTTCACCATAGACGTCATCACGTCTCAAATATGGCGGCGGAATAAAATCAACGCCTTAGCATTCATCCTGATGGTAACAACAAACTCGTGCTTTACTCATCAAAGATGGCATCCAAAAAAATTGGGCATCATATTTTCACACATCAGGGTGACTAACATGTGATGACGGAATAAAATCAACGTCTAAACAGTCGCAAGTATGTTTTGCGATTTTTCTCATCATAGATGGCATCCAACATGTGTTGGGAGTTCTGGATTATTTTTCATATAAAACGACTGGTTTATATGTTTATGGTTTGCACAAGCACAAACTTTAATTCGAAACGACAGGTTCGAAAATAGTTTTGCTTTTAATGTGAATTGGTTCTCATTGATCGAACGACGGGTCGATACTGAGACACCAATTCGGCGAAACATACATCACTATATAAACACACTCGGGGAAATTATTATTTAGTCAACCCCTTTCGGTAGCTCTACTTGAAAAACGACCAGGAAAGACGGTGAGGGTGGAGGGCACGAATGCCACTTAAAACCCGACCTCATTAGGATATCGACTTCCGCCTATATCTTTCCTAGACATCGTATCCAAATAGGTGAGCCTAGTTGGGGAAGGTTCATAATTTTTCCAACTTAAATGTGAAAATATATGATTTCGCAAATTATCATATCATAAACATGGCAATAAATTAAATATAGATTGTACCTGTCTATATTAACCATATATATATAAACATGCAGTAAATATATTTTAGGTATCTAATCATGCAGTAGATTTGGTGTTATAAACAAATCAATTTAAGATTATCAATCAATCTATAAAGATTCTAACATATCAAATCAAATCTATTTAAGATTATCAATCTATCCATAAAAATTCTAGCATATCAAATCAAATCTACGTAAGATTATCAATCAATTCATGAAGATTCTAACATATCAAATCAAATCTACGTAAGATTATCAATCAATTCATGAAGATTCTAACATATCAAATCAAATCAATTTAAGATTATCAATCAATCCATAAAGATTTTAACATTCATACTGTTTTGTACTTAGGGATATACTTCAGGACCAACAGTGTAAATTTCGGTAAACTATACTATCCAGTTTTAGAGTTATTACTGTGACAGTCCATAAGTTACTGCATAATCTCATAGCAGTCCCTATTATTTACAAGTACAAGTTTAGTTTATCAGATTAATACACGTGGATTATTCTCAATTTACAATCATATATCGAGTAGGCTTGTATACAATCAATTTCTTTCGGTGTACGCACTAACGCAATCATGTAATCAGATGTAGAACATGGCATGCAATACTATTGGAATTTATCTTAATCCAAGTTACACAGGCGGGTAAAATATCTCATATTAATCAAACATGGTCATGAGCTGTATGTAATTTTCTACTAGCTAACTTAGAGTATTTCTAAGAAAAAACATTAGCAATTTGAGGGTACATAATTCCATAGGCCAGGTTATATATACAAACTTTCTATGTACCAATCTACGTTTTATATACTAGCATGCAATTTCTCACAAGTTCACATAGTAGCAATTTTTACTAGTACTATACATACAGTGATGAACATGTTCTGAGTTTATAATATATAGTTTCGGATACATATATAGTAAACGTCTGGTTACAGGATACGGATTGAGTTTCAAAAAATTTATTTACCTTTCAGTCGATGAAAGTCGATAGAACAAATTAAAACTTCAAACTTTGGTCGTATTTTTTTTTATTTTTTTTTTTTACCCAATATCCGCGTATTTATCCGAAATCTCCAAGAAAAATACCCGTAATCTCCTTAGCATCGTGCTGATAACGTGTTGTGTGACATATTAGATAGATATATAGATATGGAGATACAAGTATAGAGAGATAAATGAGTCGTCTTTTATTAATTGATAAGTGTAGAGAAGTTACATCAAGAGACCCCCTAACCTTCTTTATATAATAGAAGTTAGGGTTACATATGCTAGAAAAGCCCAATAGAGGCCCAATAGAGTAAGGCCCAATAGTCCAATAATATCCTACAACACATACACATTTATACTAATTACAATAATATCATAGTCACATAAAAATATAAAAAATAAAAACTAATAAAACTATTTATCCATCTTTAACAACCAAACATTATTTTAAATCTTAAAATATGTTTTTTTTTATTATCCACGTATTTATATTATAACTATACATATTTTTTATTTTTTTATTGCATTACGCGCCGCACACGCAACACGTATGACACGATTACTAGTATATATATATATTGACTGTTAGATAAAAATTAAAAGTATATCTCTCAAAATGATACAAACAAACATCAGAATATATGATAAATAGTTTGTAAATGGAACTTTATTCCTTCCGAAAGGATAGTTCCATATTCAGTGTAATTTTTGAAAAAGAAAATGGTTCATATTTTGGACAAGGAAAATAAGAGTCGAAATAAATATTCTATCCCTTACGTGTCTCCTTCCTTATTTTATCCAAAAAAAATTCTAAAAAATTTGAAAAAAATTTATACAATTACATGTATCAATACATTCCAATAATTATTTTTAAAAGAAAATCCACACAAAATTTATTTTAGAATAAATGTATAAATTAGTGTAAATTAAACATTGAATATTAAAAAAATTGTCTAAAACAATATTATGTTTAAATATTTTAAAATTATAATAAAATATAATATAAAAGTTTATAAAGTTGCGGTGCGATATAAGTTGTGAAAATTTAAATTTTGAATGAAAATAAGTAAGAAGACATGAAAGAGCTAGAGGGGGCAAGAGATTTTTACTCCTAAAATAATCACTTACCCCGTATCACAAGATTGAAGTCTTACTAGTCATCAAAAAATCAAGTTATAAAAAATATTAAAAAATCACATTTTATAGCATATGTGGCATACGATTCCATGGAAAAGCAAATATTAACCGAGGTAACTATCAAATTACTAGATTTATCAAATAAAAGGAGGGTAAATTTTGGATTGGACCATAAAAACAAAATTATTTAAGAATTGGTCCATGAAACTGAAACTAATTAAGGATTAGTCCATTTGCTGACATCAGTAAAAAAATTGCTGACGTCATCATAAACAATTAAAAAATAAAACTGAAACTTTTTCTCTCTCTCTCATCTCTCTCCGAAAAAACGTATTTCATACTGTATTATCTCTTTAAACCGCCAGCAAATCCCGCCATCAGACTGTATTATCTCTCTTCGTTGATTTCAGAAAACAATATGGTGAATGTAAGTTTATTAATCATTGTTTTTTATTAAAACAGTCTGAAAAATAAATTAAGGTTAATTGAGTTTGCCCATTTATTCCTTAATCTATTTATTTAATTTACCTTAATTTAATTTAATTAGCTGAGTTTGCCCATTTTACATAAATTAGGGTTCAGACTCTATTGTTCAGACTCTATTCTTAAATAAAAATGGTGATTCTAATAATATTTGTTGAAAATATTATTCAGACTGTTTATATTCAGTTGTTTTGGTAATAAAAACAGAAAACAACCTGGAAAAAAGTATTCAGACTGTTTAGTGATTCAGACTGTTTAGTGATCTATAGGTAATTGTTGAAAATATTATTCATACTGTTTATGTTTAGTGATTCTAATAAAACGTAATAAAATTGGTTAACTGAGTTTGCCCATTTTACATAAATTAGGGTTCAGACTCTATTGTTCAGACTCCATTTTTAAATAAAAATGGTGATTCTAATAAAATTGTTGAAAATATTATTCAGACTGTTTATATTCAATTGTTTTGGTAATAAAAATAGAAAACAGCCTGGAAAAAAGTATTCAGACTGTTTAGTGATCTATAGGTAATTGTTGAAAATATTATTCAGACTGTTTATGTTTAGTGATTCTAATAAAATTAGTACTCAGACTCTTTATATTCAGTTATTTTCGTAATAAAATTGGTAAAAATAGTATTCAGACTGTTTTTATGTTTAGCGATTCTAATAAAATTGGTACTCAGACTCTTTATATTCTAATAAGATTACTCAGACTGTTTACTTTCTCTGTATTTTAATATGTGCATGAGTTTACACAGACTGTTTACAGACTTTTTGTTATTGTTTTTAGAAACATATTGCTATCAAACCTTCGACAAATCCCAAAAACCAACCATCTGACACAACAAACACCAAAAAAGGCAACATACAGTACAAATCAAACCTGGTTACTCTCATCAAGTTCTTTGTCGAAACAAATTTCAATCCGGCACAACTTCAATTAGTTGAGCAATACTGTCCGTTATGGGAATTGATCAATGCTTCTAGAAATGGAGAATTAACCACGAACCAGGCTAGGAAAAGTGATAAAGAATTGTATCAGATGGCCTTGAGGTACGACAGAAACTCACAAGCCCTTAAGATAGGTAGATTCACAGTTCCAATAGAGAGAGACCGTGTGCGTGACATTTATGGAATTTCTGGTAATGCTGAATGTTGGCCCGAGTGCGGCTAATCTTAGAGGGGGGGTGAATAAGGTTTTTGGCGCTTTTCGCCTAATTAAAACCTAAGTGCAACTAACACCCAACTTATGCAAATTTAAGCTTATTGCGTTTAACAAAAGATAAAGAATTGATAGAATTACTAAACGCAAGCAATAAACTAAGCAATAATATATTTGCGGAAAGTAAAAGCAAGGAAAGAAAATGACACCGTGATTTTATAGAGGTTCGGCAAACGGCCTACGTCCTCTCCTCGGTACTACCGAGTATTTCACTAAAAATTTCCTTGCGGATTATTACAAATCCTATCGAGCTAATCAACCGATTAAGCTTCCTCTCACTTTATGAGTGTCCCGAAATGAAAAGACCTAGAGCTTTTAAGCAACTCGCTTACAAAGCCTCTACCCGATCACTCGCTCACAAATGAGTTTATAAAACACTCGTTACAAATTTCGTTACAATAATGTAACTACACTCACTATTCTAATTGCTTCTAATTAAGCTAATTGGTGAGAATGATGATGGTTGAGCTTTACTCTCTTTTTCTTCAATTTTCCCTCTTTTGAGTGTATACACCAAAATGGTGATATTTTGGGTTTTGTATATGGGGATTGAAGGATGATAATTAGTGTAAATGATTGGTGAGTTTAGAGAGAGATTTGAGGTGGTATATATCACAGCAAAGTCTGTTTTTCTGGGTTATGACCGTTGAAAGGTTTTAACAGCTATTTTCCAGAAATTGCTGAAAAGCTGTTTTCGAAAACTGCAGAAAACGATCGGTCGTTTTCTACAGTCGATCGGTCGTTTTACAGAAAACGATCGGTCGTTTTCTGAAAACGATCGGTCGTTTTTATACTGGACTCACTGGAAGAAATTGGATCAAAAACGATCGGTCGTTTTTGTCCAGTCGATCGGTCGACTGTAATCCTGGTCCCGTAAATCTTCGAATGCTCATAACTCCTTCGTTTTAGCTCCGATTTTGGTTCCGCTTGAACCTATGGCTTCGTTATCGAAAGCTCTATCATTTAAAGACCTGAAATATACGTTTTCTATTTTTGGACAAGACAAGCATTATATCATTGAAATCGTAAAATCATTAAACGCATAATCAAAGTAATAATCAAAATCATTATTGAACTCTATGTTCAACACTGAAAATCCAATAGCTCTCACAAGCTTTACTAAAAACCAAGAAGCCTACCATAACTTTGTTGAAAGATGCTTTTCAAATAAATTCAACAAATCCAACCTAACCAAAACAACTATCGTAAAGGTATTGAACGAAGCATTGGTATTAACAACAAAAGTTGGTAGAGAGGACGTCGTCCGACTGGTAACATTATACATGCTAAATGCATTTTTCTTGACGGTGAGCGACATGACCATAGCATTGGGGTATTTGAAAATAGTTGTCGGTGACATCAAAGAGATAAAGGAATATGATTGGGCAACTCATATACATGAGAAACTTATGGAGTCGCTCAACAACCAAGACCCAAGATCAGTGTCCACGTGTGTACTCACGATACCGGTACAATAAAATTACTTCTCAAGACCTTTTTTTATTAGTTCAGACTCTTTTTTATAAGTTAGTACTCTTTTTATATGTTCAGAATGTTCTTAAGTTGTTTATTATTACATCAGACTCTTTATTTATTTCCATTATAAATCAGACTGTATTATTACTATTATAAATCAGACTGTATTAAATCTCATTATGTTTAAAAAATATCAAAAGAATCTCAGACTGTTTTTACAAAACTGTAAAAACAGTCTGAATAATACTAAAAACAGTCTGAAAATATATTATTAAATCTCAGACTGTATTGTTACTATCAATCAGACTGTATTATTAAAAACAGTCTGAATCTCAGATTGTTTTTATTTATTTCCATCTGTACAGTATGTCATCCTTGAAAAGTTCAATATTTCAAACCCGGACATGACAAAAGAAGCGTCCACAAAGGCTTTGTGTGTCAAATGGGACGTCTTTTCATTCTTCAAGCTGTGTTCCTCGAGATTCACAATTGTAGACCTGTGCAAGGAAAAGGTATAACACTATTTTTATATAGACTGTTTTTATTCTATCTATACAATTGCTTCTGAAAAAATAGCTAATACTCTTTTCATTCTATAAATTATCATCATAGGGATGTAGAGAACAATCAAATAACCTTGTTATTTATGATGGTAAAAAGAAGCTACCTCCAAAACCAAAGCGGTTAACAGATGAGGAGTTGGAGAAAGAGATAGACGAAGATGTTGAAGATCTTCAGAATGTTTACTCTAGTTCAACAGAAGAGGAAGGCTTGGAAAACTCTGAAAATGAAGGCTCGGAAAACTCAAAAGAAGACTATGAGAGCGAATGTGAGTCAGACAAAAATTTTACCGTCTTACTTAGGAAACAATTCATACACCAAAAACTCCAAAATTCAATGAAATAATGGGAACATCTAAGAGCACTTAATATGACGAGGGAGGTCCCTCTGGAGGTGGTGGCTGTTGTAATTACAGTGCCGATGATATGCATGTGAATGAAAGTCCAATTCACGAAGAGAGGAAAGAAGAAGAGTCAGAAAAAGAAGAGACCAAAGTGGCTGAATTGCAGAAAAACCTAGATGAGGCAATTTTGCAAATTAAAGAGTATAAAGACCTAACAACCACAATGCAGAAAAACATCAACGACCTTGGGAAATCTTTAGCTTTAGAAGAAAAATTAAAGTCCAATTGGGTACCTGAGTGGAAACAAAAGGTTGAACAAATGGTTGAAGAAAAGAAAATGCTCGAGAAGGAAATAAAAGGTAAACGCCATAAAATGCAATTCAAACTCTTCCTCTCTTGTCTAATTTTTTTTTCCATTAGCTTGGTTTCCCTAAGTCAGACTGTTTGTGTTATAGAAAATGAGCAGATGATCACAAAATGCCAAAGAATTGTCTCTCATCTCCAGCAAAAGGCAGATTTAGAAAAAACTGAAATTAGAAACAAAAAAGTCGAGTTGAATCAAAAAATGGAAAAATTGGAGAATGAAAAGAAGCAGCTTGAGGAGGACATGATCACTAAAAATCAAAGAATTGTCTCTGATCTCCAGCAAAAGGCAGATTTAGAAAAAAATGAAATGAGAAACAAAGAAGTCGAGTTGAATCAAAGAATAGAAAATTTGGAGAAAGAAAAGAAGCAGCTTGAGGAAGACCTACAAGGTAAAGGTAAAGTACCTATTGTATTACTAAAAACAGTATTTATTTGAATATTAATGCAACTATTTTGCATTCATATTGTATTACTAAAAACAGTCTGAAAATATATTATTAAAATCTCAGACTGTATTGTTACTATCATTCGTAATGTATTATTAAAAACATTCTGAATCCCTTTCTTTTGCTTAGTAAATTTCTTTCAATGAAATATATCAAATAGAAACCTCAGACTGTATTATTACTATCATAAATCAGACTGTATTATTTCAATGAATTATTCAGACTGTTTTTGAATTATTACAGTACAAAACTGTAAAAAGAGTCTGAATAATACAAAATTTATTTGAATATTAATGCAACTATTTTGCATTCATATTGTATTACTAAAAACAGTCTGAAAATATATTATTAAAATCTTAGACTGTATTGTTACTATCATTCATAATGTATTATTAAAAACAGTCTGAATCCCTTTCTTTTGCTTAGTAAATTTTTCTTTCAATGAAAAGTATCAAATAGAAACCTCAGACTGTATTATTACAATCATAAATCAGACTGCATTATTTCAATGAATTATTCAGACTGTTTTTGAATTATTAAAGTACAAAACTGTAAAAAGAGTCTGAATAATACAAAATTTATTTGAATATTAATGCAACTATTTTGCATTCATATTGTATTACTAAAAAAAGTCTGAAAATATATTATTAAAATCTCAGACTGTATTGTTACTATCATTCGTAATGTATTATTAAAAACATTCTGAATCCCTTTCTTTTGCTTAGTAAATTTCTTTCAATGAAAAATATCAAATAGAAACCTCATACTGTATTATTACAATCATAAATCAGACTGTATTATTTCAATGAATTATTCAGACTGTTTTTCCTCTTATTGCTGCAGGGGAACATGAGCTAATAGAAGGACTATACAATGATGCACAGGTGTATGCGGCACACGACTACTCACAAAAGTGTCGAATCGATGAAGTTATAACTGATGCTCTCCTAAATGCGGATATACAGACTCCACAACTAGATTTAATCCGCAAAGAAATTCTAGAAAGACTCGGTTATGAGTATGATGGTCCGAGATCCAACATTCTCCGTATCAGAGCAAGAACAGATAGGAGACCACCAGTAAAGTACACACCAAGTAAAATAGACTCTCCAACAAAAACCCAAGAAAATGAGAACCAGCTACGGAAACGTAAGCAAGCTGATCAAGATGACAAGTCTGAAATGGTCGCAGACGTAGGCGCTTCTGATCCGTTGTTGGAAAAACCAAATAAAAAACCAAAGGGTGGACGAACAGCAAAAAAGAGAGCATCAAAAAAGAAATCTCCTGAACTGGACGACCAAGGTGGCGAAGGCCATTTTCCCACTAATCGACTTCAGTAGTCTAGTAGACCATGTACTGGACAAAACAAAGAGAGCACACGATATCATCACAAATAAAAACGAGAATAATATCACAACAAAGCTCCCTGACAACATCTTCTGCAAAATTCAAGAAATTCACAACGCAAATGGACTATTGTAAGTCCGACTCTTTTTATTTTTGTGTTTAATGATACAATTAGGTCTCGCACTCTTTACATTTAGGTTTTCCTCACTCTTTTTAAATTTAGTTCAGACTGTTTTTTTATACAAGCCCCAGACTGTTTTTTATATAGCTCAGACTCTTTTTAAAAAATGATCAATTGTGTTTTTGTCAGACTGTTTAGTTCAGACTGTTTTTTGTTAGACTGTTTAGTTCAGACTGTTTAGTTCAGAATGATAAATTTAGTTCAAACTGTTTTTTTATACAAGCCCAGACTGTTTTTTATATAGCTCATACTGTTTTTTATGATCAATTGTGTCCCTTTTATATACAACTTTTAATGTTTTTTTTTATCTCAGACTGTTTTGTTGTCATACTGTTTTTTTCAATCTCATACTGTTTTTTCAATCTCAGACTGTTTTATCTTAGACTATTTTGTTGTCAGACTGTTTTTAATAATGAAAACTCCTTTCATAAAAACATTATGTGCTTACTATAAAATTTTAATTTACAGTGCCGCCTTGTTCTCAAAACTCGGTTCAACCAATAAGGATTACTTCATCACTCTCAACGGCATCTACAACTTAATTAATGGCCAGTTGCTATGCAATAATGTAAGTATACAAGGATCATACAATTTAATTGCTTGTTTACAAACTCTTGTACTCAGACTCTTTCTAAAACTTGTCTTTATCGCAGATCATAAATGGGTATACCCACATATTGAAGCAAGAGTACAAGGCAAAGTCTACAAAAACATTCAAGATATTGACCTCCGTATTATGGGTAAAAACACAAACTCTTTTTATGTTGTCAATGCATCACTTTGTTTCTTTACAAAAATAGTCTGAGATTTTATCTTAAACCTTTTCGTTGTTGTTTGGTTTGTAGTTTTTTTTAAAAGACAGAAAAATATACGAAGATGTGCTCGATACGAAAATCACCGATAAGCTGAGGAAGCATGTTCAGAACGGATACAAGTTATTGTTCTTCCCTATTAACTCGAATAGGAACCGACCCATTGACGTAGAGGCAGACCACTGGACTCTATTGGTTCTGAACGTCGAGGCGAAGAAGTGGAGTTTTTATAATAGCAACATACCTCTTTGCAATATCAACATACCAGACCCTTACCTTGATGACGCCAAACTAGTGGTAATTCAGACTCTTTTTAAAATACAACAGTCTGAATTAGCAAAAACTACCCTCTTCTTTTTTTTATGTATATTTTTTTTTTTATGTTACAGATGGCCTTTGTACAAGAAAAATTGAAAACGATAGTTGATGTGCCCTCCTTCTCACTTGATTCACAAGATGGGTACACATTAGACGTTGTAACAGACTGTCCGTATCAAGGAGCCACGTAAGAAAAATATGCACCCTACTGATATTCAGACTGTTTTTACTATTCATCTAAATCAAAATTAATTTTACATGTTTTATTTTTTTACAGATCAGACTGTTCATTGTATGTGTGCTACAACATGGAGACAATCATCAATGGTGAACATGTCACAAGAGAGACGACTTCAGACAAGATACTAGAGTTCAAGGCCAAGATAATAACGAGAATCGTCAATCGATACATATCAGTCAACACAAAGAGTCTGAATTAACAAAAACAGTTTGATTGATGTAAATATTAGTTGTAAACAGTCTGAATGGAAAAATAGTTTATTATTTTGTAAACATTCTGAATAGAAAAGAGTTCTATTATTTTGTTCGAATATGATTTTTGTAAAATATTTTGTTTCATTTTGTTTTTCTTACGCCAATATATTTTTCAATGAATCTTAAGACTGTATTATTACTATCAATCATAATGTATTATTAAAAACATTATGAAAACATATAAAAAACGTATTTATACTGTATTACTAAAAACAGTCTGAAAATATATTATTAAATCTCAGACTGTATTATAACTATCAATTATATTGTATTATTATAAACAGTCTGAATCATTAGAATCTCATACTGTTTCAGAAAGAATCTCATACTGTTTCAGTACTCAACAATTCAGACTGTTTTAAAGAAGTCTATAAAAAAGAGTCTGAATAATATGATTGTTGTAACTAGTTTGCTTCATTTTATTTCTTCCGTTAATATATTTCAATGAAATATAAACAGTCTAAAAATATATTATTAAATCTCAGACTGTATTATTATAATCTGAATCATTTACGACAATATACTAAAAAAACATCACATGACATATATCATTAGAATCTCAGACTGTTTTTATGTTCATTAGAATCTCATACTGTTTTTATGTTGATTAGAGTATCATACTGTTTTCAGAAAGAATCTCAGACTGTTTCAGTACTCACAATTCAGACTGTTTTAAAAAAGTCTATTGACTAATAAAAAGGAGTCTGAATAATATGATTGATGTAACTAGTTTTCTTCGTTTTCTTTATTATAATATATTTTCAATGAAATATATCAATAGGATCTCAGACTGTATTAATACAATCATTAAAATCAGACTGTATTATTAAAAACAGTCTGAAAACATATAAACAGTCTGTATTACAATCATAATCTCAGACTGTTTTAAATACAAAACTGTAAAAAGAGTCTGAATAATAATACAAAAATTATTTGAATATTAATGCAACTAATAGAACCTCAGACTGTATATCAATAGAAACCTCAGACTGTATTATTACTAGCACAAATCAGAATGTATTATTAAAAACAGTCTGAAAACATCATATACAACTAAAAAAGTCTAATATAAAACTAAAACATCTATTCACGATCACCCTTCAGAAGAAAGCTTCTCTTTGCACGTCCGTTGATTATGATTTGCATATTTTTTGCACCTCACGCATTGATTAGCTTTCTTTTTTTTCGCGACAGGATTTGCCTCACCACCTGATGGAATACGCTTCTTTTGAGGCCTTCCCGGAGGCCTTGATGTTTCTGGAGGTTTAATGTTTGACTCATTAATCAATTCAGAATCTCGCCAAATAGAACTAGGGACTGGGTTGATTGGCGTATTGTACGAACTTCGATAAATGTCCATAAGGAACCATTTTTCAACAAAATCCTCCATAGGCAGTTTGTCCCTAGAAATACACAAAACTGCATGTTGGCACGGGAACCCACTCCTCTTCCATTCATGACATGAGCATTGCCGATGTCCTAGGTCCACGTATTCGGATGGAGCTGACAACACTTCATATTTCCAAAACACTGACCTCACAACCAAAAACAACAGACCGTTGTGAATGAATGTGTCCCACTTTTCTTGGTAGAAAGGACACAGAACACCTTTCCATGTTGCTGCAAAAAAAAAAACATAACCAAAAATCTCTTAAAAACGTATACCTAGTAAAAACAGTCTGATATGATGACAAACAAACACGAATTCACATAACAGTCTGAGTTGCCACAAACCTGCTTTGATTCTTCTTTCATCGAACCATTTCATCAATTTCAATCTTAGCTTATCAACCAGTTCAGTGATAGGTAATTCTCTAATATCATTGATCCAATTATTGAATGATTCCACAGCATTGGAAGTTGTCTCACCATATCGCGACTTTACACAATATGCTTCGGCCCATTTCATAGTAGTGCAATTCTCCATAAATTTATCTATTTTACGACCCCCCATATTGCGCAACAACTTCATATTCTGTTCAAACAAAGGAATTGTAGCAGAAGTTGGACAAGTTTGCAACAAATTAACAATTTCAGTCCTTTTTGTTCCATCACCGCCACTAAACTTCAATTTCAAATTATCCTTCAAATGGCGTAGACAGTAATAATGGTCTGCGTTGGGAAAAATCCGAGACATACCATCCAACAACCCAATATGTCTGTCCGAGAAAAATGTCAAAGAACGGTCATCACCTATAGTTAACTTCAATTGTTCTAGAAACCAACCCCAATTATCAATATTCTCACTACTAACAATAGCAAAAGCAAGTGGATACAACCCTGTAACATTAAGAAAATAAAAAACAGTCTGAAAATCAAAAACAGTCTGAAAATCAAAAACAGTCTGATAACAAAAACATTTTTATAAAACAGTATGAGATAACAAAAGTTGTATATAAAACAGTCTGATAACAACACAATTTGGGCTTGTATAACAAAACAGTGTGAACTAAATTTAAAAACAGTCTGAGTTATATAAACCATTAATGTAACAAAAAACAAACAGAAAAAGAGCTTGAAAAAGGAAAAACAAACCTTTATTGCCATTCTTGCCGACTGCGGACAATAAAACACCTTTATATTTTCCTTTTAAAAATGTTCCGTCAATAAAAAGCATTGGGCGAACATCCTTAAACCCTTTTATGCAGCCATGAAGAGAGAAAAATACCCTTTTGAATTGATTTGAACCATTCCCATCCTTATCAACTTCCAGGACACTGCGACTCCTAGGATTTGTCGATTCTAAACCCACAAAATACCTCTCTAATTGGTTGTATGATTCATCGATATCCCCACTGTGCATTCCGCTAGCCATTTGGATAGCATTCCAAGCTTTATAATAGCTTATCTCCAACCCATAACCAATCCTTAAATGCGATATTATAGCAGAAGGGGCTAAATTTGGATTTTGCCTCACATATTCATCCATTATTTTCGATATGAGCTTGCTATTTACATGCTTGTTCAGAGCACCTGGAGCTAACTTTTTGCATGTATGTTGTGATTCAAACTTTCTAATCTTAAATTTTTGGTCTGAGGTCCACACACCAGCATATATGTACCAGCTACAGCCAATACTATCCCTCTCTTCACAATAAGCGACCACCCTATCTGATGAATTCCTTCCAAAACAGGGGACATGACCTTCATATATACAAAATTTCCGTAATGACTCTCTAAAGTGATCAGCACAACTAAAAAACTGTCCAACCCCAGTTATCAAGTTTGCCCACTCAGTCGTTTTATAAACCTTTCTAACAGCTAAACTAGAACCTGCATCACACCAATCATCTTCATCCGAAAATTCAGAACAATCAGCACTTATTTCCTTCGATGTACCAACAGTGCAAGTGGATATAGTCCCAACAAAAACTAAAATCTCTACTATTTTTTTTCCCAACACGTTAAACAGAGCGACCATATCTTTCAACTCATCATCCGATCTCAACAAACATCGCTCATCTCTAATTGCCAAGTAGCTTAGAGACACTGAATCCAAATTCAAGCTAAACCTATTACTTATTGTATGTAATAACTCCGCATAGGTCATACGCTTATTCAGCGCAACAGGGACACATTGATCATTATATCGACAATACATTACTAAATCAAACGAATCCATCAGAAAAAATACCTGTGCACAAAAAACATAAACAACAATTGATCTCTAAAACAGTCTGAAACAGTCTAAATAAGGATAATAATAAAACAAAAGCAATTGATCTGTAAAAACCTAACAAAAACATACATTGTGTTACAGAAAACAGTCTGAGTTATTATAATACAATAGCTCAGACTGTTTATAATAACTCAGACTGTTTTCTGTAACTCTTGAATATAATAGCTCAGACTGTTTTTTAAAAACAGTCTGAATACAAGAAAAAACAGTATGAACTCTTGAATTTTAATAATACAAAATCATACATTGTGTTATAGAACAGTCTGAATTATTATAATAAACACTGTTTTTTAAAACAGTCTGAATACAAAAACAGTCTGAAGTGTTGAATTTTAATAATAAACGCAATTGATCTCTAAAAACCTAACAAAAACATGCATTGTGTTACAGAACAGTCTGAATTATTATAATAAACACTGTTTTTTAAAACAGTCTGAATACAAAAACAATATGAATTATTGAATTTTAATAATAAACGCAATTGATCTCTAAAAACCTAACAAAAACATGCATTGTGTTACAGAAAACAGTCTGAGTTAAAAAACAGCAATTTGAGCTAAACTCAGCAAGAAAAACGAAGCTAGCAATAAAAAACAGTCTGAAGGTTGTAGAGAGAGAGAGAACTTGTCCGTCGGAGATAGATAAAGCAATTTGAGAAAATTCGTTGCGTGAGAGAGATGATTTAAAGAGAGATATACAGCTAATAGTTTAGAGAGATAGTTTACAGAGAGAGATGGAGAGAGATGGTTTAGAGAGACAGACAACTCATATATGGTTTAAAAAAACAGAATATATATTATATATAGTGGACCAATCCTTAATTAGTTTCAGAAATAATGGACCAATCCTTAAATAAATTTTATAACCGGACCAATCCTTAAATACTTTTGTTTTCATGATCCAATTCTTAATTTTCTCTTTTATTTATTTACAAACTTTTGACTTTAGTAATTTGGTAATGTGCACCTCCTATCCTTAAATTACTTAAACGATATATCTACTAGCTATCTTTAATTTCCTCTTAAAGCAAAAATAGTGACATTAGTAATTGTTAATTAGAAGAATATTCAAAATAATAATAATATAAAATACGGGGTTTTACATGACAGTCTATGCATTCTATGATAACATATATAAATAGTAAATTTACTCGGACTATTCATTCTATGATAACTTTGAACTTTCCTGTATTTTTGTGCCTTTAGTATTCCTACTATTTCCGACCATGACTCAACATCTCTCTCGCATCTTCTGGCAGGGTTTTAGAGAGAGTATGATTGTTAAAAAATAATTATGATTCTTAAATATGTTATGCAACTTTCATTTTATATTTTTGGTCCATGTCTTAAATATGTAAAAAGTAATTGGCATTTGTCGACACGGTTATGTTGCTAAAGTGATTGTGGCTAAATTTTAGCAACAGTTTAGCAACAAATTATGTTGCTATTTGTTGTTAAACCGTTGCTAAAATTTAACCACAACCAATTTAGCAACACAACTCAAAAAAAAATTATGATGTTAAATGAACTTTTTATTAGAGTGCGAATTGACGTGGTATGGCTGCTTCTATTTATCTCTTACCATTTCTATTTGGATAAATTTGGTTAAATTTAGTTTTAAAATAGGGAGGAGACCTTCCGCAGTAATCTAATGAATTAAATTGCCAAGCTACAAGAGTGTTTCTAAACTCATTATATATATTGTTAAATATACATATCGTAAAATACAGTCAAAATAAACCATACAAATTTAAATATATATTTTTCATTTACGGAACCGAAGCAAGGGACCGCATTTCACTGCAAAAAAATATCGGGATTAATGACGGTATTTTTTGTTACGAGCTTATTAACGACGGGTTTTGTGACGGTTTTATGACAATTTAGTCAATTTACGACAGATTTGTGACAGTTTTTTAAATTAGTGACAGACTTGTGACAGTTTTTGACTCTGAATAAATCAAACATTATTTTGTAATGTTTGATCCCATTTGAACCAATAAGGATTTGCCCCTAACTTTAAAAACGCCCAATATTTTACTCACGCTACTGAACCAAGTTAAGATCGATGCATTTAATCACTTGAGACAACTTTTTGCTCATATAATATGAATTTTTTTCACAGCTTTGTTTGTTGGGGTTAGTACAAATCTTATACCGCTATTTTTTTATCCCATTTCGTGTCTCATTTCTTATTTTATCCAAAAAAAAATTCTAAAAAACTTGAAAAAAATAATACAATTACTATAACACATGCATCAATATATTGCAATAATTATTTTTAAAACAAAATCCACATATAATTTATTTTGGAATAAATATATAAATTAGTGTAAATTAAACATTAAATATTAGAAAAAATTATCTAAAATAATACTGTATGCAAATGTTTTAAAATTTGAATACAATATAATATAAAAGCTTATAAATTTGCGGAACAAGTTGTGAAAATTTAAAATTTGAGTGACAATAAGCAATTTGAGTGAAAATAATCATATCTAACTCCAACGAGCCCAAATTTTGTACCCCATTCTTTAGTCTCTCAAAAAAAAAAGGATAGAGAATAGGGGTAGAAGATTTGGACTCGTTAGGGTTAGATATGATTAAATCAATAACTAGTCTTTAAGTAGAGATTAGGTAAATGAAATCTAAAAATTAATTAGTACTTGGATTTTTCATTAGATTTACTCCACTAAGATTTCCTGATTTGATAATTGTTATCGATTGTTGACATGAAATTAATTTCATAGATAGAAACTCTACATGTGTATATAATCACAAATAATACATCTCTTTTGATAGTCAATTAAGTCGATAAACAACCTGCATGCATGAATCAAAAAATGGGGTGTTTTATTATTATCCAAATAATCCTTGCATTTTTTCTAACATTTCCAAACATTTCTGAACAAACAATGTTGGGCAAAATGCATATAAGGAGTCAAGTTCCAACGTTGTTAAAGCTGCATTGCCAATCAATGTATGAAGAAGTTGGGAATCGAACACTTTCTACAGGCGAATATTTCACTTGGAAGGTACTCGATCCTTTAAAAAGAGCTTTGTACTATTGTAACTTTTACTGGGAAAGTAAAAACAAGACTTTTAGCGTGTTTGACGACAAAGTTCGTGAAAAATGTGGTCAGAGCTGGTTTAGATTTCATTGCTTTTGGGAAGTCAAATCTGATGGGTTTTATTTTTTTAGATATCAAAAAAAATGGGAAAAATTAGGTGATTGGTAGAACCTTATTCCCGTCTCATTAGTAAGGAGAGATTAGAAAAAAACTAAATTTAATCTTGATCATAGTGATGAATAATATAAATTAAATAATCATCTAATTTTGTTTTTTATCTCTATGTATTATATTTATATAGCATGTGAGAAACTAATTATATATTCAAAAAGACGACTATTAAACACAAATTAAAAAATCTTCCAAAATGATACAAACAAACATCGGAAAATCTATAATTTTGTAAATGAATCTTCCTTCATCCCGAAAGGATGGTCCCATATTCAGCATAATTTTTGAAAAGGAAAGTGGTCCATTTTGGACAATGAAAATAAACTTACCCCGGCCTTTGCACAAAATTGAAGTATGATCATGAAAAAAAATTATCTTACAAAAAGCCGGTTTTATGACGTACACTACAAAATAATGTTTAATTTAGTGAGAGTCAAAATCTGTCACAAGTCTGTCGCTAATTTAAAAAGCTGTCACAAATCTGTCGCAAATTGACTAAACTGTCACAAAACCGTCACAAAAACCGTCGCTAATAAGCTCGTAACAAAAAATATCGTTACTAATCTCGTTACTAATCCCGTCGCTATTTGAGTATTTTTTTTAGTGTATGTGTCATACAATTTCATGGAAAGCAAATATTAGCCGAGGTAACTGTCATATAACTATATAACAAGTGATATTTATCGGGTTTTCTCATACAAGTTTCCTCAACTGAAATAATTATAGACTGCTTATGTAAATTTACACTTTTTATTGCAATCATAAATTCGACAAGTTCATTTCAACATGCATATTACATAATTTTAGCGAAATGAAAGCTTTAATGTATACTTAAAAATCTAGAGTCTACATTCAACGGGCTCTGTATGAACACCAACAAGTCTCATATCTCTTGTTAATATAACATACTTTATCTAACAAATTATTGAAATATCATTAAATTCAACACACACACAGCTCATTGTATAATGAACATTTGATGTTTATCATATATGCTTTTGATTAAGGATTATTTTTTATACAATAAAGAGTGATGGTAATTAGTTTAAATGAACAATAAGAAGAAATAGTACACTGCATTCATACAAAAAGAAGTTAAAAAAACGCGCGTCATACAACAACCATTTTTGTGTGTATATAGGGCTTCAAACAAACCGGGCTATTTATAAACATATCGTGTTCGGTTCGTTAATTAACAGCTCGATTTGTGTTTGTTCATTTAATAAACAAATCGAATATGATTATAAATGTAACGTTCATTAAGTAAACGAATCGAACATAAACACGATCTCGTTCGTTGTTTAAGAGCTCAGTTCGTTAAAAGTTCATAAAACAAGTTAAACTTATTGTAGTATTATTGATTATGATATGTATTAATAAGTATAAAAAAAAAGTTTGACATAAATTTTACACTACGACGCAATCCCGATAACCCGGATTATGTGAAAAAATCCGTATACGAACCATGTTTATTACGAAGGAGCATGTAACCGACTCTAAATTCAATGTTTAAGATTTATATTGTGAAAGAACTCTTCGTGAACAATTCGTGGTTCGCTCATCAATCGTTCGGTCTATGCTTGTTGGTGAACATGAACCGAACGCCAAGTTAAGGAACGAACATGAACAGAGCTAACGCTAGATTCCTTTCGTTTATTTACATCCCTAGTTTACCTTGACAAAGAAAATACTTTTTTTCCTTATTAAGACCACTCATGAAATGTAACAGGACCAAGACGTGCACCTATTAAATAATCGAAAGTTATTAGTGTTACAGATTAAACTTACGAGAATCGAAAAGAATATGAGTTTAAACTTTCAGGACCATTTCTGTAGCTCACCCAATTAAAACCCAAAACCCAAAACCCCTGAGAAATATTATAAAGCCCTAACCTCTCTCTCTCTCTCTCTCTCTATATATATATACATATAATATAGTTATATAACAGTATATATTTATATATATTGATAAGTATATTTCTGGAAATGGCTGCTGTGGTGCTAAGGAACCCTAACCTGAAGCGATTATTGCCATTTTTATGTCGAATCTCGAATTCTTGCCGAGGGTCTGTATGTATATCCGATTATATAATCAGAAATGACGAATCCGCTGTTCCGATTTCTCTATGGAGATCTATGGCAACCTTCACTCGCACGTAATTTGACTCATCGCCTAAATCTTACGGTTGTTTATTTAGTTTTTAGTGGTTAAATAGGAACTTGGCAATAGAAAGTATTTCTCTTTATTAGCTTATTGCAATTTCTTTAAATAATGGTGTATTTTATCATTTCTCAAATATGAAGGAAAATGTTGGACCGTAGTGTGACTGTTTGTCAAATGATTTGTTTTTCTTAGCTTCTCTGCTTCAAAAAGCTGTGTGCGTTTTGTTAGCTTTTAAAAAAAAAAAAAAACTGGTTTTTGTGTCAAAACAGCTAAAAAAGCTCAAAACCATTATTGCTAGGTGTTTTTTTGCTTTTTCTCAGTAAAAATTACTAAAACTGGATTTTAGAAATTCAATTTGTTTGTAAGCCCTAAAACCTCTCTCTCTGTCTATTGTATATTGGAATATGTTTAATTCTATGAGCTTATTGCAGTTGCGTTAGGCAGTGGCTATAGTTGCCAGTAGGGAAAACGGAAATAGGAAATGGAAAGGTGTAATGTGAAAAAAATGAAAAGGTTCTAAAATTTACACGTGAAATAATAGGAAGCAGGAAATGTAAAAAAGCGATCTTTCAAAGGGAAAACGTGTTTTCCGGTAACTATGGGACTCAGTGTTGGTTAAATAGTGTTCGGGTTGTGTTAAATGGTGTCTTTTATTATTTCTTTAGTTTTGAATGGTTAAATAGGAACTTCGCAATAGAATATTAGAATGTATTTGATTGTATGAGCTTATTGTTATTGCTTTAGCCAGTGGCTATAGTTGCCAGTAGGGAAAACGGAAGCGTGAAATGGGAAGGTGAAATGTGAAATGTGAAAGAACGAAAAAATTCTAAAATTTATATTACGTGTTCCATTTTGGGGTCTAGTGCTTATTTATTAAGATTTTGTCTAAGTCGCTAAAAGATGTCAAATTCTTATGTTGTCGTTGTACCTTGCAAAGTGAACTGTGTTTCTTCAGGAACAGGACTTTAAGTTTTTACTCCACTGATAAATAAGAGGAACTGTTACGAGTTCTGCATTTTCTAGTATTCAAAATTAAAATATGTAAGGTTAGGTTTCAAACTTTGTGTGGAATCTGGAATGTCTTCATAGTTATCTTCTTAGTGGAATATACTTGTGGAGATTGTTGCGACGTTAAAGAAATTAATTTTTTTGGCAGAAAACCTCATGTTAATGTTGGAACTATTGGACATGTTGATCATGGGAAAACAACATTGACTGCCGCAATCACAAAGGTTAAAGATACATTTGATCACTATATTCGTTTTTCATTTCCCTCACCCCCTTTCCCCCGCTCCCTTTTGTTGTTTATTAGGAAAGCGCATCCTTGCTATTTAAAATTAATTATATTTATAATTGCCAACCATAGGTGCTAGCAGAAGAAGGCAAAGCAAAAGCTATTGCGTTTGATGAAATTGACAAAGCTCCTGAAGAGAAAAAGAGAGGAATTACCATTGCAACTGTAAGAAAATGCTTCTTCCTACTCAATTTAATAGACCAATCTACCTTATGTTCTTTATAAGAAATGAAACATAATACTTTTAAAGCATGTACTATCTATCCTCAAAATTTCATGTGATGTTGCAGGCACATGTAGAATATGAGACTGTTAAGCGGCATTACGCTCATGTGGATTGCCCTGGACATGCAGATTACGTGAAGGTAAGTTTCTTGATACTCATGCTAGTAAAATGAGTTGATTCTAGAAAGAAGCATACTTGTCTCACTGCAATAGAATACAATAGTAGAAGTAGTTATATAGTTAAATATCTTTGATAAGATGAATTCTGGAATTCTTAAGAGTTAAGATGGTTTTGTGTCTGAGACAATTTCTATCTTGCATAATATCACCCAACATTGATCCACATCAAATTGGTTGCAGCATTTTCATTTGGCCAGCAAGTTTCTGTATTGATAGTTTCATTTATTTAGAACATGATTACGGGAGCTGCCCAAATGGATGGAGGTATTCTGGTAGTGTCTGCTCCAGATGGGCCCATGCCACAGACGAAGGAACATATTTTACTTGCCCGACAGGTGTTCTTTTCTTAATCTCATTTTTATTGTTTTTTTCTGGTCCTTTGTTTTATAAAATTGAGCATTTATTGTTAAATGAAAAAAAATCACTTTATGCAATGCAGGTTGGTGTGCCGTCACTTGTATGTTTTCTGAACAAGGTTGATGCTGTTGATGATCCCGAGTTACTTGAGCTAGTCGAAATGGAGCTTCGTGGTAAAGTGGCATTGAAGTTCTTATCCTAGTACCCCCTCTCCTTTTCATTCAATCTCTGGACATTTTTGTTTGCCTTTGTGTTTATTGCAGAGCTGCTAAACTTCTACAAGTTCCCCGGTGATGATATTCCAATTATCCGAGGTTCAGCTTTATCTGCTTTACAAGGTACAAATGAAGAACTAGGGAAAAAAGCCATACTGAAACTAATGGATGCTGTAGACGAGTATATTCCTGACCCTGTACGTCAACTTGACAAGCCTTTCCTAATGCCAATTGAAGACGTTTTCTCAATTCAGGTACCTAGTTGTAAACTTTTGAACAACTTAAGTTTTCTTATTGACCATCAGACATCGCTTAGAATACCATATACAATTCTTCTGTTTATACTCATCATTCTAGTGTTCTTATGTATGGAATGAATTTGTTCAAGAGCACTCAACTCTTGACAGTTAACCCTTAACCAATCATTGACATGTTAAAAATACATTGAAAATTAAGAATATGCTGACTAATGCTATATATATACCTTATACGTTAGTCAATTGCTTTGTTTTTCTCTAAGGAACACGTTGATTTATCTTGAATTAAATTCAGAACATCTTATAAAATTTACGAGACTTTTCATGTTTGTAGGGGCGTGGAACTGTTGCTACAGGCCGTGTTGAACAGGGCATGATTAAAGTAGGAGAGGATATCGAGATTTTGGGGTTGATGCAGGTGCTATAATTCTTGTTATTGAAATTTCTGCTAAACGTATTGACCAGGGCTAGTGATTATCACGGATATTCATCTTTAAATTTTAAGGAAGTGGGTTTGGTACTAATATTGGCCATTTAATTTTAGGGTGCTGCTGCAGTAAAATCGACGGTAACTGGAGTTGAAATGTTCAAGAAAAGCTTGGATTTTGGCCAGGCTAGTAACAGTTTCATTACTATTATAGATTTTGCTGTGAGACTCTTGTAGCAGTAGAATACTTGGTTGATACTGATTTTTGATATTTTTAATCTGTTACCAGGCTGGTGACAACGTCGGTCTTCTTCTTCGTGGCATAAAGAGAGAAGATATACAGAGAGGACAAGTATGTACCACCGAATCAACCCTGCTTTTTTCTCCCTTGCACCAATCTCGCGTGATTTGTGTTTAAACTTATTCTATAGATATTCAAAGTTTATGATTGGGCTTGTAATCTCTAATTGTCCTCCATCCCCTCCCTACGTTATGTAAAACTGCACAATGTTTAAAAACTTTAAACATTACCAGTGGCAGTGGTTATTGGGAGGGTTAACTGTATAAGAGTCAGTTAGGTCCAGTGTTCTAAAAGGCGCGCCTAGACAGAAATTAGGCGGGATTAGGCGCTAGGCGACCAACTTCCACCTAAATTCCGCCTTGCACCTTTTACAACATTGGTTAGGTCTCATAGACTAACACATTAGTATCCTGTTGGGAAGGTCGTTAGATCTGGATTTTGTAACAACTTACTCAAATAAGCAATTAGTATCCCGGCAAACATTTTTTTAGATTCTGTACAGTAAATAGAATACCCATGAATAGGGATTAAGATACAAAAAACATAACAGCTACAAATGTACGAAAAACAAATGATAGTCCCAAATCCCAACAAACAATATTTTTTCCGATTTGGTACAAGTGTATTAAATCGTGGAGAAATGTAACATTAATGTTCAAAGTGCTAATTGTGTAGTTTACCGTACAGAATTAAATCTGTTTCTATGTTAGTGTACACAACTGTAATTAACCCATGGTAACATATGTCTTCCTTAATCAACCAAAAAGTTGCTATGATACTGCAATAAATATATGCAGGAGCATATGCTAACATGTCCATTGCTGTTACATTATTATTATGCAGGTGATTGCAAAGCCGGGAAGCATGAAAACTTCGAAGAGATTTGAGGCAGAGATATACGTGCTCACAAAAGAAGAAGGTGGTCGCCATACCGCCTTTTTCTCTAATTATATGCCTCAATTTTATATGAGAACTGCAGATATTACTGGCAAAGTGGAGTTGCCGGAGAATGTGAAGATGGTTATGCCTGGTGATAATGTCACCGCAGTTTTTGAGCTTATGTTGCCAGTTCCGCTGGAAGCAGGTTAGTTTTCTCATCATAATTATCTTTTCATGTCTTCTTTGTAGACAGTACCATATGCTTGTGTTCATGTTATATCATATTCCATCTTTCTGTAGCATCAAAGAAAAATATTTTATCTTTTTATCTGTAAATATTACTCTATAATGTCAAGACTTTCCGTGATTGATAATGAATTAAAACATCCATTTTGTTTTGTGATTAGTTTGTATGACTATAGGGAATAGGCTTCTTAGTCGGGTTCTGTAAGCTCATGTGTAGGTGTGGTTACCATCAACTAGTGTGGTATCCCCTTCTTGTGTATTTGTGTAGCTTAGTGAAAAGTCAATCATAAACGATACATTAGGTAATAATTTAGTTATCGTCGAGTGAGATGATTAAAGAAACCTAAAAATCACTAAGTTGAAAACCATAGTATGAGAAATGTAAACGAGAAGCTATACAGGAATCATAAACGTGAAATGTTTCTATAAAAGTACAAGAAACGGGAATGCGGTTTTGGAAAGGGAAATGTGTTTCCAGGTAACCATGGTTGAAAATTATCTTTTTTCAGGGTTTCAAGTTGTCTTTTAAATCTTTTTGTCTCGTAGAAGAATTCCTCATAAGTTTCTAATTGACTCGTCTTCTTATTAGTTGCTGGCTTGTATGTAAACCTGTCAGCTATATCTAGTTAAACTCTCATTATGATGAGCAAATATGGGTCTTTGGAATAAACTTGTTTGCCTGTGATTGTATATGTTGTTACTAGTTCCTCTGTTGATAATTATTACTTGCTAGCGATAGGAAAAACTGATCCTTCACTAGTATTGTTATTTGTATAATTTGGTGCTTCTTGTTTCATATGCATACATATATTTCAAAACAAATGTATCTGGATCATATAATTAATTTAAAGGAAGGAAATGGATCAGAACTGAATCTTCTGGTCGCTAGTCTCTTCTCCATCAAGGCTATTTTTTGAAGTTTGTATTTCTTTCATCACTTCATAAGGTTACTTTGATCAGACCAATTTTGACACTTTAGTACCAAGTTTATATAGATATCTTTTGCAACTTCTACAGCTGAGTTTACAAAAAATTATCTTTCAGCACCAAATGGAGCGCCATGTGGCATGTATTACTACCCATCTGTTAATCAATTATATCAGTTTCAAAAATCGACGAAATCAATATTTGGTGAAAGTGTGATGTTCACTTTTCCGATAGCACCAAATGGAGCGCCATGTGGCATGTATTACTACCCATCTGTTAATCAATCATATCAGTTTCAAAAATCGACGAAATCAATATTTGGTGAAAGTGTGATGTTCACTTTTCCGATTTGCAATACTAAGAATTCCTGATTTATTTGGATGTCTCTTATGTGTGATCAATATTGGCAGTGCTTGCTAGATGTACAGATATCAAATTTCACAACTCTTCTAGAATTTAACACGTTCAGGGAGCTGATTCTCTAAGTACATGTAGATGGTTTCTGCTCAGTTTTTACAACGACGAGTTTGTTTTGAAATGTGTTTTTTTTTTAACTTAAAGAAAGACTCTTGTTACATGTCATGTAATGTCTACTTCTTTTTGTTATCTACCAGGTCAAAGATTCGCTTTGCGAGAAGGAGGCAGAACCGTTGGTGCAGGGGTCGTTTCGAAAGTACTAAGTTGAAAAAAAATGTGGCTGCATTTCTCGGAAACCTTCTGCGTTTATTCAATTGTCAAATATACTTGTGATATCGAAGCTTATCTGGTTATTTGATACATGTCCTTTTAGTGAAATTGCTTTTCATGGCAAAATTTTATAGGGAATTCATTTTTAGGTATTCTCTTTTGCAATGCAAGTGCGTAATAATGATCACTTGAATAGTGTATAGTTTTAGCTAGCATTCATGACATAGCTTTTACTCTTTACAGTTTACACTCGAGCTAGTTACCAACTGTTTGGAGCTTGTGATTCTTCAGATCTTAGCCATTAATAATTGATTTGTTCAATACTGTGCCTTGGATGTTTCTTTTGAAGTTTAATGCCATTGTTTTACTTGCACATCTTTTTTTTTAAAATTTATACTATATAGAGTTGTAGACTATATTAATTTTTTACAAAATAGAAGGTATTAACTATTAATTGGTGTTTTAGAATTTCCACCCTCATACCTGTGCTACTTTCTTTTATACCTTTTTCTTCAATCAAAGTTAACATTTCTTGAGCGGCATGTTCCTTCTTTGATAATTAGACAGTGAATATCTGTGAAATTGTTTCATTTTATTAAACTGTGAATATCTATGATCGTCAACGTGTCTGCTAAAATTACCTCAAGTTTAAATTGCATATTATTATTGTCTACATTTAGCCAATAAATATCATTAGAAAACCCAAGTCATGCTATATGATCAAAATGAAACCGATTACAAGCAGTCTTGTTTTTCTAAATGCAATATGCTAAAGATATTAAGGACCAAATGATAATCATAGGAAGCCCTTAATAATAAATCGTGTGTTTTCCTGTATAAGATGAGATATGGAGTACGTAACTTGGTCTCACGTTTCCAAATCGCGCACCGCTTCCCATTCCCATTTATAAATGATAACTTTATCTCTGACTATGCTCCAATAATTTGTTTTGTTGAAATAAAAACCCAGAGGTGGAACTTAATAAGGTTAACTATGTATGTGAAATAAAATCATCTCCGATCGACGGTGAAGCACCGGCGATGGACAGAACCGAGGCCTCCTCCTCTTCCGACGAGCCACGTGTCACGACCTCACCGTCCGTGCCGCAGATGGTGAACGGGTACTCCCTCTCTAAGGGGATCGGGATCGGAAAGTACATTTTGGGGACTAGTGCTTAATATCACTACGAAATAATATGTTAGATTTAGTGAGAACCAAAACTTGTTCACTAATTCGAAAAGTTTCACAAATTGACTAAATTGTCACAAAACCGTTGCAAAAACTGTTGTTATAAGGTCATCAAAAAAAAAATCGCCCATCACTATTTAGACATCTTTTTTTGTAGTGTATATTCAGATTTTTTCCAAGTCACTAAAAAATGTTATGTTTTTATGTTGTCGATGTACCTGTAAAATGAACTGCGTTCCTTCAGAAACTGGACTCTAAGATTTTACTCCACTGATATATAATAAGAGGAGCTCTTATGAGTTATGCATTTTCTGTTCTTCAGAATTAAAGTATGTAAAATTTGGTTTTTAAACTTGGGATAGAATCTGGAATTTCTAAAAGTACATGGAAGATTGTTGCAACTTTAAAATAAATATTATTCTTTTTTGGCAGAAAACCTCATGTTAATGTTGGAACTCTTGGACATTATGATCACGGAAGAACAACATTGACTCCCGCAATTACGGATGGGCAAAAAATCCGTAAATCCGTCCCGTAACCCAATCCGTGCGGATTGGGGCGGATTGGGACGGGTTGGGTGTCAAAAAAAGTTAAATCCGCCCCGCCCCAATCCGTAAAAAAAATCGTGGGTTGGGTTAGGGTTGGGGTTTCCAAACCGCGGTTAATGCACTCCAACCCGTTTCAATCCGCATATATATATATATATATATATATAAAAATTTTCTCAAGATCTTTTTTAATAAGAGTTTTTATATTATAATAGTATTGATTTAATAAAAATTATATATATAGACAAAAAAACTTTGCATTGTCCAAACTTAAGCTTAATGATTCGATTGTATATTTTATTATAAATTCAATGTATTATCTCGTACTTACAAAAAAAAAAAATTAATCTGGGTCTAGTTAGTATGGGTGGTTAATTTATTTTTAAAAACTTTATTTGTAATTGAAGTATAGCCAAATATGAAGTTATATAAAGTTATTACGAAATCTCTAGCTATTGAACTTGTGGATTCAATTAGCTATTGAACTTTATTTTGATTATGTTGATGAAGAACAATTTGTTTTGTTTTGTTTTAGCTTTGTTACTTGTTCCGAACATTCTAAACGTATTTTGGTTGGCTTTTAGTTTATATTTCTATTTGAAATATTTTTTTTTTTAAATATTTAGGTAAATTATGCGAAATAATGAAACATTAATGACTAAAATGAAAACTCAAGAAACAACCCGCACCCAATCCGCCCCGCTTGATAATGGGTTGGGTTGGGTTGGGTTGAGGTTTTAATTATAATGTGTTGGGTTGGGTTGAGTTGGGATTTGAATTTTACTAATCCGTCCCAATCCGTCCCACCATTTATTTTACGGGACGGGTTAGGATTGACACCAATCCGCCCCAATCCGCCCCGTGCCCACCCCTACCCGCAATTACAAAGGTTGGAGATACATTTGATCCATGTATACATTATTGGGAAAACACATCTTTTTATTTTTAAAATTAATTAAATTTATAATTGTCAAAGCAACCTATCAGCAATCTTAAATATTTACTTAAAACTAACAGATTTTATAGTATTTTTAATAAACCGTTTACATCTAAACAAAATTTCAGCTTACTTATTAATTTATTTATAATAACCCTACATTGTTTTTTTTATTTGTTTATTATCATTAAATAATCATAATAATATTATAATAAAAAAAATGTAGACTCAGGATAGTTTATTACTATTATATTAACCAAGAGAATAATATACATTACTTATATATAAGGTGAATTATGGATTTACTGAAATTTATAAAATTTATAAAACTACTAATGCATATAAATTTTTATATAATAATCATATGTTTTGAGTTGATGTGAGTGCCGACACAAGAAGTAAAAGCAAAATTTATTACATACAATGAAGTTGACAGACCCACCTGAGAAAGACAGGAATTACCATTAGTTCCATAACAAAATGTTTCTTCCTACTCGATTTGAATTAGACCAATCTACCTTATGTTCTTTATAAGAAATGAAACATTTGATTATGCAAATTATGTAAAATAAAAAAATAAAATAAAAACTTAAGAATAAACCAATCCCAACCAACCCGTTTCAATATGTAATTTTTTTTACAGGTTGAATTGATGTTTTAATTATAATAGGTTGGGTTGAGCTGTGTTGAGATTTAAATTTTACCAATCCGTCATGTAATTTATTTTATAAGTTGAGTTAAGATTCAGTTCAATACGCAATGTACACTAAACACAATAGAAGAAAATTAGTACATGGTCCAGCTGATTATATATACGGTAACCGATATTTACATAAAGATACTATATTTTTTCACTGTAATTTATCTGTTTTCACGCTCAACTCGTTTTTTTTTTACAAAACGTAAGTCAAATTTACGGTTTTGACTGTAAAATTACCAAATCACCACTGCGTTGAAAATCTGAAAACTTTCCGGAGGGATTGGTCGATCGATCGGAGTTGACAGCCGATCGACCGACCAACCCCTTTGAAAAAAAAAAAATCAGAGCCGTAATTAACTCAAAAAAACATTTACGGACCGTAATGGTGACTTACTGTGTGATAAAAGGTAAATAATTTAATTTGTTTCGAGTAACATGATAAAAGGTCTTTTCGAGTACTAATCATTTAAAAAAATTGTTAATTTGTTTAAAATGAAATTTGATTACTTAACTCAAAAAAAATATTTACGGATCGTAATCGTGACTTACGGTTTGTAAAATGTAAGTTAATTTGTTTCGAGTAACATGATAAAATGTCGTTTCGAGTACTGATCATTTAAAAATCAAACCGTAAGTCACGATTACGGTCTGTAAATATTTTTTTGAGTTAAGTAGCCAAATTTCATTTTAAATAAATTAACTATTTTTTTAAATGATTAGTACTGGAAACGACATTTTATCATGTTACTCGAAACAAATTAACTTATTTACCTTTTATAAAACCATAAGTCACGATTATGGTCCATAAATATTTTCTTGAGTTAATTAGGCCTCCGAATTTTTTTCAGAGGGCTTGGCCGATCGATCGTCAACTCCGATCAATCGGCCAAACTCTGAAATTTTTTCAGATTTTCAACACAGAAGCAATTTGATAATTTTACAGTTAAAAAATGTGAGTTATAGTTTGTAAAAAAAAATTAGAGATAAATTGCACCGGAAAAATCCAACCCGTTACATAAATTAATTAATTTCATTCACCCCACTCTCTCTCTATATAACTCTATCTCCGGCAGTGCACGACTCTCTTTTTATCACAATTATATCTAACATATAAAAAATTATAAATATACTCCTCCTTACAATATATATATATATATATATATATATATATATATACATGATTATAAATAAATAAATCAATTAATCTCCTGCAATCATCACCTTCTCTCTCTCTCTCTCTCCTCATTTTCCCCAATTCTCACTAAAACCCTAAAATCATCTCCGATCTCCGATCATCTCCTCCGCCACGTCATCCATAGATCCACCAATCACCATCCGCCACGTCATCCATAGATCGACCAATCATCACCGGCCACGTAAGCACCGGCAATGGGGACCACCGATGGCTCATCCGACGAGCCACGTGTCACCACCTCAGCATCCGTGACACAAACGGTGAACGGTTCCCACCAGTTCAAGATCACGGGGTACTCCCTCTCTAAAGGGATCGGGATCGGAAAATACATCGCGTCCGACATCTTCATGGTGGGAGGGTACGCGTGGGCGATCTATTTTTACCCCGACGGAAAGAGCGTGGAGGATAATGCTTCCTATGTGTCTCTGTTCATCGCGTTGGCAAGTGAGGGGACGGATGTTAGGGCTTTGTTTGAGTTGACACTTTTGGATCAAAGTGGGAAAGACAGGCATAAGATTCATAGCCATTTTGGAAGGGCGCTCGAGAGTGGGCCCTATACCCTTAAGTATCGCGGTAGCATGTGGTAATTTTTTTTCATTTTTTTCCGGGTATCTGCTGCTTTTTTTTTGTTAGTTTTTGTGGGTTTTTGTTTATTAGTTGATTTTGTGTGAATCCGTTCTGTTTTGAAGGAATTAGGTGTGTAGTCATGTGAATTTAGAGTTTGTTATGTTATGTATGATTTTGTTCATATGAATGTTGTTGGTATGTTCTATTGTATTTGAGTCTATTGGGGAAAGGGATAGGGAATTACATTGCCTCACACATATTCATGGTGGGAGGGTACGCGTGGGCAATCTACTTTTACCCAGAGTGGGTGTTTTTTATAATTTTTTTCAATTTTTTGAGCTATCTGCTGGCGTTTTTGCTAGTTTTTGTGGGTATTTGCTTATTAGTTGATTTTGTATGAAACTGTTCCGTTTTGGAGGCATTAGGTGTGTAGTCATGTGAATTTAGAAATTGTTGTGTTATGTATGATTTTGTTAGTATGCTCTCTTGGATTTGTGTCTATTGGGGAAAGGGATTGGGACAGGAAAGTACATCGCGTCGGAAATTTTCATTGTGGGATCGTACGAGTGGGCAATCTATTTTTACCCAGATGGAAAAAGCGTAGAGGATAAGGCTTCGCATGTATCTCTGTTTATTGCGTTGGCGAGCGAGGGGACGAATGTTAGGGCTTTGTTCGAGTTGAAGCTTTTGGACCAGTGGGAAGGAGAGACATAAGGTTCATAGCCATTTTGGGAGGGCGCTTGAGAGCGGGCCTTATACCTTCAAATCTCGCAGTAGCATGTTGTAATTTTTTTTCATTTTCATTTTCATTTATATATATATATTTTTTTTCATTTTTTACAGGTATCTGCTGCTTTTTTTGTTAGTTTTTGTGGGTTTTTGATTATTAGTTGATTTTATGTGGATTCCTTCTGTTTTGAAAGAATTAGGTGTGTAGTCATGTGAATTTAGAATTTGTCATGTTATGTATGATTTTGTTAGTATGAATGTTGTATGCATGTTTTCTTGGATGTGCGTTTATTGGGGAAAGAGGGTCGGGTTAATAGTTGATTGTTTTTTGTGGATTGGGGGATTTATTTTTAAACGATGGGAAGAGCGTGGAGGATATTGCTTTTGTACGTATCTCTGTTTATTGCGTTGGCGAGTGAGGGGACGGATGTTAGGGCTTTGTTTGAGTTGACCCTTTATAGTGATTTTGGAAGGGCGTTCAAGAGCGGGTCTTATACCCTTAAGTATCCCGGTATCATGTGGTAATTTTTTATAAATAAAAAAATTCGTTTTTATATTTTTTTTTACATTTTTTTGGGGTATCTGCTGCTATTTTGTACTTTGTTATGTTATCTATGATTTTGTTCATATGAATGTTGTATGTCTATGTTCTTTTGGATTTGTGTCTATTGGGGAATGGGATTGGGATAGGGAAATACATCGCATGGGACATCTTCATGGTGGGAGGGTACGAGTGGGCGATTTATTTTTACCCCATGGAAAAAGCGTGGAGGATAACGCTTCGTATGCATCTCTGTTCATTGCATTGGCAAGCAAGAGGACGGATGTTAGGGCTTTGTTTGAGTTGACGCTTTTGGACCAGAGCGGAAAAGAGGGGCATAAGGTTCATAGGCATTTTGGGAGGGCGTTAGAGAGCGGGCCCTATACCCTTCAGTATCTGCTGCTTTTATTTTTTTAGTTTTTGTTTATTAGTTGATTTTGTGTGAAACTGTTCTGTTTTGAAGGCATTAGGTGTGTAGTCATGTGAATTTAGAATTTGTTATGCTATGTATGATTTTGTTCATATGAATGTTGTATGTATGTTCATTTGGATTTGCGTCTATTGGGTAAAGGGATTGGGATAGGGAGTACATAGCTCGGACATCTTCATGGTGGGAGCGTACGCGTGGGCGATCTATTTTTACCCTGACGGAAAGAGCGTGGAGGACAGTGCTTCGTATGTATCTCTGTTTATCACGTTGGCGAGCGAGGGGACGGATGTTAGGGTTTTGTTTGAGTTGATGCTTTTGGACCAGAGTGGGAAGGAGAGGCATAAGATAGTCATTTTGGGGGAGCGCTCGAGAGCGGGCCCTATACCCTTAAGTATCGCGGTAGTATGTGGTAATGTTCTGTTTTTATATAAAATCGCAGTTTTAATTGATGTGAATTTGGAAGTCAACTGCTATTTTTGTTAGTTTTTGTGGGTTTGATTGTTTATCAGTTGTTTTTGTGTGAAAATGTTATGTATCGAAGGTGTGTAGACTTGTGAATTTAAAATGTGTTAGCTAATGTACAGTTTTGTTCATTTGTAATGGTGTAAGTTAGTTCTCATGGATTTGCATGTATTGGGGAAAAGGGTTGGGGGATTTTATTTTTTACCGGATGGGGAGAGGGTAGAGGATAACACTCCGTACGTATCTCTGTTTATTCCGTTGGCGAGCAAGGGGACGGATGTTAGGGATTTGTTTGAGTTGATGCATTTGGATCAGAGTGGGAAAGAGAGGCATAAGGTTCATAGTCATTTTGGGAGGGCGCTCGAGAGCGGGCCTTACACCCTTAAGTATCGTGATGAATGTGGTAGTTTTTTTCATTTTTATAATTTTTTCGGGTATCTGCTGCTTTTTTGTTAGTTTTTGTGGGCTTGATTGTTTATTAGTTGATTTTGTGTGAATTCGTTCTGTTTTGAAAGCATAAGGTGTGTAGTTTTGTGAATTTGAAATGTGTTATGTATGCTTATTTTTGTAACTATGTTTATGCAAGTTTTCTTGGATTTGCGTCTATTGGGGAAAAGGGCGTGTTAATAATTGATTGTTTTGTTGGCGAGCGAGGGGACGGATGCTAGGGCTTTGTTTGAGTTGACACTTTTGGACCAGAGCGGGAAAGAGAGGCATAAGGTTCATAGTCATTTCGGAAGGGCGTTAGAGAGCAGGCCTCTTAGACCCTTAAGTATCGCGGTAACCTGTGGTAATTTTGTTAGTTTTTTTTATATAATTATAGCTTAAAATTTTGTGATTTCGGGTATCTGCTGCTTTTTTTCAGTTATTGTGGGTTTTTGTTTATTAGTTGGTTTTGTGTGAAACTGTTCCGTTTTGAAGGCATACGGTGTGTAGTGATGTGAATTTCTCATATGAATGTTTTAGTTTGTATGTATTTTCTCTTGGATTTGTGTCTATCGGGGAAAAAGGTCGGGTTAATAATTAATTGTGTTAGACTTCAATTTGGGAGAAGGGTTAGGCGATTTACTTTTACCTCTGATGGGAAGAGTGTAGAGGATAATGCTTCATACGTATCTCTGTTTATCACTTTGGCGAGGGAGAGGACGGACGTTAGGGCTTTGTTTGAGCTGACCCTTTTAGACCAGAGTGGAAAGGAGAGGCATAAGGTTCATAGCCATTTCAGGAGGGCCCTCGAGAGCGGGCCTTATACCCTTAAGTATCGCGGTAGCATTTGGTAAAGTTCTGTTAATTTATTAATTTCTGGGTATATTATTTTGTGGTAATGTTCTGTTAATTTATTAGTAGTAGTTTAAAATTCTGTGATTCGGGTATCTACTGGTATTTTTGTTAGTTTTTGTAGTTTGAATTGTTTATTAGTTTGATTTTGTGTGAATTTGTTCCATTTTGAAGGCATTAGGTGTATAGTTATGTGATTTTAAAATGTGTTGTGTAATGTATAGTTTTGTTCATATGTAATGGTTTATGAGAGTTCTCGTGGACTTGCGTCTATTGGGGAAAAGGGTAGGGGGATTTACTTTTATCCTGATGGGGAGCGCGTAGTATGTATCTCTGTTTTTTGCGCTGGCAAGCGAGGAGGTGGATGTTAGGGCGTTGTTTGAGTTGATGCTTTTGGACCAGAGTGGGAAAGAGAGGCATGAGGTTCATAGCTATTTTTGAAGGGCCCTCGAGAGTGGGCACTATACCCTTAAGTATCACGCTAGCATGTGGTATTTTTTTTTAATATTTTTGTATCTTAAAATTATGCAATTCTGGGTATGTGTTTTTTTTTGTTACTTTTATTTTTTGGTTCTGTATTAAAGGCATAAGATGTGTAGACATGTGATTTTAAAATTTGTAATGTTATGTATGATTTTGTTTATATGAATGTTGTATGTAAGTTCTCTTGGATTTACTTCTATTGGGGAAAAGGGTTGGGTTAATATTTGATTGTGTTTGACTTCAATTGGGGAAAAGGGTTGGGTGATTTACTTTTGCTCTGGTGGGAAGAGCGTAGAGGATAATAATGTTTCGTATGTATCTTTGTTTTTCGTGCTGGCAAGCGTATAGATGGATGTTGGGCGTTTTTTGAGCTGACCGTTTTGGACCAGAGTGGGAAAGAGAAGCATAAGATTAACAGCCATTTTGGTAGGGTCCTAGAAAGCAGGTGTTATATTCATGAGTATCATGGAAGCATGTGGGACTATTTTTATTTAAATTTAGCTTTAGAAACTGTGATTTTGGGTATGTGCTATTGCTGCTTTCTTTGTCAGTTTTTGTGGGTTTGAGTGTTTATTAGCTGATTTGGTGTTAAATTGTCCTGTTTTGAAGGCATAATAAGGTGTATAGTTATTCTTATTATTGTTGAATTCAATATAGGGTAGGTACTGTTCTTTTGAAAGTTCTAGTGAATTTGATCATTAGTTGATTTTGTGTGAAACTGATAGAGATAAGGTGATTTTAAAATTTGATGTGTTATGTATGATCTTGTTTATTTGTAATATTGTATGCAAGTTATCGTGTATTTGAGTCATATTGGGGACAAGATTAGGGCGTGCTCAAGAGGGGGGCCATATATGCTTAAATATCTCGGCACAATATGCTATGTCCTATATCATTAATTTGTAATTTTAAGTATGATATCAGATAGCTTTTTTGTAAAGATCTGGTGTATATGACTATTTGAGGAATCAGGTTGGTATCTTAGTTGGTTGTGTGTGAAACTGTCACAGCTTGAAGGTGTGTAAGGTGCATAGTTATATTTAGAGGGTGCTCAAGATCGTTTTTTATTTTGTGATTTTAAAATGTGTTTTGTTATGTATGCAGGATGATCTTTGTTATTGTAGTAAATACAGTTGAACCTTCAAAGGGGTATTTTTTGTCAGTTTCAAGTTCAACACATTATGCGTCCATATGACAGAGTACCTCGGGGGGGGGGGGATTGTGTTTAAAACTGATTTTAAGGCATGTACCTTTGATCATCGGTCTCATTTATATGATGTTTGAATTATGTTGATTTGATTTTTCAGAAATAGGTTGGCACGGACGTGGTCTTAAGAGTAGAAGCTGATAGCATAACTAGTTATTATAACGCCGTCGTTTGTTTAGGCTTTTGTTTTTTCCTGGGAGTGTATTAGTGGCAATGAATTTGTTGTGCTTGAATACCCCACCCCAGCAGCATGTTTTAGAATGTCATTGCTATATCTGACATCGGAATTATAGAGTTCTGTTGTGGGCAGTGTTCATCGTCAAAGCAAAATTTGTTGAAGGGACATTTTCTGTAAACTAAGAAATGATTATACTGCATGAGATGTCCTATGATTTTGAATCTTTATGCCAACTTCAATCATTTACGCTTGTGTCGGTTGGGTTTGTGCTCTAATTGGACATCATTTGTTATATAAAGTTTTTCTAATTAGATGAGAGAGGAATTAATGATTTATAACTAACCTTTCAAGATTCTGGTTTATTTTTATTATTATTTCTTGCATGTAGTGTTTTGCTTAAATTTCTGCCAGGTGAATTCGCGACCTTTGTTGTCCTGTTATAGATGTTGATAACTTGTGTTCTTTTAGTTTTGCCATGTATTAATGAAATGAAAGAAGTGTTCAGCTGTCATTGTAACAAGAGAGTGTATATCTTATTCTATTCGTTCTCATGCTTCAAATGTTTTCTTCACATAGAAGGATTAAGTTTGGAATGCATTTATTGATTCTTACTCATTAGCTCTTGGTAAGCATATGCTCTTATACTTTGGTACTCATTATATTGAGCAAAGTGATGCTAAGTTGTTCTTCAGAAATAGAAACAAATCAATACCTTCTATCACGTGGACATACATATAATGGTCTGCTTAATTTCCTATTCATTTCAATATATCAAGTTGGTCAGTTTAAAGGCTGTTTTTGTGCTTGAATTAGATCTGACAGCATTTGTTCTTATATTTTGCTATTTGTTTGTACTGATGTGAGTTATTTTAAGTATGTTTATTGTGACTTGTTGTTTGAGTCCATGTTGCATTAAGTTGCTTCAGTGGAATTGTTTTTTATGTTTCATTTGGGGGCTTTTATTAGATGATAGCACATGTTTTAATTGTGTTGCATTTATTTTTTAATTTTTATTAATGCTAAGTCGCTTCATTAAAAGGAGATAAATTGATGAATTTATTTGGTCTTCGTCTTCATCAATCTAGTCCTTTATTCCTGTCGTTTGTACACACCACCCGTCATAAAAAAAATGAGAAGAAAATAAGAATTTGCACCTTAAATCCCAAGAAATTTTTGGCCGACTTTGCAGTCTTTTCTGTCGTTAATTTGTTGCTTGAATCAAATGTGGGTGGCATTGTTTTCATTGTCTCCTTTTATCATTAAAGTAAACTAATGCTAAGTTGTCCACTCAGAAGAGTGCCTTGTGTTATTCTGTCTTCTAGTTGTAAGTGCCTTGAGGAAAATATGGTTGGTGTTTTGTCGATTTTGTGCTCTAATCTTTCTAGCAATGTAGGAAAATTGATTATATTTTCATTGGATAGAGGGATGTATGAAACCGGTTTATTGGTGTTCCTTGAACTAGTTTTATTTAGGGATAAACTAGTTTTATTCATAATCTTCAATTAACTCGTTATTATATAGACTTGATGATAATTTCATTTTTTTTAAGATAATAAACTGAGACATTGATATGAAACAAAAGATCAAGCAATATAATCGGAGAAACAAGATTGTTCAACAACCTATGTTCTTTTTTATTTCTGTTTAACACCCTTTAACGCTGGTTATTACCTGTTTGATAATGCAGGGGTTACAAGCGGTTTTTCAAAAGAACTCTGCTAGAGACTTCAGATTTTATAAAAGATGATTGCCTTTCAGTTCGTTGTATTGTTGGTGTTGTTAATACACACACAGAGGGTCCTAAGATATACTCTATACCCACGCCTCCATCTGATATAGGTCAGCATTTTGGGCAGTTATTGGAAAGTGGAAAGGGTACAGACGTGAATTTTGAAGTAGATGGAGAAAATTTTGCGGCTCATAAGTTGGTACTTGCTGCTCGTTCACCTGTCTTTAAGGCTCAGCTTTTGGGACCAATGAGGGACGAGAATACACAGTGTATTAAGATTGAAGATGTCGAGGCTCCTGTTTTCAAGGTCCAGTATCTTCCTGTCCCTCATGTTATTACTTTGTAATTTGTTTCTCTTTATATTGTTTCTTTGTGAGGTGTCTTAAAACTCGAAATTGGATAAACAACTAAATTAACCCTCACTGGTAGGGGTACCTTTAGGTCCCAAATAAAAAGAGTGCCAATCTCTCTCAAATAAACTTAATTTGTACCTACAGAAAATTCTATGATATAAGCTATTTATGACTAAACACTAGAAACCAAAGAGACAAAAATCCAAAAGACTACCTTAAGAAAATTAAAGGTTCGGCTTGAAGGTTGTAAAGCGAAAGGACTCGGAAACTCTTATGACTCCATGATGAATTTAAGTACAGTCAATTCTAAAAGCTAATTAATCTACATCATTAGGTCATGTATGTCTGTCAGCTCATGATGAACAGCGCCGACCCTAACCTTTTTGACATAGCGTAACCTAACCCTTTCTAATTTTTTAAAAAGTGAAAAATAGAAAAAATACAATATAAATTAGTAAATTACTATGTTTAAAAGGAATTGTTTTTAAAAATATTTATTATTTAATCTTTTTTGCACTTCTTTAAAGTTTTTTGTATAATTAAGTATAACGAGACTAAATCATGTACAAAACTAAAGGAGAAAGTCTGTCACTTTAAAAGTATGCTATTTGTAATGTGTAAAATTTCAATGTTGGTACACTTGTTAGATTTTATATTCAAGCTAGATGGGCTTTGCTTAAGATATACCCTTATAAATCTACGTGGTATTAATGTACCGTATGAAACAGAAAAAATAAATACAAAACTCTACCTTTCTTCTTCCTTCATTCATTTCTCTTTCTTCTGCATCGTTTTTCTATTTCTCCACATCTCTAGGGAAGCGAAATGAAGCTTGTAAAATAATTTACTTTGTTTTTAGTTTGCAATTATAATTTAAGAGTCGTAGAGCTTGTTATTAAGTAGATTTGGCAATATTTAATTAATTTTTGTACGTAGCCAGTTGGCCAGCTCCCCGATTGGGTTGCGCCCAAAATGGTTTTGCTTATATGTTTATGAATTTATCCATAGAACTGGCTATGATGATG
Organism: Primula vulgaris; assembly: GCA_963920805.1. Classification (NCBI taxonomy): domain Eukaryota; kingdom Viridiplantae; phylum Streptophyta; class Magnoliopsida; order Ericales; family Primulaceae; genus Primula; species Primula vulgaris. The sequence goes on from OY987219.1 coordinate 7,948,958, forward strand.
AACCAGTTCATTATTGCGTAAAAGTGTGGTTTATTTTCTTTAGAGATTTTGCTCAATGCAACTTTCATGACCAATAGGGTATTTTGATTATCAATAATTGAAAAAAAAGTGTTGAATGGATGTAGCAGAAGATGTACTATGGATGTGGTATTCCTTTTTATAGCTTCATTGCGCAAAAGTTTTGTGTATTGTGTCGAGACGTTTTGTTTAATGTTATTTTGATGGCCAAAAAAGGGTTGATGACAAAAGAAAGAAGGAAATAAGTAATTAAATTCTCTTATTTACCTCCAATTTGATTGTGATGTTAAAATTTATTTCTTCTTAAAATGTGAAGGAGACGGTGGTGGTGCTTGGTGCCCTTGAAACAGGAGAAAAAAAATGTACTTTATTTATCTTTTTCTGACACACAAGCTTTTCCATCTTATTTGGTTCATGCAGAATTTTTTATGTGCTCTGCTTACATGTTAATCGTGCTAATAAGTTTACATAATTCCGTTCGTGAGAATGTTTTTTTGTTTCTGCATTATAATCGACATTCACAGAAACTGCCTTCTATACTCTTAAAATGGACGCCATTGATTTAATGAGTTTATTTATTGATATTTTTTGCAGGCTTTACTTCATTTTATCTACTGGGATGAATTGCCAGACATGGAAGAACTAACTGGTCTAAATTCAAACTCAAAATGGGCTTCTACTCTGATATCTCAGCATCTTCTTGCTTCTGCAGACCGGTATGGTTTAGAAAGGCTCAGATTGATATGTGAGACTAATCTTTGTGAAGATGTTGCTATCAACACTGTAGCAACAACATTGGCCCTTGCTGAACAGCATCATTGTTTCCAGTTAAAATCTGTGTGTCTTAAGTTTGTGGCGTTGCCTGAAAATCTTAGAGGTAATTTTTCTCATTATTTTGTATACTATCTTCAGTATCTACCTTGCGAGGAAATATAAATCTCAAAATATTTTTTATTTTATTTTGGAGGGTAAACCGACGTAAAATTTAATTATTGCAGAAAAGTCTTGTGGGCACTTCTATTTTAGAGTTGTACTGGCATTTCTTTAAATTTCGCATGCCTTGAGTTTGTGTCATGGCTGACAATCTTAGAGGCAATTTTCATTTTTGCATATAATTTTCTTATTTGTTTTACTCTACTAGGAAATTTCGAATGTGGAGAAGTTCGGCTTGAATTTTTCTCTAGCATGCTCGTAAAATGCCTAACATTTTGGAAGTTGTACTAGTTTGAAATATATCATCTATCTATCACATATTGTCATTTTTTTGATTGAAATTACATGTAAGTTTGTTGCATTTCCTGACATTTTTGGCCGTTATTCAATTGTAGCATTTATTTTATTTTGCTCAAGCTTTAGAACTTGCATCTGATGTCTTAATTCAGTATATGATAAGTTATCCTATGTGTTATCTATACTATTACTTTATGTGAGGAGGCCTTATGAAGCCTTGAAACAATTATTTACAAAAAAGTACTATTAATTTACAAAATAGTCAGTGCTATCTAATTATTAACTTCCCTTTTAACTGCATCTTCTCACAAATTATCTACCATAACGGTTTACAGACTTTTTGTTCGATTTACACCCATCGGGTGGGCAGGTCCGCTAGTATAGTATCATGTTATCATCTGTTAAGTAAGAAATCGATTAGTTTACTGTTGATATGTTTTCCTTTGTTGGGCTGGAGTTTTTTTCTTTTACGTGCCCGCTTCTGTATTTTTCTGATCTTGCCATCCGTCTTCTGATGTGTTTTTCTCGGCCTTTCTTTTTCCAGCTGTAATGCAAACTGAAGGCTTCGATTACTTAAAAGAAAGTTGCCCCTCGGTGCTAACTGAACTTTTAGAATATGTGGCGAAGATCAGCGAACACACTCTTATGGCCAGCAAGCATGGCAATGAATCACTTCTAGATGGTACAGACATCAATGGCAGGCGCGTTAAACAAAGGTTGTAGACGTGGAAAAGTTTAATTGAAAAGTGACAGTTCTTCTCTCTCTAGAGTTAGGGAGTTCTGCGTCACAGTCTTTTGACAAAAATGATTGCAGATGTAAATGTAGTATCTTAAGATTTGTTTATGTAATGTCTGACCGAGACCTCTATTGTAATGGTTTGAACTTTTTCCTTGGGTTTCTTGTTTTTTTTTCTTTTTTGCTTTTGATTTGTTGGTTTTATGGAATATGGTAGTTTTGGCAAATTGATATAACTGGATTTTGATTATCTCAGTTTGTTTCATCCTTCTTTTTCCGTTAGAAGACTGGGTATTGTTGCTAATAACAATTGTCTTACATTCCAAAATAGCAACTTATTTACACAAAACATAATAGCAACTGCTGATAGATATACAATAGAGGTCCGGAAATGATATATAAAATGGACGTCCAATAGAGTGTTCGTATTTAAAAATAATTCAAACTGGCAAAGATCCAATAGACCATGAATATTCCTAATATCCTATACTTTGACTCTCTAAATAACCAGAAAACTAATCCAACACAATATAACGAGTTTCTAAAATTAATTTTACTAGTCTGACATACATATATAAATAAGTAAATATAAATTGTTAACTTCTAAAGAAACGTAATGGAGAAAAATAAAATCTATAAGTTTATCCATTTTTTACCTAAGGTTTTCAACAAAATAAAAATTCTAAATACTTATCTTCAGCAATCAATTAAATATAGAAATCATTTAAACTTTTATCATACTATTAATGTAAGTCAACCTGAGAAATGAAACTGTTAAATTTTAACAATTTTTTTCAAAAATGTCACTATTCTAATTTACTAATTACTCATTTACAAAAATGCAATTCAAATACATAAATAACTAAATAAATATGCTACTTCCCACCCATCAATTCATCTTTCAAACTATACTTTTATAACAATAAAGCATCGTATTACTTTCTATATACGATTATTAATTTAGTATATTAACTCCATTATTTATTATTTTTTAAAAAAATTTTAAATTTATTTATGTGGTATGATATTTAAATAGGTATGACAGGGGTAGGTGAACACTTGTTAATTCGTATGAGTAGTTAGCAACTAATTCCCCTGTGAAAGCCCAAATAAGTTACTAGTATGATATAATCACTAACCAAACAAGTTTACCTAGTAAGTACACACTTAGAGAGAGAGAGAGAGAGAGACCCAGAAGGACAAAAGGCAGATCAGAAAAAAAAGATGGTATTTCTCTTTCTTAACTTAAAAAACCATTTACTGGGTTTTAACCATTATTCTCTTTTTTATACCCATATATTTTTAGTCTACTTTTAATGCCCTTCAATATATTGTACAGCTGCTGAGTTCATCCAAAATAGAAGCATCACTTATTGCAGAATTTAAGCTTGTTTAGCTATACAAAATAATAAATTTGTTGAATTTGTTGGTATATTTTAAGTTTAGGTAGGTAGTATTATCATAGTACACTGGATATAATTCTTGTTTATTTATTTATAATTGTTTTCGATAATTTTTTGCTTTCTGGGTATGTGGATAAGTATTGATTAGGTGATACCCACTTCTCAATTTGATGATAATTTTTTTGTGAATTAGGTGGTGTTTCAGTTTTCATCCGCTTTGCAGAAGTTCCTTTTTATTTCTTGAATATAAAAGTGTTGAATTTGTTGATGTATTTTAAGTATAGGTAGTAATAGCATTATAGTACAGTGGATATGATTCTAGTTATTGTTGTATGATACTTTTGGCCAGTGTTCTAAAAGACGCGCCTAGGCGCAAATTAGGTGGCGCCTAGACGGTAAGCGGAGCCTAGAAGCCTAAGAGATTAGGCGGGATTAAGCGGTAATTAAGCGAAATTAGGCGGTGATTAGGCGCTAGGCCGCCAATTTCGCCTTAAATCCGCCTTTTGCCTTTTAAAACATTGCTTTTGACAGATCTGTTGAGTTGGTATCAATTAGTACACTGGATATATTTCTTGATTACTTATTGTTAGAACTTTTTTCAATAAATTTTCGCTTCTGGGTAATGTTGATAAGTATTACTTAGGTAATACCCACTTCTCAATTTGATGATAATTTTTGTGAATTAGGTGGCAATTCAATTTTCATCAACTTTTGCAAAAGTTCTTTTTTATTACTTGAATATAATAGTGTTGAACTTGTTGATATATAATAATATTATTATAGTACACTGGATAAAATTCTTGTTTATTTATGTTAGAACTTTTTTCGATAGTTCTTCGTTTCTTGGTATGTGGATAAGTATTAATTAGGTGATACCTAGGGATGGCAGATGAACCAGATTTTAGAAAACCCCGTTCTAGATTAAAAATTGAAGTTAAACTCAAAAAAATTGTAAAAAGTTAGCAAGATTCACCCAGTAAGCATAAAATTGTGAAGAAAAAAAAAACATCGAAACCCACGAAATTTTTGTCCTCTAATCACTGATATCTGCTTGTCAATTTGATGATAGTTTATTATTTTTTTAATTCCTGAATATAAAAGTGCTGAATTTATAATTTTGTTTTGGTGGGGTAAATTGCAGTTGTTCTTTTCGTATTTCAAAGACCTGGTTGGAAGAGAAGTGACAGTGGAACTAAAGAATGACCTAGCTATAAAGGGTACCCTACACTCAGTTGATCAGTATCTGAACATCAAGCTTGAGAACACAAAGGTTGTCGATCAAGACAAGTTCCCCCACATGGTTTGTACCCCCCTCACTTTTTTCTTTATTTTTTTCCTAAAAATCATAGGGTTTTTCTATAATTCTATTAAGGTCAAAGGGAAGACATAGCTAAAGCGTTTTTTTCAAGAGTGATGCTAAAAGCGTAAAAGGCGTAAGCTTTGTTGCGAAAAAATCGGAAAGTGGGATTATTACTGCTATTGTAAACTTTGTGTGGAGCTTTCAATCGAGCTTTTTCGCTTCAAACCGAGCTTTTCAAAACAATGTTTGCTATTGATTTTTCTGTTGTTTATTGATAGCTTGTTTTGTTTTGAAAGGATGCCTATTAGAGTACATCTAGTGAGGTAATCAACTGCCTGTTTGATGTATTCCATGGGAAAACATGATTTTTTCAGGCTGAGAAAGAGTGAGTTAGCCTAAACGTTGTTTCTTAATTAGTTTCGGGAACATAAACACTCAGCCTAGAAAACAAAAACGTAGCTAAAGCTTACGTTGATCTCCAATTAGAAGGGTTTTGTTACAATGTTTTAAAAACAAAAACGCAGCTTTAGCGTTTTTTGCAAGAGATGTGCTAAAAACGTAAAAAGCTGGTAAGTTGGCCCTTTTCTGCCTTTTAAGCTCTGAATCGTGTTTTGGTTCAAGCTTTTTCGCTCCCAAGCAAGGTTTTTTTGAAACAGTGTTTTGGGTTGATTTCTTTTTTTGTTTATTTATTGCTTGTTTTTTGTTTTATAAGGAAGCCCATTAGACTGGAGAAAGTGAGTTAATTAACTTCTTGTCTGATTATATATTTGATTGAAGAGGCGTATGATTTGTTCAGGCTGAGAAAGAGCTAGTTTGCGTAAATACTGCTTATTTAGACCCGGAACATAAAAATTCAACATAGAAGCTGAACTACCAAATGTGCACAGTAAAAAGCAAACAAAAGAATAAATAAGCTTAAAGGTCTCCATCTTAACAAACACTACATATGCTCTATGAGCAGTGATGGTGTTATAAGAATATTTCCGCTTACAACCTAGCTGGCAAACACTCGTCCACTCGTGTTTGCCAGCTATTAGAAAAGATTATCTACAAGATAAATGAATTTGTGTACAGTCTAAATTAATGGTTATTCGACTCTAGCCCAAGGTTCTAAAATTAACAACGCGAATTATAGGAGAAAATGACCGTCTCTCTCCTTTTCCCTCTCTAGGTTCAATTCACCTAGTATTTCGGCGCCTTGTTCTCGTGTTGCGGGATATTTAGAATACCTAAAGTTGTAAAGTCACTTATTTCAGTTAGTTAGAATTTTCTTCGTTTTTTCATCCTCAATAACTAATCATATTCCACTTCAATCTCTTCATTATTGCCTTGCGTTTTGGGATATATTTTCTTTTTGTATTTTCATTAATTATCTGGTCCAACTAGTCCTAATTAACTCGACTAGTTGAGACTTGAGCCAACTAATGAAATACAATTATTGACCTAATACTACTGAACTGACTCATCATCATCTACTTCAGTAATTTTGTTTATTTGCTAACTATTGCTAGCAGCACAAAAGGATTTCTATACATAATCTGGTTGTTAAACAATTGTTCATTCCTTTAGAACATAAAGCTGTCATGCTTGTATTAAATGTCCAATTGTCCATTTATACATTATTGCGTGCTTAAAGAATTTTGTATGCTTATCATATTTCATGTTCTTTTCGATGTTTATTTAAGAATGCTGGGTCTTTTCCCTGCAATGTTCTGAGTTTGTAGTTTTTTTACCAACAAATGAAAATTAGACAATGCAAAGATTGTTCATAGTGGTGGTTCAATTCAATAAGCAAATACTGACTTGGTTAGATCTTTAGGCTCTACAAAAAAAGGGATATCATTCTCTTTGTAATAGTAGGTCATAAATCTGAAGTGAAATCTGAAGTGATGACTATTAGTCATAAATCTGAGGTGATGTCTATTAGTATGTGTTTATACAGTTTGGTTATCTCGAGCTTATTTTGTTTCTGATTTACTATATTCACTAATTTTTAGGGCTTCGTTCTTTCGGGGTTTTTTACTTTGTAGTGAGGGAACAATCTTAGGAATTAGGGGTCCCTTCTATATTGTAGTTAAGATACTTGTGTGTTTTACTTTGAATATGTTTGTTGAAATTGTTACACAGATTGGTTTCTCTTATGATTGCCTGATGAGTGATGATTGTGACTGGCAAATAATTTGCCACTGTCGTTTTTTTATTAGCTACGAATAATGTTTGTGATATGATGTAATGATATTTCTTGAGACGTTCCAGGCCTTTAAATCTCAAAATTCAGTTGTTTCTTTCGGGTGGCTCCCATATTCTAAAGAAATGATGGGTTTTTAAGGGTTTCAATAAAACAAAACTGTGATTGTTCCAGAACAAATAAAACAAAAGATACAGTAGAATTTTTTTTGTTAGCCCATCTAGAGTTGGTGGCTAGAGTTTTGAGTCTTTTTGACTGCTCCAGTTTTTATACTTAGAATACACTGGGTTAGTTTCTGGTGCCATGTAATTTCTCTTGAAAATAACAGCCTTATTTTGATAAAAATTATAGCTGTAGGACTATTGTTTAACCGAACTTCCAATGAACAAGATGCTTTTTGAGAACTTGAAACAAGCAGAGATATGAGAAGGGAACCAATAATAAAAAAAATATTGGCCATGCATCATTCCATCTCACCAGTAACTACATCGTAGTTGACCTGTCGCTGAATTACATCTTTAATTTACAGAAGTTTGATGTGTGTGGTAATGGCACTCGTTTTCAATAAAATTTCCTGATTTATGTGTTGGATGCCAATTCCAGCCATCCAATCCCCGTTGTTTTTTGTACATTTTGGTTCCCAGTCTGTAAGGCCTAGTTGCGGGACCTAAAACAAAAAAATACGCGGACGTGCCGGGCATACTATGTGTAATAACTTTAGGAAGAAATCCAGACTTGGGAGCTCAGCAAGAGCACTCCGCTTTTGCATAGTACGACTGTATTGTCTACTATCGTTCTATTGCAATTAAAATGTTTCCCTTGCCCCATACAAGCTGATTCCCAAACCAGGGCTTTTTTATTCCTGGGTATCAGTGTATCAGTTCTTCTATAACTTGCCTGACCTTGCTATTAGGACTGTAGCATATTTGATTCTGTAATTTATTTTAGTCATATAATCCATAGATTGGCCTTGTGCTTGGTATTTTGCTCACTTTTCTTCACCGTCTGAATGTATATGTAGCTCTCAGTGAGGAATTGCTTCATCAGAGGATCAGTTGTAAGATATGTTCAGCTACCTCCGGATGGAGTTGACATTGAACTGCTCCACGATGCCACGAGGAGAGAAGCTCGAGGTGGATAAATTTGGCGTTAAAAATACTTCAAAAATATTATCCATTAGTTAATTTTTGTAGCAATTGATTTAACTTTGAACCCTTTGTTGTGGGTTGTGGCAATGAATTAACTCTTTTGAAAGCATTATGTATCTTTTCGCTGTTATTCTTAAAAAGATTGAAGTATTTGTTAATAGAATGCCATGATTCGTGTTTTTTTGGTTCGATATGGCATTTCCGATTAATTTTCCTGGTTTGATGGTCATTTGAACATATATGTGAATTTGTATTTAATCCTGATGAATTTGCAGCTTTATCTCTGAAGGGCTCAAATTTACACACATGAATTTGCAGTGGACTGTACTGTACTGTGTATCTATTCATAATATTTATGGGGCAAACTGAGCAAACCAAGTCATAATTAATAAAATTGATTCAAATACTGTAATAACCAAACCAACCCAATTACAATAATGAGTTTGGTTCGTAATTTGTTAATAAAAGATCAAATCGGCCCTCTTTTGGTCACCCCTACTTAGGCTACACTAAATCCTAATGCTGTCAATACTAAAAGGTGCAATACTGCAATCACTTTAGACTTTGAGAAAGTTGTTTTTTTCCTTCTTAAATGTGGAAAGCATTAATGCAACGTGACTTGTCGTTTGACTCATTTCCATTTCACCGACTTCTCATTTGACTCATTTCCATTTCACTAAATTACACATAAGATATTAGGGTGGATACGGCGCGGATTCCTAAGCATTGATCTCGATGCTAACCCAATCCGTAAAATAAATGACGGCACGGATTGACACGTATTGATACAATTTAAATATCAACCCAACTCAAGCTGTTACAATTAAAACTCCAACTCAACCCAACCCGCAAAATAAATTGCAGGTTGGGACGGGTTGATTTTAGATTGATTCTTAAATTTTTATGTTGGTCATTTATTTTTCATAGTTTGCATAATCAACCTGAATTTTAAAATAAATTGAATATTTTAAAGAGAAATATAAATTAAAACCAATCAAAATACGTTTACAATATTCGCAAACAAGTAATAAAAGTAAAATATAACAAGAATGAAATGTTGTTATCTTAAAATACACATTATACATATAAATATATATTTATTTATAATTGTATATATATTGCGTGTTGAAACTAATCGGGGTGGATTAACTCACGGTTTGTGAACCTCAACCTAACTCAACCCGCAAAATATATAACGGATTGAGATGAGACGAATTGATTTTTTTTTACACTCAACCCACACCAACACGTCCAATCCATATACTTAGACATTACTATAAAAGTATTACCGACAAATATTTGAACAAACCTTATCATTATTAGTTCTTGTGTTTTGTAGTTAATCTTGTGTTTTTTTGCCAGTTTCTTTGATTTTTGTCTTACAAAAAAATTTAGACTGTCAATTTCTAGATCTTCTAGATTAGTTATTTTTGAATTAAGTGTATGGCATTTTCAGTAAAAAATAGATAAGAAGCGCACCCATGCAAAAATGTCCAAAACATAGCAAAATGGTCTAACTGATAAAATTAGTAAATTTAAAACTTTCATAATAAACAACGCTTGGGATCAATTTGAATCAACATATATCTTAAATAGAAAACAAACTCATTATGAATAAAAAAAATAAAATATGGTTACTTTTCGAGAACCAGTGAAAAAGGTCATATGAATTAATCATCTTTATCTCTCTGAGACATGATGCCGATGACGGTAATGCATTCAAGCAGATCAAATCAGCTCAACATTGTGGTTGTGACCCGTTCGACTTAGTCTCCATCCGAGCTTTATGTTTTGTTGTTGGGGTTGGTATCCATGGGCAAAATTAATACACGAACCCTAATATATAGACAAAAAATAAAAGTGTGCCTAATTATCTTTGAAAACGGATAAAAAGCCATTATGAATCCTGCATCTTTCTCTCATACTCTCATCCAATTATCACTCGTGGCGGCGAGAGCAATTTGAGTGACTAAATAAACTTTATACAGTGGTTGTGACCCGTTGATATGGTCTCAGTCAGAGGTTTTGTTCATTGAATGGATCTTGTTATGATACTCCTTTTCTCATAATTGATAGGAAAGTAAGGTGACCTCCAACATCGAACCTGTTGGTTAAGTCTTTTATTTGAGTAATAAATAGTTGAGAATAATCTAATATAATAATAAAAGCAGTTGAATTTGACTAACATTACTATAACACGGATATCGGATTAGTAAAAGAATTCATAGGACAAAAAGCTACATAAAATTAAATTGTGTGAACAAAGTTATTGAGGTTCTTAGCAAAAGTTAATAGTTTTGGGGAGTATAATTGCAAAATATCAAAGTTTATTGGGGTACTTGTAAATCATATCCATGGTTAAGATACTTTCCCCATTTTCTATTTCTAGAAGAGTGATGCTATTCTAATCTAAAAAATCTACTTAAAATTTTTACCTGATGATATGGGTTGATTAGTCATATTTATACAAACACTGTTATAGATCCATTTAAGTCTAAATATATGAGTAATGTGTTATAAATATTGATAACAAAAAATACAACTACAAATTAAGAAAAAATGAATAAGTGATACTTGTATTTAAAAAAAAAATGTTGTTATTGCCACATTCAAATTCAACCCGCTGACCTGAATTTTCCTAATCACACAATTCATAGGCTTACGCACTCCATAACCTAATAAAATACATATTTATCCGTTCAAATATACATAAAATTCTATAATTTGATAAATCAAAATATAAATATTTACATAATAAAAATACAATCTACTAAAAACTCAAATAAAAATATACTAGAAACCTATTTGAGTCTAACCTAAATTTAAATATTAATTAAAAAAATTAAATAAAAAAACTCAATCCACTAAAAACTCAAATAAAAATATACTAGAACCCTAGTTGAGCCTACCCTAAATTTAAATATTAATTAAAAAAAAATTGTTCAATATAAAACTCAACCCACTAAAAAGCCAAATAAAAATATACTAGTTGATCATACCATAAATTTAAATATTAATTAAAAATAAAAAAAATGTTAAATCTAGTATTAATAACAATCAAAACTATTTATGGATATGCCATGTAAAGTGACACATCAGCGGTTTGATTTTTTGGCTAGAAAAAATGGGTGAGCAAAAACATTTTACATTTAACATAAATTATTAAATTGTTACCATTTAACATTAAAAATTAAAACTTGAATTTACCATATGGATATGCCACGTCAGCGAATTAATTCTTTAAATAAAAAAATAGGTTGGTAAAATCATTTATCCGTAACCTCATTTTCTATAACCAGGTCAAACTCAAAAAACCATTAAACAAAAGAATAAAATAGTCATTGCGGATTGAAAAGTTCAAAAGAGTTAAATCGACTAGTCCATCATTTCTAGCGTGCTAAGACTTAAAAGCATCAACGATGCTTTAGTTAAATTCAATAACTTAATATATAACGCCGGTTAAATGATACATATCTATGTTAAATTACAACGCTTGTTTTTTAACAAGTCTACTAATATATTTATGGTAGAAATGGTTACTTATGTTAACGAGTAATCTTGTTTTGCCACATTAAACATTAGGTAAACTTAACAAATTCTTTGACTATTATGTTTATAACATAACAATGCGATAGCAAATTTGTTTGTTATCAGGGACGAAACTACAGTGGTACAGGTTGCATTCACATTCTCACAACTTACAAAATTGTCAGTTTTTCTATATAAGACTTTTAAAATGATAAATATCGCAATCTGTTAGGGTTGATGGTGGCGTTTTCTAACAATTTTAATCTAAAGAGTGAATATTGTAACACAGATATCCAAAAATCAAGTTAAAACAAAACAAAATACTGCTACTATGTGATTGGTTTTCACTAAATTGGAGTATAATTCAATGTCTATCCATTGGTTTATACTTTACTTTATACAAATAAATAAGGGTTTAGTGCCACTGTCACTTTATCCCGTTCTTTATTTCTATATACAAATAAATAAAGTTAAAAAGAAGACTCATCACGAATCCCGCCTCTCTCTCTCTATACATATAATCTCTCTCTCTCTCTCTCTCTCTCTATATATATATATATATATATATTATATATATCTCTTTTTCTGTAAATATATATCTTTCATGGCGGCGATGGCGATGGAGCTGATGAAATCAGCGCAACACGGCGGAAGTCACCCGTCGGAGTGGGTGGCGGAGGTCTCCGCTACGTTTTACTCCGTCGGAGAATCGTTACCGTCGACGGAGCTGGCGGAGATGATCGTGTCGCATATATGTTGGGAGAATAACGTGCCTGTCACGTGGAAGATCCTCGAGAAGGGAATGGTGTCGAATATCGTGCCGCCTGTCCTCGTCTTAGCACTTTTATCTACCAGGTTGTTATATTAATATTAATCCTATAATATTACTATAGTAGTAGAGAAAATATATAGATGCTAGCTTTCGAGTTTTAATTGCTAAGTTGAATTATATTTATATATAATACTCCTTCCATTAAAATGTTTGTTATTATACTCCATCCGTCTTTAAATAAATAAGTGTTCCTTACGAGAATATGTGCAATTTTGACTCATGATATTTTTTTTTGTATGATCATATCTGTATTGTCAAAGTGTAAAATTTAAAATTTCCATCAGGTAGAGTTGTAACCATGAACTATGTGATTAGCTTTTGAAAGAGTTTGTTTTGGGAATCTATATATGAGAATTTTAGGGGTTAAATTTGCACGTGTAATCATAGGGAACACTATTCAGGTAGAGAGGGTATAATTTTTAGGAAGTTTCGTATTTTTTTTTGTAAAATTCAACTTAATATTTAGCAATAGTTCAAACTTCCGTGTATAGGAATATGCTGATTTTAAAACGTTAAGTGTATGGTTACGGCGGGTAGTTAGTTACTAGATTGTGTTTTTTTTTATTCAACCTCTAAATACAATAGAAGGAGAGAGCGGAAAAAACTCAAAACACTCTCAAAATGTATCATACATACCTCATGATATATCATTTTGGTATATAAGCCTACTTTACCTAATAATATATCCTAATTAATTTATTTTATTGTTAAATATGTAAGTATCCGTTGTGTACCCAAAATACCGGGTACTGGTACGCACCCAATACGGGTACGTTGGCACCTAATAATACTCCCGTTTAGCTTAATCGTAGTCTGTTTGGTGAATGTATTGAGTAACTGAGCTTTAGTAATATTAATTGAGTGGTGTGTTTAATGTTTAAAATTCTAACTGGCGGAACTAGGATCTTTGGATGAGGCTGAATGAATTGTGAACTAATGTTTTGTTACTATTATGCAGGGTGATTGTGCAGGGCTGAAAACCTGTTTTTGTTTTGTTTTGTTAAGATACGTTGTAAAAATCAGTTTTTTTTTTAATATGGAGGTGCTAGTGTCCTTATTAATTGAGTGATGATTTTATGCTTAATATACTGCGTATGTCTTTAAAAATTTAAGATTATAAGTGAGATGGTTACGCGTTATCATATACCTAGTTGAGGTTCCACATTGAAGTCACACTGCTAACTAATAAAAAACGTTTAATTCGTAAGAAATTATTAACGAAGGTACATTAGATTTTGCTCTATTTAAGCAATGCTGTTCGATCGTCTTATAAATTCGTAGGAAATTAATAACGAAGATTATACATGACATTAGATTCTGCTCTATTTAAGCAATACTCTTTTGTTGTCTTATAAATTCGCCGGAAAATAATCTCTTTGGTCAAGAGATGAACTTGCAACGAAATATAAAAAGAAAAGAAAAAAGAGTTGTTGGAATATATTATTAGCACATTATAGTGAATGAGAAAACCCCCTTTTTTTACTGGAAAAATTCACAAAGTGTCATGAAAATGTTCTTCACCTAAGGATGAAAACATTTCATCTGTAGGATGTTTTCGGGGAAAAACTACAACCGAAACCTTAGAGACCTTTATACGCTTTAACTTTTGTGGTGAACTGATATTTCTCTTTGGAACTGACTGATTTTTTATATTTCATTACACTTCGTAGCTAAATGGACCTCATATTTCCGAATCACGGCTGTAGTAGACAATATTTGTTATTCATTTATATTTACATTCCATAGACCGTTAAAAATCCTGTATGAGAAAGAGCTTGAATTAGATTTCTAAATTTATTGTTTGCCCTTTTGTTCTTTCTCAGAAGTTGACTAATTGTTGAGTTGTGATTGTTTGATGTTAGATAGGACTTAGACACGTTCCATTTTTTTCTTCCCTGGTTCTGTATACCTTGGGAATGACAGTGTACCTTGTATTTTGTGTGTTTCTTATTCTTTTATTTTAATCCATATTGTGTGGTTGATAACTGTTTACCTCATTATAGGGTGATTCCAGGTCGGCGTTTGCATCCCGAGGCTTACAGACTTTACTTGGAGCTTCTGAAAAGACATTCCTTTTCGTTTGTATCTCTAGTTAATAGTCCAAAATTCAAAGAGTAAGCTCAAACTGAGAACTTAGCCTTATCTTTGTCCATTTTTTTGAGTTACCTTTCCTTGTCTGATATCTTCGTAGCAACCAATTAGTTGTTATTTTGTTTTTGTTTTCTTCTGTTTTGTACACCAATCAGTCACATTCGTTTTTGATTTTGTACACCAACTGATCCTGTAAATAGTACACTAGTTTTTAATCTTCATTGTCCATCAGTACACTCCTATTAATTTTACCTGTAGGTTAATGAACAAAAGTGATAATTTGTCCAGTAGGTTAGTGTAGAAGAGTGGTAATTTCCGAATTGTTTGTGTACAAAAGTGATTTCAAAAATGTTAAGATTTTCATTAATTTAGATAGAGGTGCCCTGATTGATCTATTTACCCTAGGTTAAGGTATTAAATGTAAAAAAAAAAATTCAGTTTAACATAGATAAATTTCAACTTGTTGATAGTTTACTGTACAAAAGAATAAAAAGAAACCGTTAAATTTTGCCTCTCTTGCTAGATTATTTTCTTTAAATCTGGTTAAGATTGTGCAAATGCAACTGATTAATATCTTATTATGAATTTTTCAGAATCATGACATCAGTGGACGAAGTCCTTGATCTTACGAAGATTTTTTCGCATCAGACATCTGAACCTGGGGTTCTTTTAGTTGGCTTTGTCTTCTCAACATTATGGCAGTTAGTTGATGCGTCACTAGATGATGATGGATTACTAGAAATGGGTCAAGAAAAGAAGTCTGGTTGGGTGATAGGAACACATTTTATGGAAATAGACAACAAAGATATCATGAAAGGAAAGAGCACGGAACATCGAAAGAGAATGACCCATAATAACAATGTATTGGCTGCTGAGATAATTGGGGAATATTTCGAGAATAACGTAATATCCAGACTCCTTTACTTGGCACGTCAGAGCTTGTAAGAAACCTATATCTAAATCTGGGTTTGAGCTAGGCATATTAGGGTGTGAGTATAAATTTAATTCCGATTTCGTACA
Organism: Primula vulgaris; assembly: GCA_963920805.1. Taxonomy (NCBI): domain Eukaryota; kingdom Viridiplantae; phylum Streptophyta; class Magnoliopsida; order Ericales; family Primulaceae; genus Primula; species Primula vulgaris. The sequence goes on from OY987219.1 coordinate 7,964,452, forward strand.
CTGACGTACTACCTGATTTTGGTTTTATAGACAACCCTATTAAAAGTAGCGATCAGTGCGCAAGCTTTCCATTTTTAGGCGATTTAGTACACTTTGTGTATCACAGAGAGAAAAGGTATTAGGTTATGGTACGATTAATTTTTTTAAATATTTGGTAGACTACTCTGTAACTTTTTTCTCACTTTTGCACGCTATTCTGTTAAATTTTACCAATTTATTGCCAAACTATGGTTTTTCTTTTATGTAGTAGTGCAAAGGCCAAACAAAATAAAAATGCTAGTGTAGGGTAATAATTGTGTACAAAATCGAAAGGAGTGTGTACAAATCAACGCCAGCCTTTTCTTCTATAGGATTGTGTACAAAAATGAAATCTGATGACATGTTAAGTGTGGATAATTGTAAGTAACCCGAAATACTAGGATAGAGACTCGATACTTGCTACTTTGGGAAGCATCCTGTAGTCTATACTTTGTTGTAAATTTCTACCAGAATTACACGTTGTTTATGAAAAGGAAGCTAAGACTAGTATTAATCTTCTACCCTTCAGGTCCTCGCACTGGGAATGTTTTATTCAACGTATACAATTGTTAGCCGTGAAGTCATCTGCGTTTAGCTGTTCGAAAAATATTACTCCGGAAATACTTATACCGTCGACACTTATAAAGCACAATGTCTTGTCTGAGGAACGCAAAGCCAGCTCGCATAAAAATATTCATGCTTTGCTAACTGGGTCACATACTCTTCATTGCAATGGGATTAGCCAATCCGATATTTGGATTCCTTTTGACTTGTTTTTCGAAGATACTATGGATTCGCGGGTTACGTATTCAAGTGATGTTGAGGTTCTTGCTGGTTAGACATTTTCGTCACTTAGAAACAGTTGCTTTAAAAAAACATAGTATCCTTTTATCTCCCTCAATAATTGTTAATAGATACGTGTTTCAGGTTTAGTGAAAGCACTTCAGGCCATCAATCGAGCAACCTGGAAGGAAACGTTTCTTGGTCTTTGGGTTTCGGCTCTGCGGCTTATCCAAAGGGTGAGGATTTAAGATATTTTTTTTCCTGTATATTGTTAGACTAATTGGCAAGTTTAAATAATAACACTTTTGTACTATAACAAGTTAACAAAAAATGTACAAAAACCTACTAGTATAAAAATTTAGACACCAAGTTATACAATTCTAACAACTTCTACACAATCATTCAACTAAGAAGCAATTTGTAGTAATGATTCTATTACGTCTGTATACTGAGCCATAGTTATAGTTTACAATGAGAGATAAAAATCACAATAAAATCAGATATTTCTATTTAAAACATCATATCATATCAAATAAAATCGAACTAAATTTATCATGATCTTATCTTAAACTCAAAATCCCAAAAAATTAACAATTAATTTTTAAGCATTTCTAGAATAGTAGAATTTGATACATGGTGTGCTAATTGTTCGATTCTTTTTAGATTGATATCTAAACTTTGGGATTGATAGGTTTTTGTATTCATTGTTTGAATTTCTGTAATCTGGTATCTAAATGGTAAATGTAATATTTACACTATGCTAATAGTTAAAAATTAGATAGCTTAGTGTACAAAAGTGGTTATTTTTCCATTAATTATGTCAAGAAAACCTATAATGAAGTAAGCTTTGTAATGTAGCAACATACCCACCCAGGTGCTTGGATAACTGCATTTATTGACCTTAGTGTCTTGCTCTCTTTTATTAGGAGAGGAATCCCAGTGAAGGTCCTGTACCTCATCTAGATACTTTTATGTGTATGTTACTGTCTATTACGACACTTGCAATTTTAGACGTTATTGACGAGGAAGAAGAATGCCCCACAATTGATCAAAGAAGTGGGAGGCATTTCGCAGGAAAGCGTCACGAGGAATTTGTTTCCAGCTTAAAACAATTAAATGATTTTGAAGGGTTATTGACTCCACCTCTCTCTGTTGTGTCAATAGCCAATCAAGCTGCTCTCAAGGCTGTTATGTTTTTATCAGGCGTAACAAATACAGGACATCTTTACGTGAGCACGGATGACATGCCTACGCATTGTTGTGAGTCGTTACGTATTTGTTGAAGTGATTTTAGGAATACAGTTATAAACTTATAATGATCATCTTGTTTGTGATTACTTTCAGAAGTGGTCTTAAAATGAACTAAAAAGGTTTTCCTAATCATGCAACATGGAAATAACATACGAAAATTGTTATTTCATTTAGTATAATTTTTTTCCTTCCAAAAGAAGTCCCATTTGTTTTTTGTCATGTACTATGCATCTGCACCCGTAAATCAAAGTTCCCTTTTTAACTTGTCCGATGGAGAAAGTTAATCATTACAAAGTCTGCTTTTTCTACTTATAGTTCGTTGTGAGCATATGTATACACCTTTGAAATCATACATGACCTTGCAGCTGGAAACTTGAGACATTTGATTGTTGAAGCTTGCATTGCTCGTAATCTTCTGGACACATCGGCATATTTGTGGCCTGGCTATGTGGAAGGCCTCATCAATCAGTTACCTCGTGGCATTTCTGGTAATGTGCCTGGTTGGGTTTCATTAATGAAAGGATCTTCTCTAAATCCTGCTTTGGTAAATGCTTTGGTTTCAACCCCGGCCTCAAGGTGCACCAAACACTTTTTCTGTGATCTCTATCAGTCTATCTATCTATATATACACAATATATATATGAGTATATGAAAACGGATGGGATACTATTAAATATATATATTTTCCTGAGATATTCAAGGTGCAGTATCGTCATTTTTTAATGGAGGATATTCAGCTAAAAAATTTCATTCCAATGAACATTATCAAGTTCATTATAAGCGTTAAAGGGGGACATACTGCATATGCACATAGGTGTAGCACATACTCATCAATGATAAGTTCTCGTAGTACATAGAGAACAATGGTACTCCTTCCATTTCATAATAATCGTCCACCTAAGATTTTCACATGGTTTACTAAATTTAGTTTAAAAATATCATTCTCCCATAATTGCCCCAATAGTAGTCGAACAATGCATTATGCCGTAGGACCATGGACGATGATTACTGTGTTTGTTAAATATCAAACTAATAAATAAAAGTATAGAAAGAATAACAAAGCTTTATTTCGAGATAGAGTAAATACCAATTTGGAGTCTTGGACTATTATTATGGTATGGAGGGAATATCCTTTTTGAAAAAGTAGAGATTTTTTTTATTGCCACTCAATAGGTTCATTCTTGTTAACCGGTTTCTTGGTAGTATTGGCAGATACCTTCTCCAATTGGTTCTGATTAGTCTTCTATAGAATTGTTAGGATTCATGTGTAGTTCCTATGGTTTGGGGTAAATGTCAAACTTTCCTGGCTCTTTAGATATTATAGGTTCTATTAATTTTTTCCTGAACGATAGTAGGATTAGGGATTAAAATCACTGGGAACTAGTACCAATTACTGAAAGTTTTCATCTGGGATAAGAAGAGCATGCATATCTTTTGACAAGGTTGCTACATTACAACCTGGTTTTTACATAGTTTGTTATGAATTGCATGCATGTTAATTTGATCATTATAAAATTCTCATATTTTCCTGAGTCTCTAAGTTTGCCTGTGGTAAAGCAACTGAAACTTGTCTTCATAAATTTGATGGAAGCTTAGCAGAACTAGAGAGAATATATGAGATTGCTGTCAGTGGTTCAAGTGATGACAAGTTCTCTGCTGCTACAATTCTCTGTGGTGCAACCTTAATACGTGGCTGGAATGTTCAGGTATGATGCTAAATGTTCGTTTTAGTCGATTGAATTTGAATGCCAACTATTGGATGCCGACAAATAATTATGCTGCCTTTTGCCAATCATATACGTAAAAGTGTAATTTGGGACCTATGATTGCAGGAACATACTATTTTATTGATTAAGGAATTGTTGTCCCCTCCAGTTCCAGCAGATTATTCTCGCACTGAGAGCCATTTGATAGCTTATGCGCCGTTTCTGAATGTTTTACTTGAGGGAATATCATCTGCTGACTGTGTTAAGATTTTTTCTTTACTTGGCGTGGTAGGTTGATTCTTCTTCATACACCCTTCCGTAATGCTAAGTAAATAGTTTAATGATGGCCTCTGACTGAATGACTGTATTTAGTTTAGAATTGTGGAAGATTATAAAAATACACATATACTAAAAGTTGCACAAACTCATTTGGCTGTCGTGGAAACAAATATACTTTGGAGTAATCTGACAGTGTCAGAGAGAGTAAATCCAGGCCAAAGTTTGAGAAGTCAACATAGGCTAGGAGTTACCGGGGAAAAATATTATGACAATGTTATTACTAGGAATAATACTTCTACAACTCACTTTATCACATCACGAGACAAACATACTCTCGTTTGGGACCAAAAGGGAGTCAAATGTGTGTCCAATATCTAATTACTTTATCATTTATCCAGGTTCCACAACTCGCAGGCAAACTATTGCCCATTTGTGAGGTCTTTGGATCATGTGCGCCAAAAACTTCATGGACCCTACCCAGTGGAGAAGAAATTTCTTCTCATATTGTGTTTTCCAACGCATTTACTCTTCTTTTAAAGCTTTGGAGATTCGACCGACCCCCTCTCGAACATGTTATGGGAGATGTTTCCCCTATTGGTACAGTACCAACTCCGGAGAATCTTTTACTGGTTCGAAACTCCCATTTAACATCTTTTAAGTCAACTGCTCCTACTTACCAACACAAAATCAAAAGAATGTCGAAGTTTTCGACCCCTTCGTGTACAAAACCTATGTTTATCGACATGTTTCCGAATTTAAAACGATGGTATATGGATCATCAGAAATGTATTGCTTCGACCCTTTCTGGGCTTACTCATGGGAGCTCTGTTCACCAGATTGTTGACGCTTGTTTGGAAATGATGTTCAAGAAGGCGAATAGAGGTGGACAATCTCTATGTAAGGATGAATCGTTTGTTCATCTTAAGTTACCTGCGTGGGATATTTTGGAAGCTATTCCATTTGTTCTTGATGCTGCTTTAACAGCATGTGCTTATGGGAGTTTGTCTCCCCGAGAACTGACGACAGGTTTGTTGAACCATTATTTTTTATTTAGTTTTATCAATTCCATATATGTGATGCCTAATAGTATTAATTATCTTTTTGAGGTGAAATAGCTCGAGAAAGAAAGAATTGTGGTTGGACAGTTCTTTATACATTGAAAACTCCATTCCTTTACTATTAGACTTGAAGGGTAAATAATCCGAGTGGAAATGGTACCTGTTTTATCATTTATGTGTTTATGCTTGCTATAATAACAAGCGGAAGTTAGTAGATAATTCTGAGGTGAAACCATTTCTCAATAAATATCCTTTTGAGAAACAGATCCTCAGCAGTTCATAGTGGACTGCTGATCCCCTGCTCCAATTTTTTGTTTCAGTGTCACCTCATAGAACCTATATCGACTGGGATATTTTACAAGGTGATTTTGACTTAAATGTTAAAGCGGTCCAATAGTATTTTCTATGGATTTTTTTTATTACAGATTCGTTTCTTTTTTAGTATAGCGAGATATCTTCCCATATAAAGATTGCCTCAAATTCAGTTTAACTGCCCGTCCTCATTTTTTTATATATATATATATATATATACTTTCTTCTATATATTTAATATTATTATCCAATGCTTCTTCTTCCAGATTTACCTCTCAAATTTTCGCAAAAGATCCATAAGACTGAAATTACACCAATTTTAACATTGGATCTCATTTTTTTAATAGCACCTTTATATGTTTGAGAAATTTAAGCTTTCTATTTGAGTGAATAAAATAATCAAAATATAAACTGGTCGAAGAAACTACTGAATGCCCAGGAAGAATTGTACTAAATAGCCTTAGTTCATCCAAACGAAAAGATACAGTAATGATCTGAACCAAATTTTGAATCGAATTCAGCCAAAGTTGATTAAATAAACCGATGGACCAGTAGTTGATAATAGACTGTTTAGGACCCGCTTCCATAATTAAGAGTAATTAATACAATTTATCTTTATCATCTTAAGCAATTTTTTAATTTCCTGCCTCAATTTTTCGATGTAATTGTAATGGTTTTGGAAAGGCTCTAACAAACTAAAATTTGAGTGACTACCCCTTACGTCTTGGTCAGTTTATTGTATAAGTTGATACATCTCACAGCTATTGGAAAAAATGTATTTCATTTATACGCATTTATCTCTATCCCAGGTCTCAAAGCCCTGGCAGATTTTCTACCGGCTTCAATGGCTACAATTGTAAGCTACTTATCTGCAGAAGTAACTCGGGGCTTATGGAAGCCTGCTCTGATGAACGGTACAGATTGGCCAAGCCCTGCAACTAATTTACCGATTGTTGAGCAGCAAATTAAGAAAATTTTAGCTGCCACTGGCGTTGATGTCCCAAGTCTTGATGCAGGTATTTTGTTTTACTTCAGAAAACTTTAATAAGTGGATCAAATTTGACAATTTACTGGGAAAAAACCATATTCCACATCGAGCGGTAGGGATAATTTTTCATTCTCAATTAGTGATACTAAAATCAGTTTATAAAAGTGACTGCATATCAAAAGATAAATTAGTTTATTAAACATCATGTCAGTTGCAAAACAGTTTATTAAAGTGCATGCGTTTCGTGAATGTAATCGGTTTATTGAGTAACATGCCAATCGGAAATCAGTTCATCGTAGTACATGTCCATAAAAGCACCAAGTAGGAGATACATTTTCTTTTGAGCAGATGGAAAATAGTTTCAAAGTATGTCACTTAATGGTAGACTTTTTTTTTCTTTTCTATTGCGATGCAGTTTATTGATGTTATTTTTTTATATTGAAAAGCCACATAGTTATTTATGACTTCCAAAAAGGGTGCATGAGTACATTTAGTAGATACCAAATGGCATTTTAGGTTGGTACAAATTGATTATTTACAAAACTCTTTGGTTTTGGTTCCAAAAACCAGACTTTTTTTGTTCATTTGTCATGCCAATATAGCCACCAATTATGTCTTTTTAAATTATAATTTTGACATTACAGGAAAAAACTCTCCAACTGTGCTCCCTTTGCCGTTGGCTGCCCTCGTGAGCTTAACAATAACCTACAAACTAGACATGGCCAGCCAACGTTTCCTATTTCTTATTGGGCCCGCTTTGGACACTCTAGCATCTGGATGCCCCTGGCCCTGCTGGCCCATTATAGCCTCACTTTGGGCCCTAAAAGTAAAACGATGGAGAGATTTTCTCATTTTCTCAGCATCTCGCACTGTGTTCCATCACAGCAGCGACGCTGTGCACCAGCTCTTACAACGCTGTTTTGCTTGTGCAGTGGGCTTAAACCCAGGCCTAACAGGCAGCGGTGGTGTGGGCTCACTTCTGGGCCACGGGCTCCAGGCCCATTTCACTGGTGGGTATTCCCCAGTTGCCCCAGGGATATTATACTTGAAGGTGTATAGATCTGCGAGAAACGTTATGTTCATGGCCGAGGAAATTGTTATACTAGTAACGCAGACTGTAAACGACATTGTAACAAAGGACTTAGATAAAAGAAAGTCTAAGTTGAAATCCGGTCAGGTTTCTCTCTCTACAGCCATGGGTCAAGCAAAGCTATCTGCTATGCTAGGAGGTTCATTAATTTGGATGACAGGTGGTTTAAATTTGGTTCAGTCTTTAATCAAAGAAACTTTACCTTCTTGGTTTTTGTCGGGTCATAAATTCGAGCTTAATGGAGGTGAATCTGGTGGAATGGTGTCTATGCTAAGGGGTTGTGCTCTCGCATACCTTGTAGTTGCTTCAGGGGCATTTGCTTGGGGAGTTGGCATGCCATTACCAGAGGCTGCCAAGTGGCGTCGACATATCATAGGGCACCATTTAAAATTTATTGCAAATGCTCTTGATGGGACGATAAGTGTGGGTTGTGATAAGATATTGTGGAAAACATACGTTTCTGGGTTAATTAGCTTGTTTTTGGAGTGTACACCGTTATGGTTGGTAGAGGTTGATGTGGATATATTAAAAAGATTAAGCAAGGGTTTAATACGACTTAATGAGGAAGAATCGGCTCTATCCCTGCTTGTCGTAGGTGGTGAGAGTGCACTGAGTGCAGCTGTTGAATTGATTGTCCAAAGTGATTTTTGAACATAAGTAATTCTTTTGAAATAGGGATATAAATTTTAGTTTATTAGGGTTCAAATAGTGGTTTCTGGTATATAGTTGTGTAGTTATCGATTGTTTCTAGATGAAGTAAATAGACATAAACTTGATTAAACTGAGGGTTATTATGGTTTGATCACATGTGTTTTTATCAATTTTAGGATTGGTTACTCAACTTTTAACAATTCCGTTTTATTGACGTAAATTTATAGTTTTGTTTGTTTTAGTGACCCGCTGTTACACTTTTTGGATGGAAACCGTTTTGAAGTTTCAATTTGGTCCGTATAGTTTAAAATTTTACGATAACCGCTTAAAAATTGTACAAATTACACTTATATGAAATGTTATAAAACTATCAATTGAAAGTTACATTTTCATATGTAAATTGAAAAAAAAAAGTAAGTTTTATAAATGCAAATTTAAAAATGATATAAAATTATCAAACAACGTGTTATAAACTAATAAATATAAACTAAATCGTTTTTTTTTTTTGCTATGTAAGTTCATTATTAAACTTATTAAAGAGGTATGATCTTTTTTATTGATTAGTCTTATAATAAAAATAAATAAAGTCTAATTAGATTCTAACTCATGCAAAATTGGGTTTATTAGATCCAAATTTATTTATGTAGGATGATATTAACAAGTTTTGACATCATTCCATGTATTTAATTATACGTGAAGAAATAAAAAAACGATAAATTATATAAATTGAATTGTTAGTAATTATACTTTCAATTCATTAGATTTGTAAAGATATACGTGTATCATCTCAACTAATACAATTCATATGCGGTTTGATACTTCTATTCATTTTATTTGCTAATTGTGCAACCCACTTAAACTCATGTTTTATATAAATTTGTAATTTAAGTGTGTTTATATAAGTGTATAATTTCTATAATTTTTAAGCGTTTATCGTAAACTTTTAAAATATACATACCAAATTAAAACTTCAAAACGGGTTTCATCCAAAAAATATAACGGGGAGTCGCTAAAACAAACCAAACTATAAATTTAGGTCACTCGACGACTACCATAATTAACCCTTAAATAATTGTGTTTGCAATTGCATAATAATTTTGTAATTCACTCGAAGTTAAACAAGAACATATTATCATTCTAGCCATGCTTTACAAAATATAATAGACAAATGAATTTAAAATATATTTTAAGTTCATCTGTCTAGTATATTTTGTTGTAGACTATTTTAGAAATGGTCTAAATGTTTTCTTATAGTTTTTTTTAGGATAGTTGAATTTTTTGGATTTCACAATTTTACAGGGGGTAAAAAGTTATAGCCGTGGGTTAAATTATGGGATTTAATGTATAAAAATTGCGAATCATAGCTTTTTCTATTTAGATATGAACTAAAGGGACTGAAATGATAATACTTGAAACTACAAAGGCAGTGTTGTAATTCCAGGAAGCAGACGGCGCGATCTAGTGCTTCGCGTACAGCACCATACGCCACGTGTCGAACTCTGGTTAGTTTTAGTTGAAACGGACTGATTTTTAATTAGTACTTATCTTAAATTAGTACCTATCTTAAATTTACCCTATAACTTATTAATAAAGTGAAAAAAGAGAACTAAAATAAGGCTAGTTGAATAATAGCACGGCAATCATGTTATCGACCAGCTAAAAGGGAAATGGGGAGAAGTAGAATTGTACTATTTTAAAGCCAACATTTGAACCTACAAAATATGTCAATTTTTTTTATGGAAACAATAAAGGCGCCTCGATAAATACAAAAAGAATTCAATGTTCCACAATCGCCCCAAGATATTGCGTAAAATCAAAGAACATCTAAAATTTACTCTATAACTATTCTCAACGTTCTGTAATTATTATAATCAAAATCAATCTATAATTATGTTCAATATGTTTTATCAGACTCCAGGATCAGACTTGGTGTAGGAACCAGTTTTGCTAGTACCCATTTTAGAGTTCCTTTTTGTAGAAACAACTGGGTCACTGTATTCTTCTTCTATGATTGTTGTTTTAGTATCAAATTCACAGGCTTTGAGCACGGGGTGTAGATATGCACCCTGTAGGTATGCTTTCAAGTTCAAGTTTGGTTCCGTCGCGCGCTCTAGAATGTCCTTCACCATTGCCTCCTGATGATGACAAGTACTTGCGTTTTATACGGAAACGGACAATAGTAGTTTTATACTTTTGTTTTCTCGTAAAATAATAGAACTTAGTTTTTTTTTATGTTCTGGAGAGCAAAAATTCGCCTCAAGGCGTAAAAATGTAAACTTTGAGCTTTTCAGCTACATGTAACAATTTACTTTACCTATTTGAGTCAAAAAGGAGCTTTTTTAGGCACAATAAAACGAGTTTTAAAGTAACAAGACACTTTGTTCCTGCCCAAAACGTTCCGGATAATGTCATGATGATAGTGTAATTTTTTGGAGTTCCTTTCTAACTATTTAGTGGTGATGCTTCAACATAAATAAAAATTTGTAATAAAAATCAAAAAAATCAAAAATCAAAAAAGGGCTCACTTGTAGTGGGAATTTAACAAATGCTGACTCAAACCGACCCTTGCAGAATATATGGAACCAGATGGTGAGAATAGGGAGTGTTATGAGGAATGGGACAGCTTGTTCAGCGCTTTTTGTGCTTAGCAACCCAAAGAGTGTAATTTGTGATATTACTAATGCGATTATTATGCGACGATGTACATCTGGCCAAAATGTTGCTCCACTTTCGTACTTCTGGTCATACACATTGATGATCTGGAAAATACAACTGATTATTTAGCTATTAACATGAACGACTATCGTCAGTACGTACTAAATTTGCTGCCGACTGTGATATTGAGTGGAAAACTAATACCATGAATTAGCTATTTGTCAAAAGCATCTCCCGTGGCTCAGGGTTTCACTACAGTCATTGACATGTAAATCGACATTTGATATACATCTTTCAAGAATGTATGAAATCGTCAACATTTAAAAGTTGTCTTAGTTGGCAAAAATTTAGGACCAAAAAAAGAAGAAACGTAGCTCTTGTATGTATCCAGTGTACGAAAAACCACCAAGTCGACTAGTTTCAGCCATAAGGATGCTGCTTAATTTACTAGTGACTTCTTTCATGAATCTTTTACGACTTGGACTAAATATTGTGTTATAAAAAGATAGAGGATTGAGTTGGAGCAGTTAAAATTCAAAGACAAAATTCACAAGACATTGGAGATTTTAACATTAGATGTTTGAATTTTTCATTTCATTACATTCACAGGCATATAATAAATGAAAAAGAAAACAATTTACCTGATGGCGATAGACAATGTAGGAGAAGGCGAAAAATACAACGATGAAAGGGAGTAGTAACGGACTAATAACTGCGTAAACGAGTCCCAACAAAAAATACAACTGTATACGAGGCTCTGAAGACGAAAATTCCAATGAACCAGGATCCATTGCTTCTTCTCTATCTTGTTCTGTTTTAACCAAAAATGTGTTTTTCAAATGGAACATTACTAAAGGAACTAGCCTAACAATCTCAGCAGCTATCCCAGCCCATCCATCCACCATTATATACGTGATAAAGAATGTAGCTTTCATCGGTATTGATACACCCACAGTTTTCGGAATCCTATAAAACATTTATGTTCACTATCAGTAATGACTTAGATTTATTAAAAAGTTCAATGTGGTAATGTATTTAAACACTATATATATATTTTCTTTATTTCAAACTGGTTCTTGTTAAGTTTAAAAGCAAACAGATCATTTCTTGACGATTTACTGCATTTATATAAGCAAACTATATTTTTATACAGTATACTATCATGCTTTTATATACATTGTTCTGTCAATTTTTATTTTTAGTAGTCCCAAACGTATTTTGATTTCTAGTAGGTAGTGTACAAAGAATTGTTAAAATTGTTCGATTCGGGTACCAATGGCTATTTTCTGTATGTTGTGTTAAGAAACATAATCTGATGATATGCTAGTGTACACAATTCTTAGGGCCATCGAGAGTGAGTTTAGTCAAATTCTGCATTCTTGAACGAAATAAATACCTGCATTCTTGTACAAAATGTTTAATAGTAATAAAAGAAAAAAAGAGCATACTCTGTTGGAGACTGATTCAAGAAAGTTTTGAGCTGCTCAAAGGCTGTTCCAGCGATAATGCTGACAAGAAACACATTCACGAGCAAAAACAAATGGTACTTTGATGCTGTTTTCCTCTCCAGAGACGATAATGATGTGCTTCCTTCTATTTTAGACATATTCATCAGAATGGTCGGAAGAAAAATAAGAAATATTTTTAACGCTATTCCTGGGAGGAAACCCTGAATGAAAGACTTCACCACATCCCTGTAAAAGAAACTTCTGAATTTAAGCAAGAACTTATACACAAGGAAAATCGTATCTAACCTTACTTTATCAGAAGAAAAAGCAGAAAAAGGGAAATGCTTATTAGTGTTTTAGTGCTTCTAGTTTTTCTCAAGATCCTTTCTTAAGAGAATATAAATTGTAGTGGCATAAATTTTCAGGAGCACACATCAGTTTCGAGCTTGCATATCCTGAGATTAATTTTGGAGTGTAAAAATTTATCTGGAAATACTTGATTAAGCATCGGGGGATTAGTTCTGGATGAATATATACACCCCTTTTTTGGGATTTAGCTATACTGGAACAAGACCTTGAAATCTCCAAAGTAACAGTCATAGATAAAAGACCTACGCTTCAATGATTTCCTTCAAGAAAGGTAGAACCTTTTCAATCTTTTCAAGATTGGCTAGAGACTGTACGATCGCTATAGGGATCATGAAGAAAAACGTAAGGAAGAATTGGCCGACAATCACTAATAATTTTCGGATGGTGAGTTCAACATATGGTATTGCAAGATTATTCCAATAAACGTCGCGAGGTTCAGGTGCCCATTCGGTTAACCAAATAGTGGGATTACGTGTTTGTTGTGTTTGAGCACAAATTGCTGCTCCCCAACGAGATTTGAACGAAACAAATGCTGCTGGTACTACTGCTTTAGGGTCATTTATGACCTTTTCTCTTTCAACTGCTTCCTGAAGCCATAAACAAAAGAGTACTTCAGATCATAAATTTTAAGCTGAAAAAAGAATCAGGTTGATTACAGTTCTGTACGCTAATCAAGATTTCAATTGGTTTACACCAAAATGCAGCAAATTAGTCACACTAACATTAAGTTTCTGGACGGTTAGTACCCTGAGTTTACAAAATTGAAAAAAACAAAATCATTGGTTGTGTTACTAAATAAGTTGAAAAAAAAGGGTATATTAGGTTGGGATATGAAGTTAAGATAAAAATAAAAGTTTATGCACTCTATTCTATCACATGATCTTATCTCTTTCTGTATTATACCCCAACCTATTTTCTTCTATGTAGTCTACAAACCAGCAAAAAGGCTAAACTGGGTTAATAGTTACTAATCTGTGTAGGTTGGTGTAAAAATTGAAAATTGATAATATGTTAGTTTCCATAACTGTAATTAACCCAAAAGAAATTCCCGTAGATTATATATAGCATTGTAGCTTTTAATCGAGACAATTACTTCTTTGGTCAACTTCTCAATTTCGGTGGTGTAATAATCGATTGCGTCAACTTTCTCCCCGAAAAGTGCCCAAAGACCTGTCTATACAACGTTCAGTAAGATAACTAAATAAAACAATGGGAGGATAGGAAGTTGATGATTTGTGAAAAAAATGCTTATCAATAAATAGTACCTTTGTAGCTGGTCTTTTAGGGGCGATCCTCTCATATTTGTTCTGGTAGTAGATAAGCCAGTTATTGAAGGTTTTCTTCTTTTCCACCAGTTTTGCAAGTTTGTTGGCATTGTATACAATCTACAAGTTCAAAAGTGAAAAGTATGAGTTAACAAGATGATATACTTTACGAAACAATGAAGGACAATTATGATAAGGATGTGTGGAAGCAATCAGGACAATTTTATGAGTGGGTTGTTCATCTTTTCAATTGCGAGCTACAAAATATAATTAGGAATTAAGAAGCTTTTTTCTGTTTAGAGATTAACAGTATTCAACTATATACGGTGACTGACAAGTATCAAGCTAATTAGCACATGATAAGGATGTGTGGAAGTGAATAGCACAAGTTCATTAGCGGGTTGTTAAAATTACAAAATGAAATTGAACATTTAATCTATTCTTTAGTTTTGACTCACGAGATTAACAGTATTTAACACTGCATAAAAAGTGCCACTTCTTTACAAGTATGTTGAACTCTTTTGATGCAACTGATAATACCTGAAGGGTTAAATAGTGTTCAGGGTGATTTACACGAAAGAAATGATCGACGTGCTCACTAACTGATTCATCGGGATCAGAAGGAACATTTTTCACGAGAACCTGCAGACAATTTTAGAAGTCAAAATTCTTTTATGAAACTGTAGATTTGTAATTTAACTATGGTTTAGAGAAGAATAGAAGGTAGGTATGCAGCTGAAAGCTTATATAGGCACTACCAGCAATTGTAATTTCAATGATAACAAGTAAAAAAATTCGATAAATTACTAACACTTGGAGGAACTCACGTATTAGTTAATAATCTTAGACACCATCATGTTCATTGTGAGGAACAAGCCAATAGCAACTAGCAGGTGCTAGTCTTAAGAATAGAGGCTGATAGGAGAATGCTAACAACTAAATGAGAACCTTGAAGCTCTTTAGAGAATGCAAAAAAAATTCTAATACAAAATAAATTAAGGCTGGAAATATAATCTTGCTAAACCAATTTGGAACCTGATTAACAAACTGCAAGTTCCGGACACGACTAGAAAAAAAAAAGGGAAATTTAATGCAACAACATACAGACACATCAACACTTACTGTGAATTGATCTGGACGACGATTTTCAGAAGAAATAAAATGCAACCTCATATCAGTTATGACCTTGTATTCTCTATACAATACATAGCATGTCCAAAATGAGAAGATATATGCAAGCCCTACATGTGCAAAAAACCTGCATAGAAAGAACATTTGCCATTGGTTGTCAAGACAACATTGATGAGAAAAAAACTTACTCTAACAAAAAGAAGAAGAAAATAATAAAGGTGTGTCGGGGAAGAGATTTCAAGCAGTGTCAAAAATAAAAATGCCACTCTTGTCACTCAGCATGAAGTCTAACATAGTACATTACGAACCAAAAACTAATTATTCTGAATTGTATTTGTATATATAGACGAATACGTGTATATATGTTTAAACTCGGACCTGTTAGATCCAGATAGCACATTGGATATCGAGAGTTTGTCCAGGTCATCAAATGTTACTTCTGTCTGTTGCTCTAGTGCTTTTCCTGTCCAGTGTACCGGCATTAATACCACCAAAGCCAGCGTCGTTATTGGGACAAAGATCTTCAATCTGTATTACAAGTTTCAGCTAATGTTAGAGTGATAAAAAAGAAGCATTAAATGTAAAGCACTAGGACTTGTTTGGTTGCAGCTAAAGCTCAGATATTTTAATTGAAATTTGTACTGCATTTGGTTGACCAATTTAAAGCCTGAGATTTTCGGATTTTGGTCTGAATATATTAATTTTTTTAAGCTAAGGGCTTGTTTGGTTGCAGGTTTTAAGCACAAGCTAAACATTTTGAGGTATGGAGAACAGCATTAACTATTCATATTAAAGCTTCTAGCTTATTCAGGCAAAAATCCACAAAAGCGCAGAGCTTTTAATCTAAGTAACAAAATACATCAAGCTTTTAAGTCCAAAAAAAAAACAGCTAAACCCAAAAGCTGCAACAAAACAAGACCTAATGAACTAACTTTTGTCTGAAACTTAACAGTGCAACTAATAACTTCGGAAAACTGGAAAAGATAGGAAATTGGCTATATAAGCTCAAACCAACTTGCTACTCAATCCAAAGAAATGAAATTTTCGATAAATTGATACTTGTTCAAACTCACCCTAGAAGATAAATACGAATATATACAGCAGAATCAAGGCCTGCGTGATTTATAAGCTCGGGTTCTGGCATTCTTAATGCTGCAGGCATCCAACTCAGGAACCGAAGGTATGCTTTAAAATCTAAATTTATAAATTTCGATGCAAAATTCCGTGACTGTATTGGGCTGTTTCTTATGCCCTTTTTGTACCATTTTGGAAAGTAAACCCTGTCATTTAGTGGCTGAAGCCGTAATAACGCAAAAGCAAGGAGGAAAACAAGTGCTGAAAGTATATTAACAACTGCTCCGACTGAAATATCTTGCACATTAGCCATATTTGCACAATAAGTTAATTATCCACCTGACATCTGCCAAATGAAAAGCGATGGTTATCATAAATTTCTTGTGGCTTTTAATGGAGATTTCTTGTAATATCCAGTTTTTGGTAATAAAATCTTCAATTTAAAAACAACATTGTTTAATAAACATACACAAATAATCAGTTACCGCAGTGTACCAGTTTAAGCCACATTCCCTAATCTTCTTGCAAGTGCTATCTCGGAAGACAACTTAGAATAAATTCTAATTAAGCTGAAATTGAATTACCCTATAGTTCTATTCCTAATCCTCCTGGGACCGCAGTCACTAAATTATCCTTGCCCATAACCCCAACTAGCATAATAAAAGAGACCGCAATATAAGCTGGTTTTATCATAGTATGAGAAGCAACAAAAGAAACTTCAATCAAAGAACTCAAATTCTTCACTTCAATTTCTGGGCTAATTCACACAGAGTACTGTCTACTTATGAAATTTAAACAATCTTATTATTCGAAATAGCCTCTTCAACCCGATTTTTGCAAACAGCCTTTATGCTAGAGGGACATCGAACACACAGCAAAAAATGATGATAAGTTTTGTAAGTTTGTTTTGTAAACAAACCGAGCAATATCATGTGTAAGCCTGGAGGAAATTTATTTAAAACAAGCTTTGTTGTAGACATAAATATGAACAAGTAACAAAAAAAATAGAAATGCAGCAAGAGTTTCAAACCTTGTGAAATTTCATTTGTTCATCTCTATAAAGCCATAACTCACTACTACTACTACTACACCAATCCTTTATTACTTTAATCTCCTTTTAAAAGTATTTTTTGCTTAATACAAAAAGCTCTTCAAGAATAATGATGAACTCAAGAAAGACACCAAAAAAGTTTGTTCAAGAGAAATATACAGAGAGAGAATGGCAATGATCAATGAAGTGTAGTAATATGTTTCATACCAACAAAACGTGCCGCTCAGTTTGTCACGCCAATATTTCTATATATATATATTATATATATACATACACAGTCCTATATATAAGTACATGCAATGTTGTGCCATTTGTTGTTGTATTCTCATTTTTTTTTTTAAGTTATAATATATGCACTTTGTTAATATACGTAATACGTCTTTATCTGACTCAAGCACGAGGAAATATAAAATTTATACAAATTTATATTAATGCTTCTTTACGTACAGTCCAATGCAGCGACCAAGTCTTTGTTATTAACCACAAGCATTTTCTTGTTCCTTTATTTTATTAAATCATCCATGTTAACTATGTGCAATTTCTAATTACAATTTATCTATTTTGTCATGAAAGAGATGGTTTTTCGCTTAAAAGCTACGGAGCGATCTGAAATTGATCGAGTTGTAAAATGTAAAATCTACTGAACTCATAAGGAGTCATTACTATAAGACTGAAAAAATGGAGTAATTACTAAAATAATATTTATAGTGAGTTATAATCTTGGTTCCATTAGTTGTGTATTTGTGTGTAATTTTTTTATTAAGTAACTCATTAAGGAAAGTGGTTACAGAATACCAATATACTAAACATTTGGGACTGGAATTTGTCTAATGTTTTAAGATCTGCCCGAGATGGAATTCAAATTATGATCTTTCCAAAACAACAAAATACAGAATTTCGGACGGATTGGGATGGATTTCTGACTGGCAAGATATTCCTGTATAGATTCGGTATGGACGAAAAAAATGTCGCAATATTACTTTCATTGTTTTTCGGATGGTTCCCATTTTTTCTTTTAATTACTAGGAGTTATGACCGTTTCTGAACGTGAAAATTATACTTTTATATGGTTTCAAAAGGTTTCATCATTTTCATGGTTCCATTCATTTTGCTAGAATTTTAAAGGTTTATATCATTTTCCCTTTTCCTTTTAACGGCTGCATCATTGCAGATGTTGTAAGACAAGAATAATATTGGAGTTGTTATAATTTGTGAGCTTATATAAAAAGAAATACTACAATATTGTAACGTGTGAGCTTGTATGTATTGAGTTGGCTTTGGTATTTCTTAATAAGACAGATTTCTTCTTCATTTAGAAAACATGCTATAAGTTCAACGTATGAGACTTATTAATTGGTTAACAAATAATTTTAAGTTCAACGTATGAAACTTATTAATTGGTTAACAAATAACTTAACACAATAATGTACGTATATATGTGGGAAAAAATAGGTTTAGTGATCCAAATTATTATACATTAATAATATGAGAACTAAACTTATGAAATTAACAATTGACGCACCGAACTATATATTTTTTTCTAAATTGGAGATCTCCGTCAATTTAATTGCACTGAAATTAAGTTTAAATTCTATTTCAGTCCCAAATTTTGTAAAATATATGAATTTAACTCGAAAATTTTATAAATTTACATTTTTAACATACCCATTAATAAATATTTACATATACATGCTCATACGCATGCATAAAATACACAATTTATAAATATATATATAAATATAACGTTTTATAACAAAATTAACTTTTTTTTAATATTTTTTAAAATTTAATATATATTTTTAAAAGGTATGCACTTTTTGAAGTGCCTTTTTTTAAAAAAACAATTAACTTTTTTTATAAAAATAAATTTTTTTAAAAGTTAATATTTTTTTAAAAAAGTTGAGTTTTTCAAAAAAAAAAATTCCAAAAAAAAGTTAATTTTTTTTAAAATGTATATTTTTTATTCAAAAAAAATGTTTTTTTTTCTATATCGTTATATATATAAATTATGGTTTTTTTTATGTATATGTATTTATTTGTTTGTGTATGTTAAAACAGTAAAATTATAAAATTTTCGGGTTAAATTCATATGTTTTATAAAATTTGGGACTGAAATGTAATTTAAACTTAACTTCCGTCCGTCCAATTAAATTAACGGAGGTCTCCAATTTAGGAAAAAATATATAGTTCGGCGCTTCAATTATTAATGTCAGTAGTTTTGTCGTCATTTTATTAATGTATGATAGTTGGGTAACTAAACCTATTTTTTTTTACCTCTAGAGCAGCTTAATTGCTCATGCTTCATCTTAAATTTAAAATCAGAGACTTATCTGTGTCTCCAACGGAAGATGAATATGATTACCCAACTGATAATTGTAAAGGACCAAGCTTTATTAACATTTGTATGATCACGTAAGAATACAAATAATCGAATGTATATACACATAACTTACAAACTCAATTTTCCTCTGTCAACGAAAAACCGAGTTCTCGTGCTGGCTTTCGTCGTACAGTCACACCTACATTTTCCCTCCCCCTTTTTTTTTTAAGGTTTTCCTCTCTAATTAAACTTTTTTGATAAGACCCATCAACTAAAAGTGGTAAAATAGTACGTAATCCCATAAGGAAGACAACCTACTAGTCCATTTAAATAAATATTCATGTTACAAGTTAAAACAAAACTTATGATTACAAATGTTTCAACTCATAAGCAACATTTTTTTATTGACAACTACTTCATTACCGTGTTTCTCCATTCTATCGAGTCGCAATCATGCTTGATCTTCCCGTACGTTCTTCTTAAACGCGTGACAGTCACAAAAATCGTAAAAGAAATATAAGATAAGGCCAAACTTGTTGGAATCTCATTAGCTGTCCTTAATTAATATAAATCGTAATGCATAACCTCAGCTCGCCATTTTGCGAATCTAAAAGGTGATTGGAATTAGCTCTTTTAAAAATAAACAACTGAATTAGCAGTCAAGTATTTATTTTCCATCTCTTATAACTTATTATATATATATATTTTTAATCAGTGTATGAATATTGGATGAATCTATTTCTCATTTTGTTGTTTAAGAAACTTAATAAGAACTCCCTCTGATATTACTTTTGACGAGGTCTTTTTTTTCATTTCACCCCTAGCCTTATAAATCAGGAATTCCTAGGTAACAATTACCCTAAATGGTACTTCACAACCCTTTACATATAAAAATGTCAAATGGATAAAAAAAAATAAATTTTGATTAATATAAAGTTTAGGGTATGCAATAGTTCTATATTTTTATTTGGGTTTTTAGTTTGTTGTACAATTTATTTTTAATTTATCAAATTCTAATTTGTTGAAAATAGAAAAACTAAATTAGTTATTGAAAAACATTATATAACCATCCATTAATTAATTACGTTAAGGTGATTGTAGCATAAGAGTTAAAAAGAGGATTTTTACAAAAAGACAGTGTTATAAATCCCATCTCTCTCTCCATTCTAATTTATACTGTCCAATATTCTATTTTTGGGTTGTTCCAATTTATTTGTCTAATTTTCTAAAATAAAAAATGATTCTTTTGCAACATTACAAAATATCCCATACTTTTTTTGTTTAGGGGAAGGGTATCATAATTATGGTTCGTTAATAAATTCGGTTTCAACTTATATTTTGGAACTATTACAAACAAAGGGGTGTAACTATCAATAACAATATTTCTCCGATTGGTTTTGGCTGCTTTTTATTTATTTATTTTTTTTAGGGCAGACCTCCTGATTTTTTTAAACCCAACAGATGAAATGCAAACTCATCCCAGTCAACAAAAATAAATTTTGATATAATGATACGGATTCCGTTCCTATTTAATTGTGCATTACGAAATTACGTGTAATTTTGACCGATGTATAATTTGTATTAAAATTATCGAAATAATTTTTCGTTTAAAATCTGATCATAAAATTTAATATTTGAATTA
This sequence comes from Primula vulgaris, assembly GCA_963920805.1. Lineage (NCBI taxonomy): Eukaryota > Viridiplantae > Streptophyta > Magnoliopsida > Ericales > Primulaceae > Primula > Primula vulgaris. The sequence goes on from OY987219.1 coordinate 7,985,543, forward strand.
TATATCAACTTTAAATTTTTTTTTACCACATAGAGGCAGATATAGACAGCCTACCCTGCAAAAAATATCCACATTTTCTCCGTATATAAAATATTTCTCTCAGGTGATCATTTGAGTTTCCCCTTTTGGGTTATCTATCATAGGGCAAAGGACGTCTGATCTGTCAATCCACACACAACAAAGATAGTAAAATTTACTACCTATCTCTTTTATTTATTTATGTTTGTACCTTCCAGTTTTTATATGGTTTTTTGGATTAGTGTATCGGTCCCTCGGTTCCCATTTAATTGTTTATTACGAAACTACGTACAATTTTGACCGGCCAATAACTTATATCAAAATTGTCGGAATAAAAATTTTAAAAAATTAATGATATAGTTCAAATGTTAAATTTTATGATTATATTTAAAAAAAAATTCATTTTGACAATTTTGATACAAGTTATAAACCGGTTAAAATTGCATGTAGTTTGGTAGTAAACCACAGCAGAAGTGAGTAGGTAATATTTACCTTTTACTTTTGGTACTTATAATGAGTATTTAACTGTAGACTGACTGCCCCTCTTTTGACGTACTAAATTTTACTCGGTTAGCTAGCTGTAGTTTAAACTTGTAAAAAGAATCAATTACTTAAGAATATGAAATTTCATTGCAAATTAACTTTGGAGAAAGGAGGTTGAGTCTAATTTAAAAACTTCCAGAACAAAACGAAAAAAGATATTAAGTTTAAAACTTCTAGCAAGCAGATATAAACTCAGTTTATAAAATTAGAAGAAAAGTAAATAAGCTGAGTTTAATTTGATACTATACAAGCCATAAGTCTTAGATATTAGTAGAAGGTATCAGGTGGTGAAACTAATTCACTGTTTATACTTAGAAGGTGATTATGGTGGAAATAATAGCAAAATGATGTTTTAGGCAACCGACCTCACTCGAAGAATAGCAGGATTACTATCATGGGGTTGCTAAGTACAAAATGTTATTTTACGGGGCTGCAAGCCTTCAAGACACATTGTATCTATATTTTTGGAACTTCTCTATAGAAAAAATCGCATTTTTGTAAATTGTGGGGTTGCGGAAGCACCACTTGCATTGTAGTTATGATATGATTTCAAGTTGACCAGCACCTGTAATGAAACTATGAGCCTATGACCACTTATCAAGTAGTTAACCCTCTAGCAAACTAAAATTAACGACTTATTGAATATTGGACTTTTTGTATCGTTTGTAGCTGCTTCCACACTAACTTGGAAAGAAAAAGACTTGAAGAAACACTACATTGTGTTTATGTTCAGGGAGGGGTAAATATGTGTATAGCTGCATTTGTATGGAAATCACACCCACTCTATCCGCTTATTTTATTGCTCAATCGCGATGAATATCATAGCAGGTTAGTCAATGATTATCTTCACTTTACCAAGGCAACCTTTCTTTTAATGTTTTTTTTCTTATAGTTATTAAATTAGTGTAATTTTGTGCATTTTTCATTTTGGAAAGGCCTACGAAGCCTCTGGAATGGTGGGATGGGGATACAATACTAGGGGGAAGAGACGAGCTAGGTGGAGGGACATGGTTGGGTACTAGCAGAGATGGAAAAGTCGCTTTTATCACTAATTTTCGGGAGCTTCAATCACTCCCTCACGCCAAGAGTAGAGGTGATTTGCCCGTTCGATTTTTGGAGGTTAGTAATTAGTTTTGCTTTTTGCTTTTCATGTTCTATGACTATGCCGTTTATCTGTGACATTACACATTCGCATTGTTTTTTCTTTTTGCTATCGAATTATTTCAATGCTCATTGTACCTAGATTGATTTGATATGAGCAATTGCTTTGGATTCAAAATAAAGAAAGATTCAGATTAAGGTTACTTACAAGCCTAACTTGGAATACTCAAGAATGACAAGAAATAATGAATTAGTGGTCTATTCTGAGTTTGGCCTTTATTTTATGCACACCACTGGCAACCATCTCAAAGTACATTTTTAGAATAGCTGAAAGAAGAATATGATTTCAACCAAAAGAATCTAACCAACACAAACTGGTGAATTTTCACTTGGACTAGATTTTAGGCTCAGCAGTCGGCATCTTAGTTAAGCAAATTACCTTTAGTTATTCATCTGGAAATTACTGCAGGGTTCAAAAAAACCACGGGAGTTTGCTGAAGAAATTGTGAAAGAGGCAAATTTGTATAATGGGTTTAACCTGATACTTGCTGATATCCGTTTCGGGAATATGGTTTATATAACTAATAGACCAAAAGAAGAGAATATATTTATCAGAGAAGTATCACGTGGCATTCATGTTTTATCAAATGCAAATCTAGACTGCCCTTGGCCCAAGGTATGAACTATGAAGTGACAAATTGATCTTTTTTACTAGTTGCGAGTGTTAATTATACCTATATATATTTTAAAAAAAGGGCCTAATCGGTACATCTCCAATAGTTTGAGGTGCGAATTGTTTTGTATTTTCTATATCAGTTTTTGTTGGAGTGGAAAAATAAACTTTGTGAAGTAAAGTTTTAGTAACACACAAATCCTTTTAAATTGGTCTGTGTTCCAATATGGAGGTTGGTTCATTTAGAAAAGATTCCATCTTTTGGGAGACCTTTTTAATGGATATAATCAGCTTCAGTCCCAATTTCTATGGGAACGTAATATTATTTGAAGGTCAGTGAGTTGCTACCGGAAACTACCATATCATAGATCCAAAAAGAACTTGAATTTACTATGAATAATTTGATCATTCATTGACCTGAAACTCAAGATACATCTTCAAGTCAGTCCGGACATTTGACTTTGAAAAATTCTGTCTTTGAGTACCGATGTGTTGCTCTTAAGGTTCCTGTTATTTATAATTAAACTATGGCGGTGTAGCTTATAGGTTGTTAAACATCAATTTGGTGAGTAAAATAACTTTCTGCTTTTACTTTGTTTCGCTGATGACATATTTATCATAATCGGAAGTTTTTTTGTTTTTATTTTTTTGGTAGGTTGAAAGATTAAGACACGGATTCGAAGACCTACTGAACTCTTACCCTGATCTGGAAGTTCCAGTAGATATAATGATAGAAAGTCTTATGAAAAATGCGATTAAAGATAATGACAGAAGTTTGCTCCCCAAGATTTATCCTGCAGAGATGGAATACCTTTTAAGTTCCATATATATTGATGGGGATACTCCTAAGGTGAGCACTCAATCATACCATATCAATCGTTTATGGAGAATTTATTTTACATCTTGAAGCAGGTACACATGATTTTTAATTCGTTATCAACTATATTGTTGCCTTTTCATGTGTGAATGAGACCAAAACCTATGAAAAACTTTGTGCCCGATTAAGGATAAATGATAAAGTTTTGGAGCATATTCCTAGAAAGTTAAATAAATTCATTATAGTGTGTGTAATTAGCTTTGTAGAAATCATCTATTTCCTCTTCGTATAGGGGCGTTATGGGACTAGGAGCACCTCTGCGATATATGTCAAAGAAAGTGGAGATGTGAGCTTTCATGAAAGATATTTGGACAAAGATATTTGGAAGCACCAGTTAGTTACATATCAAATAACTCCATAGATGGAATTTTATGTGCTTCTCTTCACTCCCTATCATTGAATAAATGCTATGGTCCATATGTATCGCCATAGCATTGTCTATTTTTCAGCTTTCAAATGATTTAAACTAATTGTGTCTTCATGTGCACTAAGCATATATATACTACAAGTTCAGAAAGTTGGCTCATATGAGTTCATTTGGAACTGAAGGGGTAACAGGAAAATTGTACTGGCCCAAAACAATAAGTGAACGACGACCATAAACTTGGTCGTGAAGGAACACCTCGTCTTGCATATGTAAAATGTGGTGAATACACATAGGCCAAGTTGCATAATCTTGTAATTTCTTCTTTTGCATTTTATACTGAAGATTATATTGTTGAGGCCTGAGGGCTATTGGGACATTTAACATTAAAAATCCTGAGTTGGATTACCGATTGACTGATTTCTTAACTAGAGAGGTATAGGCTAAAACATGCGAAATTTGAGCTCTAACTGAACGGGCTTGGTGAACCAACATTACCAGTACATTAGGAAGGGCAATTTGCATTGTACTAGCAGATTGCGCATCTATTGGATAACCACAAGGGTAACTCACTCTTTAACTGTTTTTTACCTCACAAATTTATATTTGAGAAGTTTAATACTTTTGCTTTTTGAGAGACTAGTAGAGGAGCCCCGTGCGCAAGTCACGGGGTCAATTTGTATTTTCCATTTACCATTTTTTAATAAATCTAAAATATTTTTTGTCGCTCTTAGTAAAAATATTAATTTGCTTGAATATGGCAAACACGTTTGCAAGATTTATAAAAAGAAAGTTGCAAGTTAGTTTGCAGAGGATATCGACCAAATGTAGCATAGAATGTCCGAAATTTTGAGTAAATAAGTAGCAAATATAAAAACATATTACATAATGCTAATTCGAACCAACCAGTTTGAGAATTGTGAGCATGGAAATATTTGTACATCATCTGCTCCTTTACATAAAACACTTAACCTTTCCTTAACAAATAAGTACAATCATGTATGACCAAATTTATTTGGAGCATAGTAATGACCTTTTCAAACAGTTTTTCACATCACTAATTGCTTCTAGTTAGCAACACATTAGCGTATACCAAAGTAGATGTGCACTCTTTTTCTTTGCATACATACAGCTACACTGCTACATTATAGCCGAGAAAGATAAGTTGACGAGCACGATAATGTTAGGAGTAAAATAACTCAAAACTCTTCTTCAGTTCAATCGCTGGAGCAAGCTATTTCCATGAGCGCTTAACTTGTTTTTGGTGAGCTCGCTAAACAACTGTCAGTTTTCATTGATTTTTAATATTTTATCAACCCTCTCGTTTCCGTATGGTTTATGAAGTAGTATATTCCTTGCAGATGATATGCTTTGCAAAGGTTAATTGCAGTTGGGCACAGCTTTCATCATGTTGGCATAACTGCAAAATCATGGTTGTCGTCGTTTTGATAGGGCCCGTCTTACCTATAAACATCGTTCTTGTCTTATCAGCGTAACTGACTATATATTTGTAGCATGGCAACTATCTTTTCTCGCATTAGTACAACACATTGTTGTCTTCAATTCATATTTCTCCGCCATCTTTTATCGCCAGCAGCTAACACAATATATATAATAAATGAGCTTGAGTAGAACAAATCATAGTTTTCTAAAACTACTTAGAGGTTACCTTATTTTGTTGTTCTTATTCAATTAATGAAGCAAGAAGTTAGAGGTTAGTGTGTGTGGTACTATTTGTCTTCAAAGAGTGAGCCAACAATGACTAATCGGAGACACAAACCAGGGCTCCTATAAGGTGGTTCAATCAAGATAACCGTAAAGATAATAGCAATGCAACTCCACACTAACTTCAAAACAGAAAATGTTTCGGACATGTTGCTGTTCCTTAACCATTTTATGATAAGCGAACTATCATTTTCATAAGCCAGCAAAAAGAAATTGTGAAAATCCTAGTGTGCAAAATGGGAAGTCCGAAAGTATAGTCGCACTGTCTGAAAAGCCTCTCCCTCTCTCTCTCTCTCTATATATTTACACAGCAAGTACTGCTGCAGCAGGATTAGAAGTAGTTAAAGTATTTAGTCAGTAAATTTTGAGAAGCCCATAAAACTGATACGAGAAGTGAAAATACATGATCTAAAGAAGGAAAAACTAGTAAAGAGTTAGATAGCGAGTCGTACAAGTTATACATGAATCGTTCTTTCCTTCAAAATGGAGAAAACTACATAGTAAATATGTTAAACTCATAACCACGCTTATCACTAAAACGACTATTTTACCTAAAAACATGTGAAAGTTGCATAGTTCTTAACTCCGTAAAGTTAAATTTATGTCACAATAGCAGCTCGTTCCCCATAACTATTTGAATATGGAGAAAAAGTAACCGGATTAAAGAAATTGTATATCCAAAGAAGCGAAACTAAAGGTGCTTTTAAAAAGCACACCGAACATTTAAGATCTATCCTTAATTTGTGTTCCGTAAACCCCAACCATTCAAACCTGCAGATGGATGAGTGATTTTCATCTCTTTTTTCCCAAGGTCAGGGATTTTTGCTCTTTATATAAAAACTACAAGAATGAGAGATGATATTTTTTACCTTGATTTGAGTTCAATTAACCCCAAACATTTAAACAAGTTGGTATACTGTTATCAATTGTTCTGTGAATAAAAGAAAGACAGAGATGAAGCGGTTAAGGAGTGCTATTTTGAACAAATTCCATTTAAAAGTTTATAACATAGCCATTCCTATGAATGTAACATAGCCATGGTCGGAACCACGATAGTTTTTTTTAGAAAAAAAGCAGCTATCATGATTTGAAATCTTAACATTCCACTACCTTAAATCCAATCTTAACATGATTTGAAATCTTTAACATTCCACTACCTTAATCAGGGTGACCATCAATGTATATATCTTAAAAAATAAAATAAAATTACACATATAAAAAAAAATGAAAATTGCCGTCGGAGTGGTCACCGCCACCCCTGAACATAGCTCCTCCCCGAGGGATTGAAATCTGAAAACCGTAAGTATCCAACTACCCAACCCAGAAGCAACTTGAACCCAACAAACTTTTCAATATAAGAGCAAAATTTCAAATATGTCCACGAAGGGCCAAGCCTTTTCAGCACCAAAATTTCAAATATGTAAATTTAAAGTTACAAAATTATAATATAGATCGAGTCAGGTATAATCATCTAGTTATAGCAAGCATTTCATCGAATAAGTTATTATAACAATCTCATATGCAGAAGTCACCGTATGAAACCGGTTATATAACAGAGTGTGCCTACAGAGTTACTAGTAATCGTGCCCCACACGTTGCGTGTGTGACGCGTAATGCAATTAAAATATAAAAAATAAGTGTAGTTATGATACAAATACGTGGATAATACAAAAAAAAAATAGTATAAGATTTAAAAGAATGTTTGGTCGTTAAAGAGGGACACATAGTGTTATTAGTTGTTATTTTTATTTATTTATTTATTTATTTTTATTTTATGTGAGAATGGTATTATTGTAATTAATAAAAAAATATAAGGGTATTTTTAGAAAAAATGGACAAAATTTGGCAGACTCATTTGTCTTGGTTGGGTTATTATAATAGAATGATATACAACACAAATGTAATTTATACTACCAATATGAGATAATATACCTTACGGTACACTACTACTTAGAATATGTGTACTATGTAAAAGTGTTGAATGAAGCAACAAATATTCATCCAAAACTAACAACTACATCAACTTAGTTAAAGTGAAAAACTTAGATCATCCGCATCAGCTATTTCAATAATTTTCTCAAACCTAACACATTTTATACCTTTTAAGGAACCGTTTACATTTACACAAAATTCCAGTTTCTTTATTCATTTACTTATAATAACCCTACATTAATTTTTTTAATTTTTTTATTATATTTTAATAATCATAACAATATTACGACCACAAAAATGTGGACCCCATGATAGTTTATTACTATTATACTCCCTCCGTTCCTAAACAAATATCTTTCACGAAAATACATGCAATTTTCATCATCAAAATTTTCATATCAAAATTACCGAAATGAAAAAATTGAAATTTTCATCATATAGTTCTAATCATAAACTACGTGATTAACTTTTGAAATAATTTTTTCCGACAATCTAAATATGAAAAAATTATCGGTCAAAATTGTACGTATTTTCGTAGGGGACATTTGTTTAGAAACGGATGGAGCATTAATCTAAGGAATTTATAGGGTGAGTTTTGTGTTTTATTAAATTTAGGGAATTTATAGTTTTTGATACATGTCACTTTTTATATCATAATTATAAAATTTCAAGAAAAAATATGTTTTGAGGAACACATAGAGATTCTCTTAATTGACAAATCCCTGATTTTAAATATCCGAAATAACTAAATATGCAGCAGCAAGAATCTGTGGAAATAAATTGAAGGTTGGAATTGGTTCTTTGGTGAATCCGAAGGTGACGTCAACTTCAGATAAGCTTAAAAAACAAAAATATTAAGAAGGGGGGGGGGGGGGGGGCATGGACTTTATTTGAAAAAAGTGCCCCCGTGGACTTTCTTTTATCTTTCAACATTTTTTTTTTTTTTTTTTAAGATATAAATGATATCGGCATGGAAAAAAACTTACTACCAAAAAAACATTAATGTGCCGGATGGTGTATAATCATTTTTGTTTTAATATTGAAAATATATTTTTATTTAGAATATAATTAGTCTAATTAATCTGTCATGTCAGGAAGTAAAAGTTTTGGATAGATTTTTTTTTTATGGAACTCAATTTTTAACATATATACATATATATATATATATATATATATATATATATATATATATTCCGACTTTTATCCTGCCCGTTTAGAAGTCAGCCCGTTTAGAAGTCAGCGTTTAGAAACCAGATGTATTGATTTCGGATGAAATTTCACATTTTTATTGCCTTGAAAAATCAAGCGAGAAGCAGCAAAAATATGAAATTTCATCCGAAATTAATAAAAAGTTTGAAAATTTTTATATATTGTTTTGACATACGGAAAAACAATTATATGAACCGATACAATATTATTTAGGGTGTATCAACCAATATTATTTTTTAGTTTTAATTTTGAATTAATTTTAGGATATATATTTTTGGGTTAATTAACAGCATTGAGAGGACCTTTCCCTAGTACGAGAGGACCGAGAAGGACGCACCTCTGGTGTACCAGTTATCGTGCCCACGGTAAACGCTGGGTAGCCAAGTGCGGAACGGATAACTGCTGAAAGCATCTAAGTAGTAAGCCCACGTAATTGGGTCGTTGCGATTACGGATTAGATGTCTAAATGTCCAGACGGTAATGATAGTATCTTGTACTTGAACCGGTGGCTCACTTTTTCTAAGTAATGGGGAAGAGGACCAAAACATGCCGAGACAACTCTCTCTAAGGAATTCGGCAAAATAGCCCCGTAACTTCGGGGGAAGGGGTGTCTCCTCACAAAGGGGGTCGCAGTAACCAGGCCCGGGGGACTGTTTACCAAAAACACAAGTCTCCGCAAAGTCGTAAGACCATGTTGGGGACTGACGCCTGCCCAGTGCTGGAAGGTCAATGCTATATTTTTAGTATTTTTTTGTTTTAATTTTGAATTAATTTTAATATATATATATATTTTTGGGTTCATTAGTAGCTGTTAGGTTTTAGTATGTGACATAACCAAAATAATAGTAGACTAGATTTACGATAGTATTAATCGTTCGATATTCATTCCAAAATACACTATTATTTAGGGTGTGTCAACCAATAACATTTTTTAGTTTTAATTTTGAATTAATTTTAGAATAGATATTTTTGGGTTCATTAACCTGAGTTAGTTTTTAGTATTTTTTAGTTTTAATTTTGAATTAATTTTATGATAGATATTTTTGGATTCATTAGTAAGTATTAGGTTTTTAATATGTGACACAACCTAAATAATAATAAACTATATTCACGGTAATGTTAATCGTTGGACATAAATACAAATTGCGTGTGATATTGACGTCTTCAAATATTTTGTTAGTAATACTTTTGTAAGTTTCTTTGTTTTGCTTCCGAATGCTCATCAAACTCTTATCATTATGCTCATGCCGAACTCGATAGAATATTTTGTTTCTAGCTAGTTAGTAATTTGATTAGCACCGGTCTCTGGCTTTTTTAAAGACCGTCGGCCGACTGCATAGTATTGATTTTAAGTAAATTGCACGCCCCCGACCTATAGCTTGCTCAACTGATCATCGAGTGTCTCGTGTCACACTTCTAACTTGTTACGTTTTTGGAGCTTATTTTCAAAATAATAAAGGAAATGAACATTTTATATGTGTAACAATATTCTGCTTACTCTTATGTTTAGTGTATAAACAAGTCACGTATAAGATACTGAGATCTGCAGACCAGCCAAATATGCTATTAATTATAGACATAAAAAATCACAAGAATACAATGAAATACGTTACACATCTATATGGAACAAAGTAACAAAAGAAGTATTCTATCGGACCATACAAGTTAAGATTAGGGTATTTGTGTTCCTCGCTGAAGACGTGTGTAAAATGTCCCGGAGCAATTTGTCCACTTTCATTATAATAAACGTCACACATATTCACGAAAGTGGACTAAAGATTTGGTCCGCAAGGAGTATTAAGAATCACTACTCTATAGTTGCTGGCCTGTTTATTTCTTTCGTTACCTGAAATTAGGATTCTTAGTTGTCAATCATGATTAAAGTAGGGGAACGCATCATCGTATAAATTAACTTCATGTCTTCAAAAGTTAATTAGCTCATTATTTTGTTGAGGAAAAAATTAATTTCATATTATCGGATTCATTTTTTTTCTAACGTACAACTCACTGCCAAATATTAACCAATTAAGAAAAAAGATTGGTCATATCGAACTATCAAAATTGACAAATTCTACAAATTAACACAAAGCAAAACAATTAATACAAAAATGTGATAAAAAATGTTAGTATGTAGCCAGTCATTGAAAGTTAACATTTTAAGGCGACAAACGATTGTGTTTTCCGCAAGTTGTTAACAAATACTATTGCTTTTGAGTCGAAAACTTAACCATAAGCTAAATACACATCCAAATGGATCCAACCATATTTTACCTTTGAAAAGGTTAAGACCTTTGTTCTTCTTTTTGGTCCCAAATTTAGCTAAAAAAACTTGACGTAAATGTGACCTCGAGCTCAAAAGCAAATTAACTTTTTTTAATCGGAAAGCAAATTATTTTTTACTATTTAGTAGTAAACTAATTATTTATTTAATTTATTATAACCAATACATTACAGAAGTTGACAGCAGTTATTGACTTTCTCCAAAAAGGTTCCAACTTCCAACTACTTTGTCTGCCTCTTAAAATACAATAAAAAAAATTATATACTCATTATCTAAGATACATATATAGGGGTGGGTACGGGGCGGATTGGGGCGGATTAGTCGCAATCCTAACCCGCCCCGTAAAATAAATAGCGGGACGGATTGGGACGGATTAGTGAAATTCAAATCCCAACCCAACCCATTATAATTAAAACCCCAACCCAACCCAACCCAACCCATTATCAAGCAGGGCGGATTGGTTGCGGGTTGTTTCTTGAATTTTCATTTTAGTCATTAATTTTTCATTATTTCGCATAATTTACCTAAATATTTTTAAAAAAATAAATCTTTCAAATAGAAATATAAACTAAAAGTCAACAAAAATACGTTTAGAATGTTCGGAACAAGTAACAAACCTAAAACAAAACAAAACAAAACAAATTATTCTTCATCAACATAATCAAAATAAAGTTCAATAGCTAATTGAATCCACAAGTTCAATAGATACAGATTTCGTAATAACTTTATATAACTTCGTATTTGGCTATACTTCAATTAAAAATAAAGCTTTTAAAAATAAATTAACCACTCATACTAGCTAGACCCAGATTAAAAATTCCTTTTTTTTATAAATACGAGATAATACATTGAATTTATAAGACAATATATCAATCGAATCATTAACCTTAAGTTTGGACAATGCAAAGATTTTTTGTTTATATATATAATTTTTCTTAAATCAATACTATTATAATATAGAACCTCTTGTTAAAAAAGATCTTTGAGAAAATTTATATTTATATATATATATACATATATATATATATATATATGCGGATTGAAACGGGTTGGGGTGGATTAACCCGCGGTTTGAAAACCCCAACCCGAACCCAACCCACGAATTTTTTTACGGATTGGGGCGGGGCGGATTTAACTTTTTTTGACACCCAACCCGCCCCAATCCGCCCAATCCGCACGGATTGGGTTACGGGACGGGTTTGCGGATTTTTTGCCCACCCCTATACATATATACAATAATATCCATCTTCTTGATATAAATTACACACATTAATTGTACTAAATAATAATAAAGATCTGTTACAAAATATGGGTGCTTCTAAATCAGTCCCAGAAAAATCCTTACACGAATTCACAGTCAAGGTACAAACTTTCAACCCAATTTCACCAAATATTTCTCTCTATTTTCATTTTCTCTATTAAAAATTGAGTCTTGATTGATTTTTCTTGTTGGGTTTTTATTTATTTATTTATCTTGTTTATGTAGGATAGCAAGGGAAAGGATGTTGATCTTAGTGTTTACAAAGGGAAGGTTCTTCTTGTGGTTAATGTTGCTTCTAAATGGTTTGTTTTCTATATTTATTTTCATTTGTGTTTTAAATTTAACTTTGGGTATTACAATTACAAGTACTTTTTTTTTTGTTCTTGTTTTTTAAGTACAAGTAGATGTTTTGCAAATTTAACACAGTAATTTCATATTCTATAATTTGCCTTTTTCATACAATATTGAGATAGGTGTAAATTTGCACTTGTTTTAGCCTTCTAGGCGCTTTCTTAATTCCATTTTCTTATAAAAGATTTGCACTGCCAGTAAAGAAAAACAGTTTTGGCACCAAGAATTCCAGTAAATAAGGAAGTTTTCTTTATTCTAATTGAAGTTTTTTTTGTTGTTTTAATCTTTTTTTGGCTCTAATTTTAAGTTTTTGGAATATTTTGGGCTGCCCAGATTGGAAAGACATGATCTTGCCACGTAATATTGTTATTCGCATCTTAGGTTATTTAACTTTTTAGAATTGTTGCTAAATTAGTTTGGTATAGTTTTGTACTAATGTTGGGCTTTGTTTGTGTTTGTGTTTGTGTTTATGCCACAATGAGATAGTGGGTTCACTGATTACAACTATACCCAGCTGACTAAAGTCTACAACAAATATAAAGAAAAAGGTAGTGTGAGTGTTTACCCCCTTGTGATTTATTACATGTAGTTCTTGAACTCTTTTACTTGTTGCCCTTTTGGAAGTTGAGGTTTCTAGATCGTGTTACCGTTCTACATATTTATGTTAATGTCTCAGAAATTGTTAAATTTACACTTATTTTCTAGTGGAAATATTAGAATGTTTGCGTAAATATATGTTACAGAGAAAGTGCAAGAATCTTTATGCACTTCTTGCTCCTAAGGAAATTTAGTTGCATTATTCTTTGCTGGTGTAATTCTACCCACCTTTAGGGATGGACACGGTTTGTTTATGCTTTGTTTTCTGTAAATTCAAGAGTGATTCAGTTGGGTTTGATTTTATGATTTTTTAAAGTTCGAAACCAAACAAAACTAAACCTGTTTTTTTATGGTTTTTTCGATTTTGGGTTTAATTCGAGTTTTTCTTGATTTGGTGCATTTTTAGCTTGAGCTGTAACCAAACCGTAACAAACCTTCCTCTATTCAGTTCAGTCAATAATTTCAGATTGGAAACTGAAGCGAACAATAAGATATCAGTTTCATTAAAAAAAAGTGTAATTTGAATAATAAAATTCACTTAAAGCCATTTGTTACCAACTCCTGTCCTGCTCATGTAATCGAGATTACTATTGTGACCGAAAATGCATAGGAGGAAAGAGTCAAAAACATTATGAGAAGACTGTTACATGTTAGCTTTCAACTGTTACTCTTTACTTTAGAAAAAGGGCATTTCCTTCATAATCTTCCATTTGCATAAAGAGTTCTATTACGAGGTTTGCTAGCAACCATTTTGAGTATTTAAACATTCAGCTCAAAGTGGTAATAAGCTGACATTGCACTCTCCTGGAATTTATGTTCTGAACATTCAAAATGACACAAAAAACCTCCCTTTTCCTTGAGATCCATCTACATAAAAATTCTCCTCCCCATTTAGTTTTATGGAATTCGTAACGTAGTTCTTTATTAGTTTGCTGTTCTATAATTCATTATCATAAGTGGGTTCTTTTGGTCCCTTTTCCCCCCAGGATTTGAAGTGTTGGCCTTCCCGTGCAACCAGTTCTTGAGACAAGAGCCTGGCACAAGCGTGGACGCTGAAGAATTTGCATGTACAAGATATCAAGCTGAATATCCAGTTTTCCAAAAGGTAATGCATATAATTTGATTCGTATTGGTGTTAGAGTTCTGGATCAGAATTGGTTGTTGCAATAGTGTATGTGGAAAATACAATAAGGTTTCGCCAGTAGGAAGTCGTCGAGCATTCCCTTCTAGATTTTGTGTTCATAGGCCATATTTGAGATTCAGTACTTGTAGATTCATACCTATCTAATTCTATTTATACATTTCAAGTCCACATACAGTTTACTTTGTTGATCTGATGGTGGTAAGTGATTGATTAAAAGGACAAAGAAATCTTATAATAGTGAGCTTACTAATTTGAATAATTGAATTGCCATGAGATAACCACGCATTCTTATTCTAGCTTTAGTTCTGCTTCATCTTTTTATTGTCTTTGACTAAGTATTAAAACGTTTTTTAACTTAAAAGCTGGACTGCCTTTAGTTGACCAGCTTAAGAGCTGATCTTTTCTGGTTTTCTTTTGCCTGAATAAGCTAGAAGCATTAAGCTGGATGAGCATCCTTTCTCATACTAAAAGAATCCAGTTTATTTTCTCAAAAGCTGCAACCTACCATGCTCTAAGTTTGTTCCCTCTTACACAAAGTGCTAATGAACCTCCTAATAACTAGCTCATCCGCTTACGTTTTTTTCCTAATTCCATTTCCTTTTTTCTTCACCCTTGGTTTGTGCTGTTTATTCCGTGTTAATGTTACCATTGCTCACGTTTTTCCCCTCCTAAGAGGTTATCTTCACTTTCTTAATTAAGTTTTCTCCCTTTCTATGATTTTTTCAAGGTCCAAATAAACAAGATAGGTGAAGTGAAGGAAGTAATGATTCCGACTTTAGTATACGTTACTATAATGTGCAACTTCTTGTAGCTACTTTTTTTTTGGTTGAATGTTGCATCTGTCATTAAATGCTGAGTGATGTAATCCAAATTAGTCGATGGTTCACTAAGAAGGTCTTGGAACTAATTGTGCCATAATTCCGAAAGTCGGAATTATTTGGGTAACTTTGACCCATAACACTTGCAGTTTTCAAAGCAAAAAGATCAATATACCTTTTATCATATGAGAAAGTAAGTGTATAGTTATTAACTTACAGAAAAATCTCTAGTTATTTCTTCGGCTTGTTTTTACTTAGATTTCTGAAAATGACTCTCCCACAAGCATCTTCGTTTCGTTTTTAAGTTTTTTCCATCTGTAGATGGATATATATTGTCTCACCTCACAGAAATTACTCAATTTAGATAAGATTTGGATTTTCATTCCCAAAGTACCAGTTTCAATGTATCTATCGAGTATTAAACTGTTAATTACGAAGAGGTTTAATTTAGAGCTTGATGAAAACCGAAAGCTGAAACGCGATAGCTAATTTTTTAAATTGTATTTTTTTTTTCAGGTACGTGTAAATGGCCCACGTGCAGCACCCATATACAAGTTTCTCAAGGCAAGTAAGAGTGGATTTTTCGGGTCTAGCATAAAATGGAATTTCACCAAGTTTTTAGTTGATAAAGAAGGCAGGGTCATTTCTCGCTATGGCACGACTACTAAACCTTTGTCTTTTGAGGTAATCCTTCCTTTCTCTCTCTCAATATACATAAATGTATGTGTTAATGTGTATACAGTATATATATAATGCATACGTCTTTTTTTCCATTTTTTTCTCATTTTTATTTTGAAAGAGCATTCTTGTCTTTCTTTGATAACGCAGGCAGACATTCAGAAAGCACTGGGCGATAATTGAAGGGATTACAGTTTCGGAAGTTGTATATGGTTGCTTGGTTGTGTGATAATGATTGAATATTGGTTTTGTTAAAAATGATGCTATCGATAGATGCTTTTGCATTCGTATATTTTCTTTGAGATATCTGTATTGAATTGAAGTTGTTAGTGAAAATTGATGTTAGTTAAAACGGTATACAATTTTTTGTCAATGGAAAGATGTGACTGTGGGTCTGTGGCTTTGTTTGTTTCAACTTTCAATGTATGTTTGCTCTGCAGCTGCGTCTTACCAAAAGTTACTCTTTTTAGTTTTTATTTTATTTTCACTATTTTTCAACTGTGATTAATTATAGTCATCTTATTGATTAAGGCATGTCTGGACCATTGTTGTTTTTGGCTATGTTAATATAGTTACCGGACACGCCGTGTGAAATGACCAAATAGATGGCATGTTGGATAAACGACCGTGTTGTTTGTAGCCGTCAGTCTATATATCATATACATTTCTACTAAACGTTTACTTGGTTATAATTGTAAGCATAAAAACTATATTTCTTAAACCAAGTAAAAAAATTACATCTTATTGTATTCAGTCATCGCATAACATTAAGCTTAAAAATTGAATAAAGAAGTGGTGCCCAAGTCAACAACTGAAAACAATTAAGTTGGCATATAACCTCCACCCAAACAAGCAGAGACGAGTAGTATTTTACATTTTTGTTTACTTGTGTGTAGTTAAACAAAACTTCACCAAACAAACCTCAAAACCACACAAGATAGATGAGTGGGGATCTTTTACCATTACAACCTAACTAAGGCCAGACTTCAAACTACCTAACTCTGATCTAAAGATTGTGTATCCTAGATCAAACAAACCATCGAACCTAACTCTTAGGAAATGAAAAGTTTATGAATCATATATTCATGCGTGTATAAATAGATACCTAGAGTACTATTCACAACCCACAAACTTTCCTAAAAACTAGCAAAATACTCAAATTTTTTTGGAAATAATGATGTTTCTCAAACTCGCAATCCTTGTCATGTTCCTAACGTTCGCTCTAACTGCTAAGTGCCAGTTTTTTCTGCCGTCACCTCAACCACCACGCCCACTCTGTGTGTCACAATTTGCTCTGGTTAACCATGCATGCGAAACGTTACCATTCATACCTTTGCCACCTCCCTCGCCAACCCCACCCACACCTCCTACTCCCAGTCCACCAGACGATGATAAGGACCACCATGGACACAAACACAGACACGAGCACGGACACCATAAGAATGCACACAAGCATGAGCATGAACATGGGAATGGGCATGGACACCACCACTATCAACACCACATTACGCCTATTGAGTTGAATTGTTGTAGGTGGTTAAAAGAGGTGGACCATGATTGCGTTTGTGAGTTACTCGCTCACCTTCCTGCTTTTCTCGCGAAGCCAACTCATAGTTACTCTATCACGGTTGGGTATGCATGCGGGGTGTCGTATCAGTGTCCCGGTCGTTTGAGAGTTTGAAATTATGCTTTTAATCGGTTGCTGTCTAGAAATATTTACGAGGATATGAAAATTTAAGCTACGTGACTATATGCGAGTCTTTATTAGTAATATGTATTGTTGTTTGGGTCCTTAGTACTGTTAATGATTTTTAAAATGAAATTATGATTTTTTACACTAGTTACGGAATTTAGGGGCATGATTGTTGTTCAATTAAGGTTGTAACTTGTAACGCATTGGTGTTATTGGAATTACTATGTCTTCAGTTTTATTGAGAGCTAATTGTCATCTTATCTTTCAACTTCTTTTTCTTTTTTATTTAAATCGATCCCTTTTTTTCATTTGACATTTTATTTTGTAAAATCTGTTTGTAATTGGTAATGAAACTGAAGGTTTGGGTCACTTTGAAGTAGTATATATAACGTGGCTACAAGTAATCTGAGAGCAAGAATCAAAGATTATTTTCATTTAAAATTAAAACCGGTTTGCCATCTCTCTTTTATCCACATATGGAGTATATTGTCCTAAATTGTTGTACTTTACGAGCTACCATGAAAATATTTCATATGCTCTAATCATGTGTAATGAAAGAGTAAAATCCAAATGGTATATAAAATAGGAGAACTTGTTGTTTATTTAACTTTTTTTAAATTTTTTTTATTGTTTTAGTGATAGATTACGTTAACATTAGCTTAGCTAGGTTTTCTAACTTTCGTTATGACTTTGAACGATCCGTAATAGTCTAAAATGTGGTCTCATGACTTCGTTACTGCTAGTATTTTCACTACAAAAAAGTCATATTGGGGACGTATATAGTAAGAGAATTTGTTTATCAACGCCTTAATCGGAAACAATGTGACAACATATTTTAATTTTATTGAGATAAATTATCATTTATGGACAGATTTGTAACAGATTTGATCGTCTCAGATTGAAACTTTTTTTGTAGTGTTTTGTCTTTTTTATTCATTCATGTTTCATTAACCTATATGAGTTCTCTCTCATTAAGTTCGTGTGTGTATACAGGGGCGGATGCAGCATAGAATCAGTGGGGTCACCAGCCTTTCTGGATTTCTGATAATTTTTACTAAAATATATTTATGCTATTTTTTATGTATTACAAATATGTCACGTATTATAAATAGTTATTTTAAAAGTATTTTATTCATTTGTTAACATACAATTCTCTCTCTAACTTGCGTCAAACTCTCCTCAGATACACACAGTCTTTACACTTAAGATTTTATATAATTTTTGAACTTACCAACCTGTGTAAGCTAATACATAAATCATAGAACAAATACAAATTGTTTCTCAATCCTTTATCTTTTGAGGTTTAAGATCATAAAATTATTAAGTCCATGTGAAATTAATCGATTCTCCATACGCTTTTCTCATTAGGGCTTTTACTGTAATTTATTTATTTTGATCATTATATTTTGTCCGGTGTTTATGATAAGAAATTAAAGTTTTACTTGATTACCTATATGTTTCGATCACATGCTTTCTTTTTTCAGTTACGGTTTTGCTTTGTATAGTGAGCTGATTTTCGGGATGATACTTAATTTGATTTTATGTTTTGATTTATGACTTTGTTTAATTGATAATATCTTTGATTTGTCAATTTGGTTGAAGTACCTGCGAGATTGGTGCTTTTGTTAATTGGTTTTTTTTCTTTTATTTATGGTTTTGCTTGAAAGTTTATATATTTAACAATTTTCTCTTTGTCCGCTTGATTCACCAAGATTTCAAAAGATAAAAATATCACAATTGTTTCAAAGTGAATGGTTTTTGTAGCACATAGGACAAAAAATATAAAAAAAATGGTAAGAATAAGCCTAAACTCATACTTTTTTTTCTGCTTAATTTTTGTTTGTTTGTAAAAAATTTATGCACGACTTTTACTTAATTAACGGAGTGAGTTAGGTGTTAGATCACAGCTACATGATACTCATATAAACCAAAAAGTAAAAATATATATGGTAGCTATGGTTTTTTTGAGTTTTGATTTCACTAAAATTGCACCCCCGCTGAGTTGAAATGCTGGCTCCGCTCCTGTATACACACTGTTGCGAGTGATCCGTAAAGTGCAACAATTTTGTGTAAATATTAATTAAGTGGAAGAATAATTTTCTATGATGAATTATAAAGCAAAATCGAATTTAATTAGAAAATGGTAAGATATTGCTAGGCATTGATCTAGCTAACAAGTAAATTTCCCTCGAATTTATTTCTCGATCCGTCTCAAGGTACTTTCAACTTTATAATCATATTTGAGGTTGAGCAGTGAGCACAACAACCTTATGCACCCATAATATTGTGGTATCTTACGACCTTACAACCAAATATTGAAAGATAAGAAACAATGTTCCTAAAGTTCTCTGTGATTTAAAATAATCGCTACAAGGCAGAGTGCAAATAATACTCGGATTTTGTTGGTTTACAAATAAAAAACGGTACAGATGTTTCTGAAAGTTAGCAAGTTAACATGATATCACTATAAAAATATGTTTGAGAACCAGCACATGTTCTTGATATTTACGAGTCTCCGACAATTTAGTTATCACTGATTAGCAACAAAATAAAAACTTATATTTTAATTTTTGTTTCCAATCACTACAAAAAAAATATCCATATAGTAACAGTTTAGTTACAGTTTGTCTGATACTATACGGCTTGTTGCTGAAATTTAGCAACAGTATAACAACAATTTCTGTTGTTAAGTACTGATAACTGTTACTATACTGTTGCTGAATTTTCTGCAACAAGCCGTATAGTAACAGACTAATTGTTGCTATCCGGTTATTTTCTTGTAGTGAATTTAGGTAATTAAACTTTTTTTTTTAAAGTCGAATAACAACAAAACATATATATGACATATTGTTAAGACATTCACTTGTAGTGTATATTTTGTAAGCTACCGTGCTAAAGATTAGTGACGCATGCGGCATTTGTATCCAATTTTGTACCATGTTCACGAAAAAATTAGTAAATACAGTAGAAAAAAAAAGGATAGTTAAATAAAAGTTAGTAGCGAAAATAGAAACATAAAATACTTTTCCAATTGACGTTAAATAATTGTCATTTCTTATTCAGGCACACCAATAACATGGGTGAACAAAAGTACGTAGACATATCTAAAACACATAGCCAATTTTACAATCCACAAGTTCATAATGACCTCCGTTTTCGTTGGCACAATATTTGTAAATTTGTTCTTTCGCAACACTAAGGCAATGAGAGCACTCCTTACGGTTGATGTCTGTTGAACAAGTAGCAATGCCACGAATACTCGGGTTTTTAACAGGGTAAGTGTATATTTTTCCAGATAGAGTAGGAGTGACTGATTCTAACTCACGCATAAGGAGGTCTAGATTCTGAGCAAAACCATCGCCGCATGGTAAGGTACGCCACTGCAAAAATGGAGTACATAATTAATGTTTTCACTTCGAACGGTCGATATAGGGCGTCTCAACAAGTACAACGAGTGCTACTGTTAGAAGAACTATCTTTTGACTAACTAAATAACTCATTTTTCTCTTTATAACAACTCTATTTGTCTCTCTTTCTTCCTTTTCTTTGGTTGTGATTTTGTTGACATTTATCACATGCACCTATATATAATGGAGCCTTTCTCAAGGGTATATTGGTCCACAAATGTGAAAAGGCCCCGGTTAATAACTTAATAAGACCTCTTGATGGAAAAAAAAACTTTGGAAACTTGAGTACTTAAGAGTAAATTTATCAAAAATGTTGATAACGAAAAATAACATGTATAGCAACTATAGTTTGTCCTTCAAGATGACATGCAAACAAATTGTAATTTTATTAAGGAAAATTGATCATTTAGTACATATTCTGATATTTAAGTCTGAAAGTATGTAATAAAACAAGAACTTTGCCTTCTATTAATTTATAAGAAGTCGTGCAAATATGATGCTCTAGCGGTGGAAGTACTAGTTTACTAATTTCATCACTCTATTTTCAAGCTATAAGATCCCAATGATGATACAAGTTGTGATGTTTATGTGATAAATCTATTTTCTGAAATTATCGGTGTTTTCTTGATAAGTGTATTTTCTGAAATTTTCAAAAAGTTTAGTTCAAAAATCTTGTAACAGAACGACATATAATCACCCATATTCTTGACCGCCTGAGATTCCTACTGTACCAACAAACTCAATAAACCCAAACCCTAACTACAAATTATAAGATCTGCAACATTTAAACAATTTTTGACAGTTTCCCACAAAATATACGTGAAATTACTCAGTTTTACTTTACTCATAGTCATTAGTCATAATTATAAATATGATTACAATATAGTTGGTAATTGGTCGACACACGTGAAGATTCGAAGGGAGTCCTTTCTTTTTTACTTCTTTTTGTTTTACAATCGCAAAGTATCTGTCTCACGGTATCGAATCTCATTGTCTTAAAATGTGATTTTCAAAAACATACCATTAGTGTCCGTTAAATGCAGCAAACAATTGAAATGACAAAGTTCTGATTGGAAGATATAATATGGACAACTGGAGATAAGTTAATATATTTGATACCGCCCAGAGGATCCCAATACAAATTAGCTATGTACAAATGCATCATTATAATTAATCATGTACCCTCCTCGGTTTTGACTTTGGTAAAATCAATCAATTTTATTTGTTCTCATTATATGTGCCTCCACGAGTAATGATATATTAAAAGTTCTGAAACACTTGTCTATCTTCACTTTGAATGGTGATTAAATTTGAGCTTTTTTTAAATGAAGTTCTGTTTTTGTAATTATTTTACAATTGAAAGTATTCCAACTTTACATGTCTTTTTTTTTACAGTTGAAAGTATTCAAAAAAAAAAAACTTTACATTTCTTATTACTTTTTTTCATCTTACAGTAAGACGTATATGAGAATATATGAGAACTCGATTGTGAGTTCTGACTTATGCAATGCATAAAATGATGAGTCACAGACTCACAACTAGACCCAGACGCATATCTATTATCATGATATATATAGTAAAGATTATGTTGTGCTTTTATCTCAATTCTATCGTTACTTAAATTTCACTCATCCTATCAAATTGAAGTGTCTACTTTCATTATTTTTATTCCTAGCCCTCACATATATTTAACAAATATGAGACTCGATTATGGACAAAGAAATAGTTGGTTGGGATTATAGTTTCATTATGATATTTTTCGCATCTTAATTTTCTTCTTTCTTGTAGTGCTAAAATTCTTTACTTTTGATCACATTAATCTTGGTGTTTAAATGGGAATTACTACAAGATTAGAGGTCATACCGAGAAATACAAGGGTTTTTAGCTAATTTTGATTAGGAAAATAAAGTTTTTGGAAAGCTATAGCGTTCATTTTTTTGCCCTAAAAAGCCAGTTATAGGAACCATATTTTATCGTTCCGTTTGAATTTAACGTATTTATAAATTTAGTGTTTTTACAGCCATCATGGGGCTTTGATTCATGTTTGAATTGCAAGTTTGAATTCTCATGAATAAAAATGGTTTGGTTAAAAAAACAAAGAAAAACAACTTCTTGTAGAGATAGAAAGAAAGTCCGGGGAGAGGGAGAGAGCCGAAGCTTTCATATGGGTCCGCTATAGATATGGGTCCGAGTAACCTCCACCACTGACCTCTAAATTCTCATAAGTATGAAGCGATGGACCGACGACGGTCTAGGAAACGGCGGTCTGATAGGAGATTTAGGCTGAATAATGAGACGTAAGATGATGCGGTTCTAGAGATAGTGTGTGATCGATACAAAATGAATGAAAATAGAATTTGTAGTCTTTTTACTCTTAATTAAAATGAGACTATATTCAACTATTACAAGTTTTCGATTTAGTATACTGAACTAACAAGTTTATTGATTAGTATGCTGTACTAAATGAAAACTTTCGATTTATTATTTTTCGTCCAAATTGACCGTTAAATAGTGACGTCAACTAACATTTTCAGTTAAGTTGAAGGGCAAAATGGTCTTTTTACCTACTAAATTAACTTAAAAAAAAAAACTAAATTAACTAAAACAGAAGCCTAAGGGACTCAAACCCTGGTCTGTCGCCAAAGTGGAAGGTTCTTAACCACTTGACCACCAATACTTCTATTATAATAATAGCGTTATATATATATATATATAGACTCTATCTGTGTATAGATGTGTTTAGGACTGATTTCGTAAATTTTGAAAATTTCAAATTTTATTTTTGTTTCATTTTGGTCCTTACATTTTCAAATGTATTATAATTGGGATGTAAATTTGTTCAGAATTAATAAAATTCATTAACAGCTTTAAAAAGAATTTGCAGCAAATGTGAAAATGACTAGATTAATCTTTTATACACATGATGCAATTTTTTAAATAAACTAAAAAGGGTGCAACAAAAATATGATTTTTGACTATTTTTTTCATTACACGTTATCAATTTTACTAACTAAAATAATTTTATTTTTATAGTATACTTTTCTTTTGGTCTTACATGTTTTTTTTTTTTTTTTTTTTTTCCAGTAACTTCCTTTTAAAAAAAATCTACTTTGTTCTGATAAGTAGTATTTAAGATACAATTTTTAGACAAATGAGTTTTTATGTTATAAACAATTTAAATTTGAATGGAAAAAACGAGTTCTTGTTTTTATCATACATGCATGACACGTACCAACTAAAAAAGGTGCAACAAAAATATGATTTTTGTCTATTTTTTTCATTACAAGTTATCAGTTTCACTAACTAAAATTATTTTATTTTTTTAGTATAATTTTATTTTGGTTGTATATGTTTTTTTTAAATGACTCATATTTTTTAAACATTTCTACCGATGAGTAGTATTTAATTTATAATTTGTAAACATAGATTTTTTTTTTGTTATAACAATTTAAATTTTAATGAGAAAAAAATATGCTATAGTTTTTATTTTTTATACATGAAGAAATGTACCAAATAAAAATATTTATTATTTGTAGTGTAAATTATTAGTCATACATATTATTTTTTACACTTTCTTTTATTTAATATTTGGTGTCTTTTGAGATTGTTGGTCCGTAGGTGTCTAAACCTTAGAGGGGGGGGGGGTGAATAAGGTTTTCGTACGTTTTTCGCGGAATAAAATCTATGTGTTATTAACTAAGCAAATTAGCGGTTTTTATAACATACACAATTTCGTTAACAAATAATTGCTAATTTAATCTATGCAAGCAATGAATATAAGCTATTAATAATTTGCGAAAAGTAAAAGTTGAGGGAAAAGAAATAACGCAAGATTTATAGAGGTTCGGCAAAACGCGCCTACGTCCTCTCCTCGGTATTTTCACTACCGAGTGTTTCACTAAAAAATCTTCGTTCCAAGGTTACACCTTAACGAGCTTAATCAACCGATTACGCTCCCCCTCACTTTATGAGTATCCCGAATAAATGACCTAGAGCTTTTAAGCTACACTTGCTTAAAAGACTCTACCCAATCACTCGCTCACAAATGAGTTTATAAAATACTCTTTTACAAGATTGATTTTGAATGGATCACTCACTAAATAATATCTCGATGTTTATAAGATTACAAGAATAATACACTCGAGAATAATTGATGATTACAAGTGAGAAATGAGTAGTATAAGCTTGAAGGATTTCTTTGTAGGAATTGCTTAAAAGTTGTGTATTGTTTTTTTTTTTTTTTTGATCTTCCACAAAGATTTTGGGGCCTTTTGTAGAGCCAAATTGGTCCAGTAATTAATTCATGACCGTTGGCAGTTGTTGAGTAGAGTGGCTGCTAGTTTGCAGCAGTTCGCCCCATTTTCAGGATAAGCTGAAAAGCTGAAATTTGAATTTCTACAGAAACGATCGGTCGTTTCTGAAAAACGATCAGTCGTTTTTCATCAGTGCTCACTGGACAAATTCATACATAAAACGATCGGTCGTTTTAGCTTTATGATCGGTCGTTTTGGCTAAGTGCTCACTGGACAAATTTCTGCCTAAAACGATCGGTCGTTTTAGGGTAGCGATCGGTCGTTTTTAGGTTGTGCTCACTGGAAGAATTACGCACAAAAATGATCGGTCGTTGATGCCTCATGATCGGTCGTTTTTTGTTCTTGCAATGTTTCGGTTTTCTCGACAAACTTTGAAAGCCCGTAATTAGTCCGTTTCAAATCCGATTGAGGTTCCGCTTGAACCGTTGGCTTCGTATTTACGTAAACTATCATTTCAACCTTTAACATGCTCGATAAATGATTAGTACGCAAAACGAGCTTTTATCATGTTTTACAAATATTGTTATCATCAAAATAATCGATTCGAAGAACAACGTTCAACAGAGATTATAAGTATCAGATTGTTTATATTCATAAACTACAACAACTACTTCATTAAGTGTGAAGTTGATAGAAAAAAATAGTGTACAAAATTGAAAAAATATATTAGTAAAATACACTAAATCAAAATTAATTTAAGTTTCATAAGAGTAATTTTGTACTTTACTAATTTCTATTAGATAATTGGACGGAAATATACTAAATCGAAAGTTTTCAGTTAGTCCAGTATGCTAATCAGTAAATTTGTTAGTTCAGTATACTAAATCGAAAACGCATGATAGCTGAATATAGTAAACATTAATTATCTCTAATTAAAATGGTACAAAACTTCAATAAGTTTGTTTAAAACACCATATTTCTTAAATAAATTTTAGAACCGGCTAAAAAGCTTAAATAATTTTATTTTTTATGGCGCGGACCTTAATATTTCTATTAAAAAACTCCGAAAGGTTCGGACCAAAACTTAAAATGTTTCGATCTTTCGGTCCGACCCTTATTTTTAAATTCCATTACATTTGGGCCTAAAAAAAATAGGTGAACCGGGCGGCCCATAAATACTCGATTTATTTATTGGTTTTTTTTGTTGTTTCTCCCGCTATACAAATCTGAATTGTAACCTAAAACGAAAAATAAAAATAAGAGAGAGAAGCTAAAACCCATTTGCTTCGCCATCGATTTTTACAGTAAAAAACCCAGCTATAAAAAATGAAGCTCGTCAGGTCTATTTCTTTCCCCCCCTTTTTTTAATTTATTGTTTTTTTAATTATTTATATTCTTCCTTTTTGTTGTATTTCAATAGTTATAAGTGATTTGTAACTTATTTTTATTGATAAGTCATTGGTCTACTTTTTTTAACTTATAAGTGAGTACATTCTATTAAAAGTTTTTATTTTTGCAAAATATAATGTGCTAAAGCTAAAATTTTTTTGCACATTCTTAGCTTCTTTGCTTTTGAGCTTTTTTGACCTAAAAGCTAGCTTCTTAATTACTAAGGCCGGCACTTTTTTTACGCCCAATCTGCATAATTTTTTTAAAAATTAGTTATATCATTTTTTTTTTGTAGTTTTTTATCAATTATATAACTACTTCTATATATGTAGGGCTCGTTTGGCATCCGATTTTTTGGACATAAGGCTAAAAAAGCTTGCATTAAAAAAAGTTGCAGTGTAGTGTTTGGCACCACTGTAACTTTTTTACTAATAAGTGAGTTCTAACTTATTTTTATTGATAAGTCATTGGTCACCTTTTTTAACTTATAAGTGAGTACATTCTATTAGAAAGTTTTTATTTTTGCAAAATATAATGTGCTAAAGTTTTTTTTTGTTTTTTTGCAGATTTTTAGCTTATATGCTTTTGATCTTTTTTGACCTAAAAGCTCGCTTCTTAAAAGATAAAAAAAGCTGACATACCAAAACACATTACATTTTCTAAACAAAAAGCTAAGAGAAAAAGTTATTGCCAAACATGCACCATAATTACTAAGGCCGGCACTTTTTTACGCCTAATCCGCATAATATTTTGGTGTATTTTCCAGTTCATTCGAAAATTCCACACAATACATAAAAAGAATAAATTTCGTACCTAAAAAAAAAATTGTGCCCACGCCCAAGGTGATTGCAGTGGCAGAACTAGGATTTGAAGGTGGGTGGGGCTGAATTGCATGCTTATATTTTTGTTATAATTATGGGGGTTGCTGAAATGATATAATCGTCAACTTTTAAGCAAAATGCATGGAAAAATTTCGCAGTTTTCTCAATATGGCGGGTGCTTTAGCCTCTTTTAGCTCGTACCCAGTTCATCCCCTGGGTGATTGGCTGTAATATTTAGTTTCAGGTCGACGCTAATAACTTTTTTTTATTGTTTTTATAATTTTTGAGCAGGTTTTTGATGAAGTTGAACAATGAGACGGTATCGATTGAGCTCAAGAACGGTACCGTAGTTAATGGCACCATCACAGGTCTGTCTTTAACTGCTCATTTTGCTTGATTGTTTTTCTTTGTGCACTGTAGTTTGTTTTGCGTATGAATTCTTGTTATATGGACCTTAAACTAGGCAGATTACGCGATATGATACCTTTTCATATGGATGTTTATAATCTCCAAGAAAAAACATAGGTCATGAATAAAATAAAATAAATTCCATTATTGAGCAATGTCTATAATTGTGAATCTGGTTTGGGGAAGGATTTTCGTTTTTATCTGACCCAATACTTGATTTTTAAATGCAAATCGGGTGGTTTTTATATATTTGGTCATAGGCCTTAGGTTCAACTTAGATGCTTTTCGTATTTTTTCCTTTTGACAATTATTCTGTTTGGTATTCTTATATCCATTTGAATTCTCAGCTCATAACACACTGCATTCTGCATGCACATGAACAAATTTATTATCGATTCTTGACTTTTGGACCTCAAAATTTGTATAACTTGGTTTTGTATTTCTTGATAATGATCCGATACCTATAGATGTGAATTTGTATGTTATTATCATGCTTTATAAGGGGACTAATGAATTCTGAAATGGCATCATGTACTACTTACGTTTAGTTTCCATAGTTGTTGAAGCTTAGATGGATTGTACAGTATACTTTATTTGGCCATATATATTGTTTAGGTAGATTTAGCGCTATATCGATTTTAAGAAATTTTCTTCATCTGTAAATATGTGGTACATTTATTACTTCATAATTATGTAATGCTATAAAAGCATCAAGACTGCTCCTCCTTGGTAAAGAAAAAATTGTGCCTATTTGGGTACCTATCCTGTTACTGATACAGTTTTGTATGTTCGGAGTTCCTAAGTGTGTAGCTGCAGTTTGAAAACTACAGTAATAACTAATAAGAGACACTTTTTACTATCTTCCCTTCCTCTAGTGTTTCCAATATGACAATTCTACTCGAAACCATGTGTTAAAACTTAAAAGTTTCTCTGATATCAGAAGCCTGAACACCACATTGCTCGTCTATTGACAGTCGACACACTTATTTGACAGCTTCCTTGAACATAGGATTTGGTTAGAAAGACCAACTGCTGAAACATGATAATTTCTTAGGCTCTAATTGTTTCGCTGTAAAATATTTTCTAGTAGGAAATGTTTTAAATGAAAAACTTCTGCAGAGAAAATCATGTTTCCGGTTTATTTGCAACCGTTGGCCTAATTTTGTTTCTCAAACTTGAGTTTAGTTTTTTAATCGACCTTTATGCAAAAAAGGGGAAAAAAGTAAACTCTTATGTATTTTGCATTAAAATATGTATTGTAGTAAAGAATATGTCACTAGATTATACTTGTCTTTTTAAAATATAATTTAAAGTATAATAGATGATACATTATATAGATTTATAAGTGGCAAGTTCAATACAGCTTTGTTAATTTTAATGTGATTCAAGTAAATATGTTGGATGTATATGTTTTTCTATTTAAGATTATAACCATCTATAAGAAATATTCAACGTAGAAGAGAATAATGAAATAAAATTCTCCTATAGTTTTTTTTTGTAATTTATATGAGAACATATTGTATGTATGGATAGTTTTGTGTATATATTGAGTTCGCATTACTCAGGAAGTACTATGGAAAACGTTTCCGGTCTGTATTTGATGGTAAACTTTTCCAGCCTTTTTGCTACAACGCTGGAAATATTTACCTAAACATTGAGGTTTTACATCAAATCAAACAACCGCTATACTCAACTTTAAACATTTGGTTCACACCATTATACATTGAAACAAACAGAGCTTTGGAGAATTACTGGCATAACTGCGAAATATAAATTGTTTTGTATTACAGTTTTTATTTTTCAAAATTAAGCACGTGTTAGGATTTGCTACTCATTCCTCAATCTCTTGGACTATTATCCCTCCGAGAACGTCAATCTACATGTTCTGTTTGTGTAAATAATTAGTCAAAAACTCGATGCATGTACTACTTAGTTTAGGAACTGTTTGTATTAGTTTATGTCGTAAGAAGGATTGTAATAGTTCAAGGGCTAGTTTCCCATAGGTGGGGGATCGACTGATCGTAAGTCACATCATCTCATTTTTTCCATGGGCTCCCTTGGCGAGGTTTCTTTTTAAATGGTCTGTAGTTTGCTTTTATGATTTCTTGTTTGGAAGTTATCCTATATCTAAAGTGAAATTTGAAATTGCGGTCGTCCACATGATTTTTTAGTCCAGATTTACTTGGAAGCTGGTGGACCAAGGGGTCTTGGTTTTTATTGCTATATTTGTATTGTTACGAAAGTAAAAATCCAGTTCGTTCCATTAACTAAATTTGGAGAGTTCTGAATAACGTGAACGGCATGTGCTGTTGTACTTATCCAAAAATGGCTGTTGGTAATTTCACCAATTTTCATCTCTCTCAACTTTTAATAAGAAAAATCATGTAAAGGAAATGAAACACTATCACAAGTAAAAATAAACAAATAAAAAAGAACTGAAATACTTTCACAAAATAGTGTCTCATGACATAATTTGACTATCATTTTCTATCTTGAATTGCAAATGTTCTGCAAGAAATTGCACTTCAAACATCCAACATCTGTTTTAGTGTTTCTGACTGGAGACTAAGGGGTATCTACCTTACTCGCACACCTCACCAGACATGAATTGTTTCCCCCTAATGTGCGTAGAAAAAATATTTATTAAAACTTCTGTTTGAGGAACTTATATTCTGGTTGTGTCTGTTGTGATATAGGTGTGGATATTAGCATGAATACGCACTTGAAGACAGTTAAACTCACTCTCAAGGGAAAAAATCCAGTGACCTTTGATCACCTAAGTGTGAGGGGTACCAATATTAGATACTACATCCTTCCTGACAGTTTAAATTTGGAGACATTGTTGGTTGAAGAGACGCCTAGAGTCAAGCCCAAGAAGCCAACTGCAGGTATTGATGTTCACCATTTTTTAAATCCAATTTTTTTCTTAATTATCCCTTATTTTATTTTTTCCAATTTTTTTATCAGTTACCCTTGTTTTTTTAATAATGAACGAATACTTGGTTGAATTGATGACCAAGTGAATATATTTGAATTTGAATTTCCAAATTTCTCTTTGTAATTCAGGCAAGCCTATGGGTCGGGGCCGAGGCCGTGGTCGTGGACGCGGACGTGGCAGAGGACGTTAATGACATTATTATTTGGGTGTTTAGTTTTGTAATCCGTTGTCACCAAACCTTGTAATGCTATGAGTGGCAATTACTAAATGAGCCTCAATCTAGTGTGGCGGAAATCAACTTAACTTCTGACATATAATCAACGTTGATATCCCGCCTCACACTTGCTTTTGCTGCATTTCTTTTTGTATACAAATCGAAGGAGTGGTTATGTTGACGTTTGTTATGTTAAGAATATTTTAGGCATTTGCACATTCATCCTGCCATTCTGGCCTTGTTGTTCTACTCTGGGGTTTTGAACAGGATATGGGCACATCTATCATGCTGGAAATTGAAATTTTTAGCCGATCTAAGAGTCTTTCTAAAACTACTTTCCTCTTAAAATTGTCCCCAACTTATCCCTTGTAGGAGACCCAGAGTTCATGAAGATTATTAGAATATGCTTTAGGACTAGTATTTAATAGTAAATGGGCAAAGTTGTTTAAAGTTTAAGCTGCATTTATCTGAGAGTTTGTGGATACTGTTTGGAATTCTTTTTAATCTTCAAGACTCTGATCCGGCACCGATTTATACTCATTCTATTTCCTAACCCCCTTGTTAACCTTTAATTACTCAAACTGATCTATTGGGTTTTTGCCATCTTCAGTATATGTTTCAGATTTCAACTGCTCTTTTTACAAAGCTCGCTTCCAAGTATAACAACTTATTTCAGAACTCGACAAAAATATCAGATTCAAAGCTTGAAATACCTGAAAAGGACTCGCTTTCCCGTCTTTTATGCTGAATGTAAAGTTTATGATTTTACCAAAACTCTTGAAAAAACGTTATACCTTTTTTTTTTCTTCTACTCTTTCATTTTTCAAAACATTGGTTTAAAGTATAGACACACGTGAACGTGAGTAAAACAACAGATATATATTTCCCGTTCTTTACGTTCGCTGAATATAACGTTTACAGTTTCAGCAAAGCTCCTGCAGAAACACTTTTATCTACTCTTGGTTTTATAAAACTTTTGTTTGGCCTTTGGGACACACTTCGACCATGAGTAAATCAACAAAACATAAGAAATTTGAATAACTAGAGTAACACAATTTTCCTCTTGTAAATCAGATTACATTTATTCAAAAGCATGAATACATATGTGGTTACATGGAGTAAAGAAAAACACACCAAAATAAGGACAATTTCATATCCCATACTCAAGAGTACAACCTACAAGGCTAAAACGGCCTTTTCTTTTGTTAACGCAAGTTGAGAACAATAATTGCTTAGCCACACCAAGGCAATAGTCACAATCTGAGCCAGTATTCATAGTTGACTCACAAGTAGCAAATCCATTTATAAACGGATTCTCAACAAAAGTACTGAATTCTTGTCCTTTTTTACCAGATGTTTGCGCCTCTAACTTTCGTGTAAGGATGTCTAGATTATTCGCGAAGCCGTCGCCCTCATAGTAAAAAGAGTTGCCACAAAAATGCCTCAAAATATCGGTGTTTTCACTTTGAACAAAAGATGGCATCCCAATGAATGCTATGAGAAGTGTTACCGTAAAAAATACAATTTTCATATCAACAAGAGAATTATATTTCTCACTTTTAGGAATAATCTCTCTTCTCTCCCTTTTTTATATAGTTTCTTGGTGTGTTGCGTTTTGTAGCTCGTATAAACTATATATAGAGGAAAATTATAAGGAATCTATAATTCTGCCATAAGGTAGATACAATTAATTAGTTTTATTTAAGTTCTTCCATTATATCAAAGAGAGCTGATATGCAGTTGTTTTAAGTCTTTGACAGAATCTCAATTCTCGCGCTAAAAATCATGGGTAAAAATCGTACAATACAAGGTGGAAACTGCAGTGCTGCTCTGTATAAATTGTTTCTTTCTTCTGTTTTTTCTCTTGTGGCTCTGTGCTGGAGTAATCTAGACAAAAACGTGGAAAAAAATATATTAAATACTTGTCTGTTTCTATCTTATGTTTTGTAGAGTTGTTATAGCAGTATATAATATATATAGTTTCTTTGATTTAAGTATATTTCAAAGAATAAACATATACCAAATACAGAGGAGGAACTAGGAGTATACTAAAAGGGATTACAACACCCTCATACTTGAGGGAAGTCCGAAATTTCCACATGTATTTTACTGAAAACCTGACAATTATATATTTTCAGCATGTCGTATAATTACAAAAAAAGTATAAACGTGTGATTCTGCTCCACCCATATTCAAATCCAAATGTTGCTTCCGCAACTGCAAGGGAAAACTATAACTTTTTAAGTTGTTCTAGATCTGATATCAGAAACCGCTTTGTTGTTAAACCAACTTTTCTGTAATGGTTCTTGGAATATTCAGATGTCAATTTTTTTAGAAGATTAAATATTTTCAGAGTATGTTTCTTCAGTTAGCATCTCCCTTTAAACAAGGAATGAGTGTAAGATACTGAAACAAAGATATAAGATTCTACTCTTCCCCGGAAACTTTCTCGCTTCTCTTAGTAATTCCTGGTATTTTGGTGTCATCTTTTTGCAGTTACTGCAAAGCTTATAATGAAAACCATACTTCCCATTTATTTGATCAGATAGTATCTTATTAACATGATGTCAGGTCACACTTTTGTGAGGATTTTACAGTAAAATTTGAATAAGGACATGCATGGCAAAACTGACTCCTCTAGCCGCATCACATTTGTCCGGAAAATTGGTCTAGTTTTACGATCTTTGTCAAGAAATTCTCTAAAATGGCCTTGAAATTTTTCTCTTATTTCATTTTGGCCAGACTTGTCTTTTTTATCTATAGCTTTGCCGATCTAATTCTTTCGGTGCGTTTAAAGACACTTGGGCTTTTTCTTTGAGCATAAATACCTGCAAATAAGACATACAAGCAAATAAACAGGGAAATCATAAAGGAAAATTGCATATTGAAAAAGGTTTCAGGGAAGGATGCAAATTTCTTCTTTGAATACCATAATTGTATATTTCAATCTCGTCCCAAAAATCACACGTCCTTGCTGTAAAATAATCCTAATTAGATGTTTAATTGGGACTCAAGCACCAGGTCTCTTTTATACTCAGATTAATAATTATGTTGAGATTTCAACTCAAAATATATTTTTGGTTCTGTTGAGATTTTTACTAAAAGGAAATTAAGGTTTATCTCATAATTTCACGTTTTCATCTGTTCCTGCTATTTCTCGAAGTACCAGAAATAATTTGTATGATTGTAAAGATATTCAGCATTGTCCATTGAGTCAAAATTTATGTTCCTGGTCGGATTTATCATTTACTGCATGTCCTGTAACAACCGCTACAGCAGCCTATTGTACAAACCATAAAACGAGGAAAACACCACTGAATATGGGTCAACACAGCGATAGACCATGTTGTACAAGCGGGTGGCAACACAGCGAAAAATCATTATTTGATTGATCATGGAAGTGTTCTTATGTAATACAGAAGCAGACCAAGGGTAGAATTCAGTATTTCAAGGGGTGTGAATAACTAATTAAGTAAATAGGACCACAATTCTTTGTAAAGTTGTTTAAGATTTATATTGCTATATATCAATGTTTTAAATAACGTTATCGTTAAGATACTGTTTTTTCGAGAGCTATGTTAAAAGCGCAAATAGCGTAACAACGAAGCGTTTTGCGTGCAGTGTATTTTTTTTTATCTATATAATCATATAATTCAGATGATTATTATGTTAGTACACTTAAAAAATTAGCCCTAAATTACAATATTATAACTCATAAGAATATTATCACTCTTATTTATGTTCAGTTATGTAAAGAAATAAGTTGTGACCCAAAACGACGTAGTTTTATCCATTTTTTCAATTAAAAATTAAGGTGCTGTTTGGAAATCAAGTGCTTCCCTAAAAAGTGTTGTCTGGAAAAGTGCTGTTGAAAAGTGACTTATATAAAAAGTACTTTAGAAAAAATTAGCGTCTGGTGGAAAAGTGCTTTTGATTTTTATAAGTTTTGTCTGCGTTTGATATGTATAAGTTCGAAATGACTTAATACCACAATAATTGATATAGTACGAATATAATATAATATACATTTTTTATCTTTCTACAAACCCAAAAAAATAGTTTTAAATTACAACAAAATAAAAAAAAAACACAAAAAAATTATAAAAATGAAAAAAATCACAAAAAATATAAAAAATCACAAAAAAATCACAAAAAATCAACAAAAATTATAAAAAAATCACAAAAAATTATTAAAAAAATACAAAATTCACAAAAAAAATTATAAAAATAGAGTTTATGGAGTGAGAGATAACAGTAGAGTTTTGTGATTTTTTGTGATTTTTTTCATTTTTTATGATTTTTTATATTTTGTGATTTTTTGTGATTTTTTATGATTTTTTATGATTTTTTATATTTTGTGATTTTTTTTCATTTTTTATATTTTTTTATATTTTTTTTGTAATTTTTTTAAAATTTTGTGGTTTTTTTTATTTTATTTTAACTTCCCGAGTAAGTGACTTTCTCCAGAAGCATGAAAAACCAACTTTTACAAAATGGGCTTCCATTACCACCTGCTTTTCGGGAAGTGGGTAATTTTAGGTTACCAAACACACAAAAATATCTTAAATGAGCTTGTTAGGCTAGGAAGCACTTCTGCCCTGTATGCCAAACACCCCCTAATTAAATTTAAGAAAGAAAAAAAAACTCGTTTTTATGCTTTTACTTACGCTATTTGCGCTTTTTTGCGCTATCTGCGTTTTTTTCATCCTATTTGCGCGATATCTCTAAAATAGCGTTTTTGCATAGGCGATTTTTTTTTGTTAAGCGTTATTTTTTTTTGCGCAACGTTACGCTTTGCGCGCTGTTTAAAACGGTGCTATAAATCACAAGAAGAAATTCCTAGTAAACTATTTTGGATGTCATTTGAATGTCATTTGGAATCGTTCGTGTTCGGCTCGGCTAATGTTCGGTTCATGTCGCATTCGTCTATTAAGTGAACTGAACATGAACATGCCTCTGTTCGGTTCGTCTAAACTCGCGTTTATGTAACTATATATAAAGTTTGATAAAATAAAAAAATAAATCTATTAATTGTGTTACAAAAACTAATATCACTACACAATTAATAAACTTATTTATGCTATAATAATATAAATGATATGTTTATATTATTTCGAACTTATTATAGTAATTTATATCATTCTACTATAAATACAGTCACCGATTTTATCGTTAAGTGTTCAACTCGTTAAAATTAAAGTTATACAATATATAAAATTAAAGTTATATGTGAACTAGTTTATCCTATCTAATAATATAGTAATATATAATAAAATTAAAATGTATTTTAAAAAAAAAAAAATATTTTTTTTAATTATTAAATGTTTTAAAAGAAATTAGATGTTCACGAACAACTTGTGTTCGACTCGCGAAATGTTGGGTCAACCAAATCATTTACTAAAGCGTTTTAGTTGATTACCGAACATGAATACAAACTTGTACGGGTGACCCGTTTTGGGTATCGTGCTCGAAAAGAAATTTTATAACCAAATAAACCCAACAAATATTTATTTTCCCTTTCCATTATAGTGATGAGGTGCACTTAATGCACTACAATATTTCTGTTTTTACGCGCAGACCGTAGATTTAATCTACGGTCTGGATCATTTAATCCAAACCGTAGATTAAATCTACGGTTTGGATTAAAAGATACAGACCGTAGATTAAATCTACGGTCTGTGTAATTTTTGTCGAAATTACACAGTCAGTCCCTGCTTTTCAGAATTACACAGTCAGTCCCTGCGCGAAAATTACACAGACAGTCCCTGGAAAAAACAGAAACTTTCGTTTTTTTTTTTAAAAATAAAATTTTATTCTACACTCTCTCTCTTTCTCTCAAAAACCCCCAATTTTCAACCCAAAAAATCACCCAAATCAATCAACCACATTAACTATCAAATTTATTAACAAAAAACCCCAAATCATCAATCAAACTTATCCATAATTGAAGGTATATCTTTTATTCTCTAATTTATTATGTATTTTGTGTAATTTAAATTTGTAAAATAGGAAAAAATATATAAAATATGCAAATCCATAATTCACTTAGCTATATATAATTGTTTGTTGTTTGTTTATATTAATTATAGAAATTTTAATAATTGTTGATATTTGTCCCATTTTTGCATGTTTTTTTATTTTTTGTAATTTTAATTTGTAAAATAGGAAAAAATATATAAAATATGCAAAACCATAATTCACTTAGCTATATATAATTGTTTGTTGTTTGTTTATATTAATTATAGAAATTTTAATAATTGTTGATATTTATCCCATTTTTGCATGTTTTTTTATTTTGTTTGGTTAATTTGAATTGTTGATAATGTGTTTGGTTATGATTAAAAAATTGAGTTATTATTGTTTGGTTTATGATTAAATGTGTTTGGTTATGATTAAATGTGTTTGGTTATGATTAAAAAATTGAATTATTATTGTTTGGTTTATGAAAAAATGTGTGTTTGGTTATGATTAAAAAATTGAATTATTATTGTTTGGTTTATGAAAAAATGTGTGTTTGGTTATGATTAAAAAATTGAATTATTATTGTTTGGTTTATGAAAAAATGTGTGTTTGGTTATGATTAAAAAATTAAATTATTATTGTTTGGTTTATGAAAAAATGTGTGTTTGGTTATGATTAAAAAATTGAATTATTATTGTTTGGTTTATGAAAAAATGTGTGTTTGGTTATGATTAAAAAATTAAATTATTATTGTTTGGTTTATGAAAAAATGTGTGTTTGGTTATGATTAAAAAATTGAATTATTATTGTTTGGTTTATGAAAAAATGTGTGTTTGGTTATGATTAAAAAATTAAATTATTATTGTTTGGTTTATGAAAAAATGTGTGTTTGGTTATGATTAAAAAATTGAATTATTATTGTTTGGTTTATGAAAAAATGTGTGTTTGGTTATGATTAAAAAATTGAATTATTATTGTTTGGTTTATGATTAAATGATTGTTTGGTTATCATTAATTGGTTATAATTGAGTTATCATTGAGTTATCATTGTTTGGTTATCATTAATTGGTTATCATTGAGTTATCATTGTTTGGTTATCATTAATTGGTTATGTTATCATTTTTTGGTTATCATTAATTGAGTTATATTTGGTTATCATAGTTAGGATGGCAGACCCAGGTCCACATATTAAAGGGAGGTTGGGTATTTTACGACAGACTGGTCACATTTCTAATCAGACTTGGGATGCTGGCAGAGAAGCAGGTAGAGGAGATGCCAATAAGATTAGGGTTTATAATTATAGTTGGCAGATACCGACGCCTGAAAGGGTAGTTCAAAATATCATTAGGGCTGGTTTTTACGGTATTTACAGTATAGGTAATTATACCGTAGACCGAGGGTTGATTACAGCCTTAGTTGATAGGTGGCGTGATGAGTCGCACACGTTCCATTTTGTCGGGAGAGAGTTGGGGATATCTTTACAGGATGTAGAGATTATGCTCGGTCTGAGGTGGATGGTCTTGCTGTGACCCGGTCGGAGCGGAATGACACGAAGGCGAGCAGGTTGGCTGACAATCAAGTCGATCTAAACTGTCTGACAGTTAGACTTGATTGGATGTTACAGACCTTCGGTGAATTACCCCCCAACCCTAGTGAGAAGCGTTTACTATATCAGTCTAGGGCTGCCATGCTATTATTACTGGCTGCACATGTGTTTTCGGATAAGAGCAGTGATCAGATTCCACTCTGGCCTCTGCCATTTCTGGAGGATTTTGACACATGTGCTGAGTATAGTTGGGGATCAGCTCTTCTGGCCTGGTTAGAGGCTAATCTATGCAGGGTGGTACGTTGTAAGACAACCGGAGTAAGCGGGGCGGTGATGTTTCTGGATATGTGGGCGATTACCAGACTACTGCCTGTTAGACCGTGTGAAGAGCTGCCGGAAGATGTCGAGCCACCGGAGGGCTGGCCTAGGTTCCCCCTCGGTTACAGGTATGATATTTATTTAGTTTTTGAATTGGATTTGCTTTTTTATATTATTGTGTCATCTATCATTTACTTAGCTGCCGGTTATATTTATTGTTTATCGGTTTTTGTTTGTATATTACAGATGGAAGATGTGGAGGCAAACTAACCTTACGCCATATGTCTACGGACATAATGTGGTCCACATACGTGACCAGTTTGACAATATGTCGCCTGAACAGGTAAATTTTAATTTTCGTATTACATGTAACTTACGTATTATATGTTGTATATGTTTGCATTGATCTTATCTTCGCAGAATTTATTACTCGTCTATATTTAAACCATTGTTTATATATTCTAATTTGATGATTACAGATAGTGTGGCAACCTTACGGGGATCTCAATCAGTATCCGGAATACTGCACGCGGGGCCGGTATATGTGGCATTGTTCTGTGCCTCTCATTTGTAATGAGAAGATTGAGTACCACCCCGCGGACAGGTTCATGAGGCAGTTCGGTTTTGTGCAGCAGGTCCCTACGTATATTTGGAAACCAAGACAGGGTCACGGCAAGGATAGAAGATATGGGACTGGGCAAAAACACGACTGGCCTTTACTAACCGGAGAATTTATAGCCGTGTGGAATGACCGCCACACCCGTCTTATTAACGGCGAATATGGCACGGGGACGTCACCGGGTTACATGAAATGGTATAGAGAGCGGACCCGCATCTTCATAAACTCACCTGAACTTGCCCCGCCCCCTCACGGTTTCCGGGAGAATACGGGTGTCTTCAATAAAATGGTAACTACTAAATCGTTTTTGACTAATAAATCGTTACTTCTTTTTCTGTATATTTCAATACTAATAAATCGTTTTTGATTGTTTTTTTTTTCAGAAAGCGATGTTGCGTCGCAGTTTCAAATCGTTCAAACGGGCAAAAATGAAAACGGACGTGGACTTACTACGAAAGGAGTTCGCTGAAATGGGTATGAATCCGTATGGGTCAGCTGATGAACAGTCGGAGGGGGATGACGACGACGACGACGACGATGGTGATGACGACCTACGTTACGACCCACGAACTTACACTAGGGCTTCAAGTTGTCGGCGTCCCGATGAAAGAGGCGAATCTAGTAGCGGGGGTAGAAGATCGACTGGAGGTCGACACCCGACTACAGATCAGGGTCCGGGTCCGAGTTCAAGCAGTCATCGTCGTCGTTCTTCTTTTGCTAGGTCGGACTACGTTCAGACCGATGTTCCGTTCGATCATCATAGACAATCATTTGGTTCGTACGAGCATCATCCTAGTCATCAGTCCACCGACAGTTGGAGTCAGGGGTTGACAATTACATCCCACGAGCGTGCGCCGCATCCAGAATCGCAGCAGCGACAAAGACGGCGTACGGAGCTAAACGAAATCGAAGAGTCTGCTGAGCTGTCATCGGATAGATTAACATCGGCGGGAAAGATGCTCCCTATGTCCAACTTTAAAACATTTAGTCGTTACAAAAAAAAAAATGCACTGTTTTTGTATTTGATTTCTATGTTTGATTTGTACGTTATAATTTCGTAAGTTTAATTTGATTCGTATGTTTGATTTGTATGTTTGTAAAAAATATTCTGTATTTTAATTGATAGGACCAATATTGAGTTTTTACAAACCGTAAACCCTAAACCCTAAACCCTAAATTAAAAACCCTAAACCCTAAATTACAAACCCTAAACCCTAAACCCTAAATTACAAACCCTAAACCCTAAACCCTAAATTAAAAACCCTAAACCCTAAACCCTAAATTAAAAACCCTAAACCCTAAACCCTAAATTACAAACCCTAAACCATAAACCCTAAATTACAAACCCTAAACCCTAAAAAACCCTAAATTACAAACCCTAAACCATAAACCCTAAATTACAAACCCTAAACCCTAAACCCTAAAAAAACCCTAAATATTCTGAAATTTACATACAAACCGTACATTTAATGTACGGTTTGTATAGATTTCATACAAACCGTACATTAAATGTACGGTTTGCATGTATTTTGTGCAAACCGTAAAAGTAATGTACGGTTTGTACCCCTGATTTAAGCAGCGCCATTTTACGAATGTACTTTTTGCACTGAATCACCGTAAACAACGTAAAAAAAAAAAAAACTACAAACCGTAAAAGTAATCTACGGTTTGTAGTGTAAATTACATTGGATACCATATCCATCAAATGCATCCGACAACACTTTATTACTTTTTAATTATTATGAGTTGACAACCCTATCGAAAATGACTACTCAATGCATTATTAAAGTTTGGAAATGACTACACCAAAAAAAAACACTACAAACCGTAAAAGTAATCTACGGTTTGTAGTGTAAATGACATTGGATACCATATCTATCAAAATAATTCCGACAACACCTTATCACTTTTGAATTATTATGATTTGACAACCCTATCCGAAAATGACTACTCAATGCATTATTAAAGTTTGGAAATGACTACACAAAAAATTCACTACAAACCGTAAAAGTAATCTACGGTTTGTAGTGTAAACTTACACTATAAATATGACTCAATTTTGCCAATTCTAACAAACCATAAAATCAAACACAAACACATTTCGGAAATCTCTAAAAAAATCCTCATTTCTCCCCAATAAAATATACAAACAAACACTTTTCGAAAATGAATTACAACTATGGTTATGACAACAACCAATGGAATAACAACAACAATGCGAATTCATCCAGTGGCTCAAACGATGAGCTAACTGATTATTCAGAGCACTTTGAAGTTGATGAATTGACTTGGGAAACAAGGGATGAAATGCTTGCTGATCTTGCTGATGTGGCTGGAAATTGGGGTTTCATTCTTACGATTCGTAGGTCTGGAGGGGGTGATGGGAGCAGAACACCGTATGTTGATATTGTATGTGATAAATCGGGGGTTTACGAAAAAAAGAAACCATCTTCCGTAAAATCAGGTACAAAGAAAAAAGATTGTCCATTTTTCATTAAAGGTTACGTAGTTAATGGTGAATGGATGTGTCACGTAGAAAATGGACAACATAACCACCCACCTCCAACTTACCTCCAAGGGCAAGCACGACGTGCTCGTTTAACCCAAGATGAAAAAGAAATTGTTAAAACTTTAAGGCAAAGTAGTTTTAAAGTTGGTGCAATATTAGAGGCCATAAAAAATAGAAATCCTGACAATGTATCAAACGGTAAAACGATACATAATTTTTTGGACGGACTGAAATTTAAAGAACGAGATGGTAGAAACCCGATACAGGAACTGTTTAATTTGTTGGATAGCCATCGCTACACGTTCTACTATAATATGAACCCATCAACCCATTCTCTTGAGAACTTGTTTTTTGCACACCCCGATTCTATAAGGATGTTCAAAGCTTTTCCTGATGTCTTGTTAATGGATTGTACATATAGGACAAACCGTTTTAATATGTCATTTCTAGAAGTCGTAGGAATGACATCAACGAACCAAACATATTGTTTAGGTTTCGTTTTCATGAGTGACGAGACAAAGGAAAGTTATATATGGGCATTGGAAAAATTTAAAGTTACATTGGAGGGGTGTATACTACCTAGGGTGTTTGTAACCGACAGGGAAATGGCCTTATCAAATGCTTTGTCCGTTGTTTTTCCCGATTCTCATCATATTTTGTGCACTTTTCATATTGCAAAAAATGTTTTGAAAAACTGCCGTAAAAAGATCCCTGATGAGGAGTGGCAAACGTTTCTAGATGATTGGGGTTTATTGGTTGATTCTGAGTCGATAGAGGAGTACAATCATAACCGAACTTATTTCAATTCCTCTTACAAATCGTACCCTGCTGTGATTAAGTATGTAGACAAGCTTTTAAATGATTATGCTGAAAAGTTTGTTGCATGCTATACCAACCATACAACACATCTAGGTAACAGAACTAGCAATCGGGCCGAACAACAACATGCTAAGCTGAAAAGATCCCTTTACACAAATACTGGCACGCTTGAAACTGTTTGGGTAGAGGTGAATAGAATTCTAGAAAAACAGTTTGAGGATATTAAGATGAAGTTGGATAAATGCAAGTCTTATTTTCCACATTCTGAACGAACACCTCTATTTATAAATCTTAGGTCGTATATCACACACTATGCCTTTGATTTATTATTTCAAGAACATAAAAAATGTAATGGCCAGGCTGATGAGAATTGTTCTTGCGGTTTCAAATTGTCTCACGGTTTACCTTGTCATCATATTATGAGTGAACATATTTTATTCGGGAAGCCTCTTTCTCTAGAATATATTCATCCATTCTGGAAAAATTAGACGTAATTGATGATAATGGGAACACCGATGATTATGGGGTAGAGGGTGATCTAGAAGAGTTTAAAAGTGTTTATGCTAGGAAAAGTAATGTTAAAAAACGGCGTATGAAAACACAACTCCGAGAGATAACCGTACCAGCCAGAACATCCATCAGTGACCCCGAAGTGAGAGTAAATAGGGGGAGACCTAGAAAAGGCGACAAATCTAGTAAGAGTGATAAGTCGGGATGGGAGTATGTGGAGGAGGAACATGG
Organism: Primula vulgaris; assembly: GCA_963920805.1. NCBI lineage: Eukaryota > Viridiplantae > Streptophyta > Magnoliopsida > Ericales > Primulaceae > Primula > Primula vulgaris. Next base: position 8,028,751 of record OY987219.1, read on the forward strand.
TGATGGTGCTAGTAGGGACAAGGGCAAAGGCAAGGCTGATGAAACACCGGAGGTAAGGGTAAACCCAACTAGGAGGCCGCGAAACCAGAACCCTAAACCCACCCCCAATAGGCCAACCTTCCTGTACATTGACCAAATATGGTTCATGTTACATAGTTACATCGAAACGGTTTATGATGTGCGTGGGGATGGTAACTGTGGGTTCCGGGTACTTGCAAATGTGACGGGTAAACAGCATGGGGAAGATGATTGGTATGCGGTAAGATGTGAGTTGTTTCAAGAGCTGCAGCAAATGAAAGGTGTTTATTATGAGCTGTTTGAGAATCTTGGCTTTGATTACCGGTATGATTATATTTTATCAAGTTTAAATTTTTATCATGCTACAAATCCCGCACCTCTTGACAAATGGATGAGATTTCCGTCTTATGGGTTTTTAATTGCTTCTCATTACAATATTCCAATTGTATTGTTGTCCTTATGGCACAATAGTGATGGAGGGGTAAACGTGTGGAACAGTACTTTTTTACCTCTTTATACTGGTCCGCCTCGGGGAACGACACATTACATCCCGACTGTAATGGTGTTCGTCAACAGTTGTCACTATGCTCAGGTTATTCCTAAAGAAGAAGGGATCTTCCCAATGCCAGGAATTATAGCACGGTGGGAACAAACGCGCACTGAGACAGCTGCGCCTAGGGGTGGGCAAAAAATCCGCAAACCCGCCCCGTAACCCAATCCGTGCGGATTGGGGCGGATTGGGGCGGGTTGGATGTCAAAAAAAGTTAAATCCGCCCCGCCCCAATCCGTAAAAAAATTCGTGGGTTGGGTTAGGGTTGGGATTTCCAAACCGCGGGTTAATCCACCCCAACCCGTTTCAATCCGCATATATATATATATAAATATAAATATAAATTTTCTCAAGATCTTTTTTTAATAAGAGTTTCTATATTATAATAGTATTGATTTAAGAAAAATTATATATATAGACAAAAAATCTTTGGATTGTCCAAACTTAAGCTTAATGATTCGATTGATATATTGTCTTATAAATTCAATGTATTATCTCGTACTTACAAAAAGAAGGAATTTTTAATCTGGGTCTAGGTAGTATGAGTGGTTAATTTATTTTTAAAAACTTTATTTGTAATTGAAGTGTAGCCAAATATGAAGTTATATAAAGTTATTACGAAATCTGTAGCTATTGAACTTGTGGATTCAATTAGCTATTGAACTTTATTTTGATTATGTTGATGAAGAATAATTTGTTTTGTTTTGTTTTGTTTTAGCTTTGTTACTTGTTCCGAACATTCTAAACGTATTTTGGTTGGCTTTTAGTTTATATTTCTATTTGAAAGATTTTTTTTTTAAAATATTTAGGTAAATTATGCGAAAAAATGAAAAATTAATGACTAAAATGAAAATTTAAGAAACAACCCGCACCCAATCCGCCCCGCTTGATAATGGGTTGGGTTGGGTTGGGTTGGAGTTTTAATTATAATGGGTTGGGTTGGGTTGGGTTGGGATTTGAATTTTACTAATCCGCCCCAATCCGTCCCGCCATTTATTTTACGGGGCGGGTTAGGATTGCGACCAATCCGCCCCAATCCGCCCCGTGCCCACCCCTAGCTGCGCCATGGAAGGAACTTTTTCGACCAAATTTCAAGTTATATATGGCGCTGGAAAAGCAATCGGGAAAGAAAAAAGCAAATGAAGACGAAGCTATAGAGCTAAGTCCATAATCATTTTTTTATTTTTAATTTGATGTAAATTACTATTTTTTCCAAGTTGTTGTAAATTTATATGATGTAAACAAATGTTTAATAAATTTGTTTTATGAAATTTAGTTCTATGACATTTTGTTGTAAATTTTGTTTAATTTTGTTGTAAATTTTGTTGTAAATTTTGTTTAATAATTTTGTTTTATCAAATTTATAAGTTGATATTCATGTTTGCATATTGAGTTAATTTCTTTTATGAAATTTATATAATTTATGATTGTTTCATTCAAGAAAATTGACGATTGACACCAAATTGACGACTTAGTTAATGTTTCATATTGACACCAAAACAAAAAATGCCTTATTTGAAAAAAATATCAACTTATACACTTGACAAAAATATCAACGTATACACTTCAAAAAAATATCAAATTATACACTTCAAAAAAATATCAAATTATACACTTGAAAAAAATATCAAATTTTAAAAACAAGGCATTTTTATGTAAAAAAAAAATCATGTTTAATTTCAAAAAAATATTCAGTATTTTAATTTTAATTATTACAATTTTAATTTTAATTTCTAATTTCAAAAAATCTGTGTAAATTTACACAGACCGTAGATTAAATCTACGGTTTACAGTGTTACACTGTAGACCGTAGATTTAATCTACCGTGCGTTTTTTCAGATTTTTTGCTGTTTAAAAATCCATCCTCAGTGATTGATCCCCACCCCCCAACATAAAAATAATTATAAAACCGAAAACACCATTTAATTATACTCCTCAAATCAATTAGTCAAATAATAATAATAGTAAATAAATAAAAATGTCGCGTAAGAGCGTGCGAGTGGTGGTGGTAGGCGATAGAGGCACCGGAAAATCGAGCTTGATCTCGGCCACAGCGACGGAGAATTTCCCGGAGAACGCTCCTCCGGTTTTACATCCCACTACTCTCCCTGCCGATTTCTATCCCGACGGCATTCCCCTTCTCGTTATCGACACCTCATCAAGGTATATATGTATCCACTATATGATGATTTACAGTATTTAGATATGATATGTTTTGGACTAATCTGTGATGTTTCATGATCCTAAGGACTTTATTGATGATACCAGATACTATCACACTTGATAGTAATTTAAGATTTAGTGTAGTTTTAAGTGTATGTATGTGTGTGTATATATAAATAACATTGTTAGTGCTGTTATTTTAGTTTAAGATATAAATAACATATGTTTATATATATATATATATGTGTGTGTGTGTGTCATGTGTGTGTGTGTGTATGTATAATTGTAAGCAGTGGCGAATACAGGATTTTGAGTAAGGGGAGGCAAATCGTATGTAAAATTTTACCAAAATACAACAATGCATAGAATGATGTAGTTGTAGTAAATAATACAATTGCTTACTATGTAGCAATTTTTCTTTTGAATGTATAAAATCAATGTTTTATATTTTCTTTTAAATGCGCACAACATCTGAATTATTTTAAGAGAATAAAACTAAAGTTAAAGGTAATTTTAAAAATGTAAAAATGGAATTTTAGAGATGTAAGAAAATCTAAGAAGTAACAAAATTAACGAAGTAGTATTCGGTTTTTTAATTAAAAAAAACGTATTAATAATAACATTGAGGAGAAGTTCATAATAAAAAAAAAAATTAAAATCAGAGAATGGTATGAGATTTGAACCCATAACCTCTTGCATTTGATATTATATATTATTTAACTGTTTTTTGTAAAAAATACTAAAATGATATTTTTTTCATGTTTTTTTCTCCTGAACCAAGGGTGCCCACCCTTGCCCATACATGGATTCGCTTATAGACTAGTTAGAACAACCATAGGAGAAACTGAGGGGTGACAAAGAGGTGCTATAATCCCGATATATATAGAGAAAAAAGCATTACCGTAAGATATAGAATTATAGATATCATCATGAATTATTAAATGTTGTAGTTTGATTTTAAGTGTAGAAACTAGTATTAACTGATTATTATTTCAACAGTATTTACTATATATTATATGATTTATTTAGATATGCTGTTGTTATTTTTTACATGTTGGACTGATGTGTGATGTTTCATGATTCTAAGGACTTTATTGATGTTACCAGATACTATCACACTTAATAGTAATTTAGAATTTATTGTAGTTTTAAGTGTGTGTATATGTACATATATGTATGTATATATCGGCTATATGATTTATTCAGATATGCTGCTGTTATTTTATATGTTTTGGACTAATCTGTGATGTTTCAGGATTCTAAGGACTTTATTGATGATACCAGATACTATCACAACTAATAGTAATTTAAAATTTAGTGTAGTTTTAAGTGTATGTATTTTATGTATGCATATGTATTTTACTAGTATTTCAGATATGCTGGTGATATTTTATATGTTGGACTGATGTGTGATGTTTCGGGATTCTAAGGACTTTATTGATGTTACCGGATACTATCACACTTAATAGTAATTTAAGATTTAGTGTAGTTTTAAGGTGTACGTATATGTATTTTGTAGTATTTTACTATTTAATTGTAAGTTCATAGGCTAAGTTAGAAGTTAGAACTAATAGAGAAACTGAGGGGTGACAAAAAGGAGCTATAATCCTCATATATATTACTCAAAAACATTATTATTGGTGTAGTTTTGGTGTAAGATATAAAATTATAAATATCGTCATGAATTATTAAAAATTGTTGACAGTTTGATTGTAAGTGTAGAAATTTGTGTTAAACAAATTATTATTTTAACAGCATTGACTATATATATGAGTGTTATGTATATTAAAGTATTTTACGATATTAAATTGTAAGTTCATAGACTAAGTTAGAACCGCAGGAGAAGCTGAGGGGTGACATGAAGGGGCTCTAATCCTGATATATATATAGAAAAAACATTACTCTAAGATATAAAACTATATGTTTGTATGTATATATTACTCTAAGTAGTTTGGCAATCATTATGAAACATTTTTTTTCCTATCTGGCATACATATTGAGTACTTGTGTCTATAATATATGTATGTATTTTGTAAGTTCATAGACTAAGTTAGAACTACAGGAGAAACTGAGAGGTGAGAAAGAGGTGTTATAATCCAGATATATATAGAGAAAAAACATTATTATGAGTTATGAAATTATAGGTGTCATCGTGAATCCCTCCCCACGACTTCTACCCGACAGGGTTTCCTTCTCGTAGTTGACACGTCATCCAGGTCGTTGCAATTATTAGCCCTTTTTTCTAATATATTATCCAGATCGATAGTAGATACTGTCTTTGTACATCTTTTTAACTATCAATTCTGTGTATAAGGCTTTGATTTGGGCATTGATGACAAAATTCGTAGAACTATTTAGATGTAAGAACCACCAGACAAATGAGGGGTGACACAAAGGTGCGATAATTTCAATCTATTAAAATTAATTATGTGTAGTTTTACACTTTTACTCTAAAAAATAAAATATATAGACATCAGTTTCATTTAAAATTAGAATTGTAATTTAGTTCTAGTGTAAAATCGTATAGTTGAAAATTTAAGAGCGCTCATCCAAGTCTGAACAATTTTTTGATGAATTTTCTAAACTGATATCAGATGTATTTCATTTGTATTGCTTTTACGATTCTCAATTTTGTGTTGAAGCTTGTGGATTTCGGCAGTAAATGATAAATTCGCTGAATAGTTAGAATCTCGGAGAAATTTAGGGGTGGCATGAATGTGCAATAATCCTATAGTTATCTATCAAATCAAGCCATTATATTTTTTGTTTATTTTTTCCATTTAATGCTTCTTCATCCGCTTCTGCCTTAGGTCTTGCTTTAGACATTTAAACACACACCGGTAGTTAAACAAACAGTGGGGGAGCTAGGATCCATGTAACCGAGGTGCTGAACTTCATATGTAATTTTTTCCTTAGTATGAAGATGCTGATAGGCCAAGTTCTGTGATTAATTGTTAAAATACATGGTAAAGTCGGTTCTTTCTTATTAAGGGAGTGCTGTAGTCCCATTTAACCTACTCGTAGTCGTAGCTCTTCCTCTCTAGACAAATCGAACTCCAGTTTATTGACACGTCATCTAGGTCCTAACAATGTATTAGCCGTCTGTTTAGTTTATTTTCCACACTCTGTATATTTATTATTTAGGTACTAAATGATTAAGCAATTAGATACTTAGAATCAGTGAATTACTTAGGGATGAACCAAATATGCCAGTTGCATTTAGGAAAAGAAAAGGGCAAAAACAAAAGCTTTACTTAAGATTGAAGATCAAAACTTCTATATTTAACTATACCAAAGTGACTCATTTAATCTTAAGTTTATCATCTGAAATCATGGCTATCAGCTCATAAACAATTTAAGTCATCTATATATGAATCTAAGTTCCACTCCCGCTCAGATGCTACTCCTTCCGATGCTCTGAATATACTGAACACAACCGCGGAAGATTATATACGGTCAATGCCTAAAGTCAGGGGCGGAGCCAGTATTTCGGTTGAGCGGGGGCACAACTCCTACATTTGAAAATATACATATATATCTTATTTTTCTGGATATGATAAGCGTATTGTACATGATGTTTCCTACTCTTCAATAACACCTCTATTGATTGATTATATTAATTGTGCACATATGACATTTTTTTTCAATTGCGTTTTGATAAATTCAGACAATATACTTTACTTACATTTAGTACAATTAATTAAATAAAAGTCTCCCATTTGTTTTTAGAAACTATAGAATATTTTTAGAACAATCATTTTATTGCTAAAATGTAAAACTAAAATGTTATGCAAGCAAAATGTTAATTAAAAAGAAATGTTATAAGTATAAACTCATTACAAAATGTAAGGATCAAATAGTTTTGATTTTTATTTTATTTTAAGATCTTTCGAAAGCTAAAAAATATAAATTCATCTAAAAAATACACAAAATTTGTTGATGAGTGATTTGAACTCATGACCAAAAGGACGAGAAAACTTTAAAAGTCAACACTTAACTCATAGGCTACAAATAACTTTAGTTAGATATTACATATAAAATAATAATCGTCCAAAAGCCAGTGGGGGCTTTAGCCCCTACTTGACGTACACTGGCTCCGCCCCTGCCTAAAGTGTCCATTTTATGATGAGATATGACTACATAGTACATAACTAAATAGTTATCTACAAATATGTTTGATTTGTAAAATAAGATACTGTTGCAGTGGCGGAGCTAGCTTAGGGACCAGTGGTTGCATGCGCCTGCACTGGATTTGTGATTAGAAATTGCTGTTATACACTTGTACCCCTGAGCTTATTACATAATTACATTAATGCTTCCCTCTTTTTTTGTAAGGTTTTCATATTTAGCGCATAAAAAAAAAGTGAAGAAGTAGAGGGCCCGAATATCAATTACAGGAGTATTCTCTATAGTTTCTAAAGAGACTTCTATATAGTTTCCATAGGTTAGAATTAGACTAATAGTTCCTGATTTGTTTAAATATGATAGCTTGGTCGAAATCATTACAAAACTCTGGCCACTTTGACTGTGTATTTTTCAAATATTCAACCATATAGTGCTAAATTTTATACAATATAGTAAAGTTCTATAGCTGTAGACAGGATTAATAATCCTTAACCTATTATTTTCATATGCTTAGTTGTGAACTGCATTTTTGTCTAGTTTCTACAGTCCTTGTACGAAGTAATTTGGCAATCATCATGAAATGGTATATTTTTCTATCTGGCATTTATATTTTATTATTTGTGTATATTGGAAAAATCGACATTCAGTGTATAAAATTGAAAATGCATACTGTACTTAATAATTTTTGAATGAAGCTACCAGCAGTTGCAAAAATAAGATTCTCGGAAGGTCAAATGGTAGTTAACCTTTTTTACTTGTAATGGCAAAAAATAGACACCTTTTTTAGTTATATATTTTCTAAATATAAGTTGAATTTAACTTCAGCTCGAATGCGCCCTTTTTACAAGTTTCGACATAAACTTGATCTTAATTTGAAAATGCAAATCCGTTACCGACTCACCATCATATACAGAAGTTTGTAAGAGCTGTCATGTTGCTATTACTTACGTGAGATGTAATTTTTATTATAGTTTGGAGAGTAGAGGGAAGCTTGCCGAAGAATTGAAGAGAGCTGATGCAGTGGTGCTGACTTATGCATGCGATCAGCCTGAAACTCTGGATCATGTGAGCTCCTTTTGGCTCCATGAATTTCGTCGACTAGAGGTAAATTAGGTTTATAATTATATATTGTGTATAACAAAAGATACATTAAGGGTGTGTTTGGAACCCGGAAAACTCATGGGAAAATAAAAATGATTTCCCGAGAAAACATTTTCTTGTGTTTGGTTGCATAAGAAAACCAATGAAAAAGAAAACAAAAGAAAGAGAGAAAAAACTGTGTAAAATGAGAGAAACCATTTTCCTTTCAAAAGTGGGAGGAAAATGAAAACAAATGGGAAAAGTGTGACTAGCTCCCTCTCTCTCCCCTTTTTTTCTTTTCTTTTCTCTTAATTTCCCAAACTTCCAAACACATGACCGGAAAATGATTTTCAATTAATTTTCTTTGGTTTTACTTTCTTTTCATTTTCTTTTCTTTTCCGTTACATTTTCCGGGTTCCAAACACACCCTAAAAGAAAGGATTACCTGTCAGTAGTTTATTTTTATCCGTTAAATGGTTCTTAGCCGTTGTAAAAAGGCTTTGTTTTTGCAAATTCAAATGATTAATATGTTTGTCTGTGTTGGCTTTCTTGATGGCATAGGTGAAAGTACCTGTGATTTTAGTTGGTTGCAAGCTGGATTTACAAGATGAGAGCCATCTTACGAGTTTAGAGCAGGTTATGGCACCTGTTATGCAACAGTTCCGGGAGATTGAGACTTGTATAGAATGTTCTGCTGCAAACTTAGTTCAGGTAGTTCAAAGTTGCTTAAACAATTATCACTAAGTTAGCATATATCAAGTGTTTAACCTTTTTCGAATCCTTATATTGCAATCATTGTGGCTGTAGATCTAATCAATTGAGTGTGTACAGTTAAAAGAATGCTGCGATTACGATAATTGGCATCAAATCGTTTTACTTATCTGAAACATATACTTGTTATACCTTAATCAGTTCTGTTGACGCTCTTGTTGGTGATACTTATATACAACTTATGTTCTTGGTGAATAATTACTGTAATCGAACAGACTTTGCCTCTCTTTTTTCCGTTTAATTTTATTGGTACTTACTCTCTGTTGATATTGTAATTTACTTACAGTCAAATTTTGCGATTATTGCAGTTTTTTCCCCAAGAAGATTTGTCATTTTTAAGTTGTGATTTTTTTTGGAAACTTTGGAGGTGAAAATAATTTGTCTTTCATCTTTAGGTCCCTGAAGTATTTTTTTACGCTCAAAAAGCAGTACTTCACCCAACTGGCCCATTATTTGATCAAGAAACTCAGAGCTTGAAGCCTCGATGTATAAGAGCGTTAAAGCGAATATTTATAGTTTGTGATCATGATATGGATGGTTCCCTAAATGATGTGGAGCTGAATGATTTTCAGGTTCTTTTCTTTCTATAGTAAAATACTCTATAGTCTATCCATGTTATTTTTACTCTGGTATAAGTTTCCTATAATGTATTTGTACACCAGTGTACAGTATAATAAAAATAATTATAAGTGAACGCACTAGTTAGTTAATAAACCAAATATTTACATTACCCTTCGAATTTTGTATGCCTGTGTACACTGTCTCAACTCTTAACACAATTTTCTTATTTTAACCCCCAAAATATGGAAATTTTCTATATAGTTCACAAAAGCAAAAATAACTGTTAGATACGGTACGAGTTGCTAGTATTTATTGGTTAGTGTACGAAAATGTAAATTTGGTGATGAGTTTGTTTAGAAAATTAAAATTAACCCTATAGTGCTATGTCATCCCAAGTACAATCTAAATTGCTTATGAACGCCTTAAACAGGTTAAATGTTTCAATGCTCCATTACAACCTGACGAGATACTAGGTGTCAAACGAGTCGTTCAAGAGAAGTTATTTGAAGGAGTCAATGAACATGGGCTTACTTTAACAGGGTTCCTTTTCCTCCATGCTCTTTTTATAGAAAAGGGTCGTTTAGAGACCACTTGGTCTGTATTAAGGAAATTTGGTTATGACGATGATATTAAACTCAGGCGAGATCAGTTTATAGTTCCATCCAAGAAAACCATTGATCAGGTAATCTCTGTTTGATATTTTATGATTGAGTAGTGATTATTCATATTTTGGACATTCTCCGGTTTGGTTTTGGATTTTTTTATTTCCATTCTTAATAGGTAAATATCCCTTTTCTATGCAAATCTATTAGCTTTTAACAATTAGTAGACGGTAGACCGTTCAATTAGACTTCACAATTTTGACACCGGTCTAAACATGATCCAATACTTTGTATGACAACGTCGCGGTATCTACTCAAAAGCACTAGTTATGAATTGGCTGGTTAACTAAGCACCATACACAAAATGCAACAATTAGTATAAAGACGTTACAAATTTAATATTTTTAATACTCATTATGTACCAATTCTTCCATCAAGCTGGTGTACTAAAAGTGTTGTATTTTTCATAGATTGGCGTTTAAATTGTAAATTTTGTTAAATTGGTGTTTTTATTGTTCAATGTTATGTTCATACTTCATGTGTCTTAATTTGTGAATTTTATATTTTAAATTTATGATGTAATTGTAAAGAGTTGATAAGTTGGTGCGCAAAAGCTATACTTTATCCATACTTATATGTTAATCATCATATTGTTTAATTACTTGGAAAGTGTTCTAATTACAATCATTTTATCACTGACATAAAAAAACGGTTATATAACAAGTTGCTTCATTGTATAAATATTAATTATAAGGTTTACTCGTTATTTGCTAGCTGGTGTCGGTAAATGTTTCAAACTGCCAACTTTCTTCTTTAGCATACTCCGACGAGGCGTATATGTCATATTTTATTTGGAAGAAAAATTGGCCTCAGTTCATGTGCTCAAGCCTTTTTTGTGAACCTTCTTATGTGTTTGCAGTTCAATAGCTTTTCAAATATAGTATCTAATTTTACTGGAGCGTGGTGTCCTTTTTTGCTCTTTTTGTAGAGTATTGAATTGACAACTGAGGCTATAGAGTTTCTAAAGGGGGTCTTCAGCCTGTTTGACCAGGATAAGGTACTTATAAGCATCGCAGCCGTATTATTGTTCTAATTATATATATATATACACATATATGTGCGTGTGTGTATTAAATTTCTAATTTGATTAAAATAAATTGATGTAGTGTAATGTGTATAGAATATCAAAATTTCATAAAAAATGTAGATATATGCATGTTAAATTCATTGACAAGGGGAGATAGAGAAAACATATTACTGTTTTTAAAGTTTGCAAGACTTCTTTTTCTCATTGAATCACATTCCTGCACGAATGACAGATATAATTGAATAGAACATTTGAATCGACTGTGAAATTCAGGATACCGTAGATTATAAGAACTAAGAAGTATAGAGAATCAAACAATCAGGGAAGAAAAGTAATTTGCCCGGTATTCTAGTGATATAGACCTACTTAGGACGTTTCTAGAATCTTAATTCTACTCTTTAAATGTTGGCAACCTAAGCATTTACATAAGCATACAATGTGACTTACTATTCTTCAATCACCAGTTTACAAATATTGCTTTTTATTTCTTTGTACTAATGATTTCCATTTTTTTCTTGTAAAGCTGTATAAACCTTGTCACTTTCTAGCCTGATCACTGATGGTGTTAAATTTTTCTTTTGGGTCTGGAACAGGATGGAGCTATATATCAAAATGAGTATGATGACTTATTTTCGACTGCACCAGAAAGGTAAATATCTTTTAAGAACAACACTGGGAGTTGATCTTCTCATATACTCAGTGCATAGTATACTCATGACAGACAATGGTGACATGGTGTGTTGAATTTAGAGTGTATATATAATTTAGAAAGAGAATAGTGATTCGTAGCAAAATTGAGCACACTCAAATGAGTTGTGACTCCCTCTATATAGGACAAAGCACATTAAATGCTACAACTCACAACTACTAACTTCTTAACTTACTTCTTAATTAGTGCTACAAGCTTCTGCATTGTTCTATTATTCAACATGTACGTCTGGGTAACACACAAACACTAATTTACTTCTTCGAGGAATGTGATTTTCTTGCGTATTCTTGATAAACCAGCTTTTATATATAGATGTAGGAGGATCTGTTAAATCATGTGGTGTTTTGGCTGGACTGTAGGACTATTGAGCTCCTTTGTATTTATTGAATATAATAAATAGTTAAATACTATATGCCCCTCCCTAATAGCTTAAGTAGGTTAGTTAGTCTCATGAAAAACGGATTGATCTTGTTTGGCTAGAAATGCGCCACAAGGGGCATGTTGATGAAAATAAATATATAATGTGTTTCATTTAGAAGTTTTAGCCTTTAAGTGAGATGATACTTTAGTAATTTTCAACCAGGGCATTTCTTCTAGTATTTCAGCTGCTAATTCCTTTTGAATCTCAGTATTGTTGCCAAATGTTGATTAAAAAATTACATTGTGCTTTGAAATGCTTACCCCGTACTCCTTTCAACCAGGGCTAGAGTGGATACGATTTAAATAAATTATATCCAACAGATTGCGAGTTGTAAATGTCATTACTGAAATGACAAGTGAAACATTGTTATCTTGGTTAGTTTTCAGTTGTTTTTCTCATAAAGTGCCAGTTGCAGCCCTTGCTGCCCCTAAGGAGCATTCCCTTTTTTGGCAATTTTTGCTGCTGGGATTCTACCTAGGTGTCTTGCCACGATTTCTTATGTATATATATATTTTTTATCAATTGTAGTCCCTGGGATGAACCTCCCTATAGAGATGCCATAGCCAGAACTGCAGTAGGTGGAATCTCTCTTAATGGCTTCCTATCCGAGGTTTGTATCCACCCCTTATTTGTTTTAGAGGCTATAGTTTACCTTTTCCGTGTGGCATGAATCAGCATTGTTATTTCTTTTTATTCTTGTGTAATCATTTTTATTTGATTTGAATATGCTTGATGGTGGAATCTAGCATGATATGCATAGTTTGCTAGCCCCCCTTCATTTATGTCCTCCTTGTTATATTCTGTGCAATAAGGTTTGATTTTTAATGATAATGATTCAACATTCGACCTTATCCTTACATTTGGATTGCGTATGCTTGCTGTTTAAGTGTCTGCCTTTGCTCTATTTTTTGATGAAAGTGGAACATTTATTTTGGTTCATGTTGAATGAACTTAAGTTTTCTCATTTATCCGTAAGTGATTTACCACTTGTGAAGGCTATGACTCTTTCACTTCATGAGATTTTTATTTTTATAATCACATCATTGTCTTTAAACCTTCTTCGAATTCAGATCTGGATATAGCTGCAATTTGATGCAACAGCGCATGCGCTAAAACCCATTTAGTCAATGGGCCTTTTCCTTTCGTTAATGCCTTGCTACTGTTGGAATTGTCCCACATCGTTTAGGCATTGTTAAAGCCAAGCATTAATATAAGCTCCTCTCCTTCCCTACTAATAGGCCTTTTAGTGGGGAATGAACGGGCTCTACATGGTATCAAAGCCAAGGCTAAGCCGGTTTGTATGATGGGCCACCTCCACCCAATTTGTTGATTGCACTCGTTGGGCTTATCGGAAATTGACCAACCCACGAGTGAGGGGGAGTGTTGAAATTGTCCCACGTCGTTTAGGCATTATTAAAGCCAAGCATTAATATAAGCTCTTCTTCTTCTCTACTGATAGACCTTTTAGTGGGGAATGGACGGGCTTCTACACTTTACCCTCATGCCATTAACTTACTTATGTAGCAGTACTTTCAAAACAAGGCTTTCTGTAAAATATTCATCTCACAGGTTATGGCGTATCCGCGTGTAATAATTTTCTTTAATAAAAAGTATATTGCAGTTTGCTCTTATGACACTGCTTGATCCAGTAGATACTTTTGCCAATTTGGTATATCTTGGGTATGTTAGAGATACTCACAGGTTGTGGCGTATTATGATAGTTTTCTTTAATAAAAAATTACTTGCAGTTTGCTCTTATGACACTACTTGATCCTGTAAATACACTTGCCAATTTGGTATATCTTGGGTATGATAGAGATCCTGCATCAGCCCTTCGTGTTACTAGGAAAAGGACATTGAATATCAAGAAACAACAGACGGACAGAAATGTTTTCCAGTGCTATGTCTTTGGGCCCAAAAATTCTGGGAAATCTACATTGCTCAAGTCATTTCTTGTAAGGTAGGATTTGAATATTTTATTTGAATCAAAACACACAATGAGTTGACATCATCATGTGTCATCTATCAACTGCCATAATCTCTGTTTCTGTTCATAATTCTATCTTGATATTTACTACATCTTTAAATAAAACAGCATTTTGTTGCAAATTGTGTCTACAGATCTTCCCCCGACAATAACTATGCAGCTAGTGAGGAGAATTATGCAGCAAACATTGTTGATCAGCTTCGTGTAAGTCTAAACTAGGAGTTTACTTTGATCTCCTGGATCTCTCTCTCTTCCCCTCTCTCTCTTGCTAAACTAAAATGCTTTAATGTTTACAACTAAGTTTATGATGCTTTGAATTAGATTGGTAAGATGAATTGTTTATCGCTTGTGACTGTTGCAGGGAAATAAGAAGACACTTATTCTTCGGGAGATTCCAGAAGACAGAGTTAAAAAGTTGTTGTCTAATAAGGAGTCTATGGCAGCTTGTGATGTAGCAGTTTTCATCTATGACAGGTGTGTGATTTAGATCCTTTTGGAAAATTATAGAATGATCAGTTAAGTGAAGGGGTTTAAGAAAAAAAAACATTTGTTTCCTTGGTATTACTTGCCGTTTTCTATTTGCATGCCTTAGTTTTTTCCTCTTTAGACCAGCATCCCTGTTTTCATTAGTTATTTTTTATTCTCCCAACAGTCACTATCACAAGTTCTCCTGGAAACATATTTTACGAAAAAGAAGAGCTTTGAAGCGAGGTGAAGTCATTTGTTTCTCCCTTTTTTGTTTCCCTTTTTGTAATTGGTTTCTTTTCTTTTCTTTTCAGTTCGGATGAATATTCTCTGAAAAGATCATCAGAGTTACTCATGGAAGTGGCTAGGCATAGTGAAGAAAGTGGTTTTACCGTGCCTTCCCTTTTGGTTGCAGCTAAAGATGATTTGGGTTCATACCCCATGGCGATGAAAGATTCAGCAAAGGTACTTATTTTCAAATCTCAAAATACGTTTTCATGAAAAACAATCATGGATGATTTATTTTCCTTCGGATATACGCTGCAGTAGTCTAACTATATACTTTATCCAACTCTATTATGTTACAGATTTGTGAGGATATGGGCATTGATGCCCCAATTCATTTCAGTGTGAAGGAAAGAGATCACAACTATATTTTTGGCAGAATTGTTAGTGCAGCTATGAACCCTCATTTAAGTGTTCCTGAAACTGAACTTGGGAGAAACCAGAAAAACCAACGCCAACTTGTTAGTCGCTCTCTTTTGTTTGTTTCAGGTAATTCTCCTTTTCTCTTTTTTTTGGAGGTTTCTTCAAAGCTTAAAAAACTTGTTTTACCTCGTAGTACACAGTTTAAAAACACTGATTTCTTCCGAAATAATTACTATTTACTTGGTATTTTTTGAACGAGTATGTTTTTTAATAGCTTATGTCATGTTGCAGTCGGGACAGCTGTTGCCATGGTTGCTTTGGCCACCTATCGTGCGTATGCTGCAAGAAAACACTCTTCCAATTAGGTCAGTAGTGTATACATTTTTTGTCCAAGCTGGCAGCTATTCCTCCATGGTCGGCTTAGAAAGAATTGATCCTCTATATATTTTCTCCATTTTATTTCCACTAGTCCTGGTAATTGTTTCAATGGCATCATTGTAAATATAAAAAAATGGCGTTTTTGAGCATAGGGATTTTTAAGGAGGTGCTTCCTCCCTTTCGTCACGTGATTGGTTAAATTTTAGCGTACAACTGGTATGGTTTGTCTTTGTTTAACCATACAATTATTCGTTAGTAACTTGAATGAGTTGTACGTTTGTTTGGTTTTCTCTAAAAGGATAGCTCAAGTATATATACCGTGGCTCACGAGAAGTTTCGAGCCACTGTCATTTATATTTAACAAGTTTTCCGTTGTTTTTAGTAAACAAAGGACACTTGAAATATATCTTCATGATGTATGCTTCTCTACGAATGGGCAGGTGAACATGCTCAAGTTGTTGTAGCAATGCATTATAAAATCTAACACGGGCTTACTGAAATCTGTAACCGCTAATTGTTCTAGCAATTTATGTGGGGGTATTAAATTCAGTAAATAGTGAAATGAAAAATGATAGCCTGGAAAGATATTAAATTGACACATTGTTTCCAGGAATTATAAAACCATCGAAATTCCTACTTGTAAAAACAAGCATGAAGCAATTGAGCATTAATACCCACAGCCTGAAATCATATGGGGCCAATTAAGTTGTCACATTAGTTCGTAACTATGAATTTTTATACATCACTCTTACGATATAAGTAAAAGTTGTAAAAATGTGAAATGTTATTGCTGCATATATAATCTTAATGGCATTAATTTGAGGATAAATGTATTGTGGAAAAGAGAGGTCATGTACTGCATGGACGTTGCCCAACATTTTCACTAAGATGAGACATTATGCACTTAAATTGTACACATAATAACACATACTAATGGGGTAAGAACTTTCTTATCGTTAATTATGTAGGTAGCTGTGGAATTTCTGATTTGATTAATGATTTATTGTAGTCTTTTTCCTAGAAAAGTCAGAAAACACGCACTTTCTAACAATATTACTGATATAGTAATCCAGTTGGAGTAGCAAAAATATCATAATATTACACAGAATTGGCGATGAATTTTCAAAGTTAATCAATTGCTTTGTCATCCATATTGCAAAATTGCATGTTAATGCGGTGTGATACCCAAAATCCATATTAGATTCTTGGGATTTTGAATCAGGTAAAATATTCAAGAAAGAATCTGAGATACGGATATAAATGTACAGGGGGGAAATCCTGTGTCAGAGAAACTGCCCACCATTTTTTTTTCCTCAAAATGATTCCTTGTAAATGTTTGTGAAGGTTGTGTTGTCTCATTTTTATTGGCTCTTTAGCTTGGGAGACTATCAACCGTATAGCTTTTCTCGATTACAAATTTGACTTATATTATATCTTTCATGGTTCCACCAATTTCATTGAGTACATTTTTACGAGTACAATTCAAGTATATATGCACCTTCGAGCCGCATTCTACGGAACCCCTTAACCTCATTTGTTTCACGTTCATCATGTTACCAAGTACGTTACCACCTTCGAGCCACTCAATTAATAAGCTACGCGGATTAGGCCCGTAAGTATTGGGTTAGTAGGACTAACATCGTGAATAAATTTTAAGTCGATGATTAGTGACTAGGGTTAAATAATGAACGGAAACAACCCGAGGAGGCTATATTAATTCATGTTTTGATTGTTTGTTGAAAATCTCTCCTTGTTTCGGCTCATAACCACAGCGTGACAACCCGTAAGATTCCATCGTCTTCGGAAGCAGTTAGAGATATACCCTAGCTTAGACGTTAGCCACTGTACAGAAACAATAGCTAAGTTTTTATTCTGAATCTTTAAGGAGAAGAAACTAGGTTTTCTCTGTTTCTTAATAAAAATATAAGACAAAACTATCTGAATGATGATTCAGTCTATTCAATAAGAAGCCAATATGAATTCATTGACATTCTATACGTAAATTTCAAGTGAATATGTATTGAGTATCAAACAGGAGTAAATATTATCATATTCAGTCGTCAGTCACTACACATGCATATTACAATGAAAAAGATTCTAGAAACTAGTTTTTAGAACAATTCGAATCATTAGAATCCAATTATAAAAATAAAATGTGTTCAAAACTTTTTCAAGAATAGTTTTGCTAGCTGTTTGTAATATCATGATTTTTTTAATTTTACCAAAAAACAACAATATATTGATCTTTTTATGATTATGTATTTTCATTCATAACTTGAAAATTAATATTCATGAATTCTTGATATCCCTATGTTGTGTCCCTATGGACTCTATATAAAATTTTATAGTTATAATTAACGTTGGTTTACTCATAAGCTATTTCCAAAAATAAATTAGACAACTAGGATATATAAGTTTACACCATGAATTGGTACATTTGTCCTCACTGGTATCTAGTACCATTGTGGTACAAAATTAAGTATTGATATCCTCAAGTCGATTATAACACTTCCCCAGTGTCTGTCTCCAAATCCAAGAAGACACGAGCCAAATTAAAATATTTATTGACAAAATCATTTTATTCCTGTCAATCGCACGCCTTATCAATATTAATGTCAAGTATTGAGAATGAATTTCAATTACCTCATGTTAACAAACAAATACTCGTCCTCGCCGAAAAGATGCTAATGAATGTTGATATCTTTTCGACTATATTAAGCGGAAACTTCAGAACTCAAACGAGACACCTCTGGCAAGAGTTCCTTCATGCATGGTTTAATCTTTATCAATTTATAGGTAATATTTATATACACACAAAAAAAAAAAACTTGGTGACTTAATTTTTATTGCCACTGAATAGGTTATACAACTGTGCATGAGATCAATACGCCTATTTACATAGTTCTTGGGCACAGTAGAATTTATTAGAAATACATAATACCACTTAACAAAACTCAAGAAATTGCCACCCCACATGACTTCCAATTGGGCAGCCCCTTATGCTCATGCAAATTTTCTTTACACTTTCTTGGCATTGGTCTCTCCATATTCCTCATGTTACCCTCAACATCCTCATCATCTTCTTCCTCTTGTTGTTGTTCAAATTCTCCATGGATATCAAAATCATCACTAGTTGGAGAATAATCTTCAACCAAAAAAAGCCTAAGGCGACCATCGACTCGCTCAGTCTGGAAGTAAGAATTATTAGGAGAAACTGTGGCTGCCTTTATGACTAATCGCCCCCCTTCACGACTAGGTGTCAATTGAACATTCTCGGAGCCAGTGATTGAAGTTAATGGAGGTGGAAAATTAGGTTTATCCGAAACTATTCTAGTGTTTTTCTTTAGTCTCCTAATTTGACAATATTCGTCATTGGTCTTAGGAAGCAAGGGTAGAGAAAATTCATCACCACTTTCGCTAATGTCACTCCCGGTTTCACTCCCTAAGCTCTCCGTGCACATTTCCAAGCTTTTAAGGCTTAATGTAAAAGAATAGTTTTTAACAAGAGGGTGAACATAGACAATTTTGTCATGATTCACATGTTCGTTCTTCTTGGAAAGAGATTCTAGTAAGCTCCAACTACCCACGCCGGAGTTGTTGTTGGCGTAGTCGAGATTATTGCTTGTTTTGTTGTTTTTGTTATCAAATTCTCCTTGGTGTTCCAATATGAGGGATAGTTGAGGCCATTGATGTTGTTTTGCTTGGTTATATTTGTTTTTCAAATCAAAAGGTTCTGAGACTAAAGGCTCAAAGCATAATTGATCCTTTTGGCAGACCATTGAAGACTTATATATACTGTTAAAGTCAGTAGGAATTGAGCAATGAAAATGGAGCAAAAACAAGGAATAACAGATGAAACAAATTCTGAAACTGTAATGCAAGGTTTTAATATGAGATTTTTATTTAAACACTTCTTATTTTTAAGTATTTGTATTTGTGAGAAGCTAGTAGGAATGTAAGCAATTATATATGAGTAAGGAAATGAGAATGGTGAAGAAAGCACGATAAAGAATTGAAAGAATGAGTGGTTATTTATAAGCACCAAGTATCTGGTTGATGACGTAATATGGCATTACCCCCTTTTACTTCAAATATCTTAACATTTTCTGCTTCCTCTTATAATTTTCTATCAAATTAATTTCAGTCTTTGACCCCATAAAAATTTAAATAAAAAAAACAGCAAATGTCAGCATGATACTAGAATGAATTTTGTTGGACCACTGTTTTAATTGCATAAAGGTGTGTAGTATAAGAATCAATTTTCATGTATATCGACTTTAATATAAGAGGTTAATTATATTGGTTGCTTAAAAGTAATGGCGCTCAAGCAGTCAAGTTTTTATTCCAAATAATACCTTTTAATTGGTTGCTAGCGGTTGAATATATATGCAATCTAGTATTAAGCTTTCGGTGCTTTTATTCTATTTATACCTTGACGTGATCAAACTGACCCACCAACAAATAAAAAGGATTTAAGTACTTAAAATATATAATAAGAATTGATTGTGATGACTCTAACTAAATTAAAATAAATTATGCTTATCTTTTATATAAGAATCTATGATATACTATGCAAAGTCAAACAAACACTTTTACTATATTACAAAATATATGACTATCATATTATTAATATAAGTCAATTTAAATATTTTGAGACTGTCCAATTTTATCTAAATCTTTTAAAAATACACTCACTCTAATATTGTAATTACTGTTAAATGTCATCACTCAATTCAAATACACAAATAACTTAAAAAATGTTATTTTCCACACATTTATATTCCAAACAAAATCGTTGTGTATTTTTTATAAGAGTAAAACATTATATTACTATTTATATACGATTGTTAATTAATTATATTTAATCATTCGATATTTAAATTTTAAAAAAATATTAAGTTTATTTGTCGGGATCATATCTATGTTATTACGTATCGCATACGCAACGTTTACTTAGTATATCACATATGAATGAAGAATTGGAATCGCTTAGCTTAATTGTAGTTAGTGATCAGTGAGTCATTGTACCCGATAATAATTTTAAAGGGTGCGACCAAATTAATTAATGGTAAATAAACTTATGGTGGTAATCCAGAATAAAGGAAAACATGCAGGAGTTTTTTGCCAAAATGGCTCACTGGGGAGCTATAATGCCCAGAATGGGCTACCTTTCTGAAATATTCCCAAAATGGTCTACTTTCGAAAAACGACCGATCGAAATGATTAAAACGACCGGTCGTTTTATTATTGAACTCTCTGGAACAATTTGGACAATAAACGATCGGTCGAATTGGATCATACGACCGGTCGTTTTTCAGACAAAAACGATCGGTCGTTATGTACGTTTCGATCGGTCGTTTTTATGGTGAACTCTCTGGAAGAAATCATACCTAAAACGATTTCTACTATGGTGAAAAACGACCGATCGTAATGTACAGAACGACCGATCGGTGTGGAACGAAAATGTTCCAATGAGCAAACCTTAAACACGACCGATCGCTGCTATAAAACGACCGATCGTAAGTAGAAATGCTTCCAATGAGCACAACACAAAAAACGACCGATCGCTAGACTAAAACGACCGATCGTTTATGGTCTGAAAAACGACCGATCGGAATGTACAGAACGACCGATCGTTTTTGGTCCAAATTGTTCCAGAGAGTTAATGATAAAAACGACCGATCGTTTTATTCATTTCGATCGGTCGTTTTTCGAAAGTAGACCATTTTGGGAATATTACAGAAACAGAACCCATTCTGGGAATTTGGGTTGGTCACTGTACCATTTCAGCAAAAAAACTCAACATGCAGACTATTCAATCAGGTAAGAAATAGTTTTTCACCATTCAATTAGATGAACCTATAAACCAGAGTACCTCTTCAACTATAAGAATCAAATACTAGATTTCTAATTGCTAATGCTAGTAAAAAGTTCGATCGATACTCGAACTTGCTTTCTCTTACTATTACTATATCTCGTTATATCATCAATGTTCATAATCAGGAACCATATACGTATGGACAATGGAGTTTCGCCAGGTTTTGTGACATGTACCGATAATAGTAGGTTCTTGGTTGTGTAACTTGTGTTAATTAGTCTTAATGTATATTGGTACTTCGATGTCAAACTTGCTATCTTTCGTAGAAATGCTACCAGACTAAGAAAGACTAACAAATGAAATGGTATCGATTGCAATTACGGGTCATCATAAATATAATTGTTCGAGATAGGACCTCTATCATTTAAGCCCTAGCAGATTTTTGTTTTTAAATTCGAGCTGATCTACTATTAAGTATGTTCTTAATTACTTTGCTCTCACTCTATCAGGATTTATGTTTACTGCTTATTAGTTATGAGTCTAATGACCATAAGAGAGTAATTACTTGACTCTTTGTCTTTTTCTCTTTTCATGTACAAAATTCTCTTGGTATGAGAAAGTTTTCAGTGTTTAAGAAAGACTAAAAAATAGAACGTGTCTCACTAATCTCATCGGATATGATATAAATTGGTTGCGGATCCCATAAAAACTACTCGTTAATTATCCTGATCTTGAAATAATAAATACTCACTCACTAGTAAGTTCGCCTGTTCTTACTTCATATAGAGATGTTTTAACATTAATCTTAGAGCGGTGATATAAGGAGAGAATTTTTGACACAAACTCTTGCATAGACTGAATGTGGAACATCAAATCATGTATTCGAGGGTAAATCAATTGTAACGTTGAGTCTATGCAAAAGATGTACACATGAAGTTATTTAGCTACACATTGAGTCTCAATAGCTACACTTTGAAAAACATAATATACCAGTGATAAGTGATTCTCCTATATGAGAAATCAAAGCACAATGTACACATGCATTATCCATGTCACGAATGAAATAAAATGTATGGAGAAGATACAACCATATATAACTTCTTTAACACAAGAAGTCCACAAGTAAAATAATCTTTGAACTTTTATATAACAACTGGAATTTATTTAGCTAAAATATTTGCATGTACATATTACTTTTATAATGAAACGAACCAATACTGTGACAAAAATAAAATAAAAAAAATGATGAAAATATGCATATAATTGGTACTTAATTATTAAAAATTCAGACCCTAAAACATTTTTAAATATTACTACATATGCTACATAACGCTACTACATATGTTACATAATACTACTTATTTTTATCTTTTGTTTTTAACTTTAATGCTAAATGATGCTACATTATATATAGCAAATCTTAAATAAGAATTGAGAATTCGAGATTTTAGAAATTAAGTATATTTTTATATATTAATCAATGATTCTTTCAAAAAAAAAATATATATGTATATAGAACAAGACCACTATCAATCTTTTCCTAAACGCAACAGGGAACATTGTTCCTACTTCCCATTATAAAAAAGAAACACACAAAGCCAAAATATTTCTATAATTGTGCTAGAATTATTATATATAAAGAGCAAATGAAACCACCACTATATATTGCTTTTCCATTTCCTAGCCAATCTATTGGTCCATAATCTTGATAGATGACTAAAGAAAAACAAAAATTGCACGGACTTGATTGAAATTGGCGTTAACACTTATATAAAAGCTAAATTTTGTTAAAGTTTTTATTTTTCGTTTCTAATGAATTAATCAACTTATTTTGTCAGAGGAACTTGTATGGGATAAAGAATGACGAGAAAACGTCTTATAGTTTAAATTGATATTGCAAAAAGCAATTTTAGACGAACCTTATATATATATCTTGAATAATTTTGTATTCTCGAACATTGTCTACAACTCTAGATTCACCCTCGGTAAAGAGTTTGCCGACTTCGGGTCATTTAAATTCAAGATACGGGCTCGTACGAATGCATAGGCACCGGCCAGGCAGTGCCAATTCATTTGTTTTTACACATTTGTTTTACTAGTTGGCCAAACACATCATCTAAAAACAATTCACATTTCTTATTGTGTAATACCTATTCCTTTAAGAAGAAACTCAGTAACTTTTTCCATTTACTTATAAGGCTCTGTTTGTTTTGAAGCAAAATAAAGGTTAGAAAATATATTTTTCTCTGTTTTTGTTTTTAAGCTCTGTTTGTTTCAAAGGGAAAGGAAAATATTCATGATTGCTTTACGGGAAAATAAGAAATTAAGGAAAATATTTTCAATTTCTCAAGGAAAATAAGGAAAAATGACTAATTCCAAAATTGGGCAGAAACATTTTTATTCGTGAGCGAAAACATAAAATTTTCACGAAATTATATATTTTATCATTTTTACCTCGGTTTTTATTCTTCTTTTTAACAAAAAAAAAATTATGGCTGTTTGATAAATTAGTTTTTTTAACTTTCCAAAAGTTAGATTTCGTGAAAAAAAACTCAAAATCAGAGAAGTTATAAATTCGGAGACTTATTTTCTTTTATACATAAAAAAGTTAAATTTTCTAATTAAATTATTTTGTATATTTTCGTGTAACTAATAAGTTAAAAGTGAAAAATGAAAAATGACTTATTAACAAAAATAAGTTATAAGTCATTTAAATCTAAAGAGGCTATAAGTGACTTATTTTAAACCAGTTTTTTTGTGATTGTTTCTAAAGACTTCTTTATTTTGTTTTTCAATAAAAAAGTTGTGGGTGTTAACTTTTCAAAAGTTACTTTTTGCATAAAAAGCTCAAAATCATATAAATTAGGAATTCGGAGACTTTTACACATAAAAATCACCAAACGTTAAAATTTTCAATTGAAATATTTGTACATTTTCAAATCACCAATAAGTTAAAATAAGTGAAAAATAACTTATTAACAAATTTAAGTTATAAGTCATTTAGAGGTAAAAAAGCTATAAGTGACTTAATTTAAACAATTTTTTTCTCATTATTTTTTAGAAGTAGCTTATTTTAAGCAAGTTAGTTTCTCATTGTAAAATCTATTTTTTACTATAAAAGTCAATCACAAACGCGCCATTAGTCAAGAAATTTCCATGGAAAATAAGTATCAACAAACACTTAATTAATAAACGAATAGAGGAAAAACAATTTTCACGAAAATAATTCGTCTTGGCAAATATTTTTCAGGGTAAATATTTTTCGCCCAAACAAACAGATAAACAAAAAAATTACCCCATCCGTCCCACGTTATAATTATAAGTCTTATACGAAATCACACGCAACTTTGACTGTCAAATAACGCGTAGTAAAATTGTCGAAATAATTTTTTAAATTTTTTTATCTTATAGTTTAACATTTCAACTATATAGAAATTTTTAAAAATTTTCATTTCACCAATTTAATAACATGTTCAAAACCGGTTAAACTTATTACACGTAATTTCGTATGAGAATTATAAAACAGATGTGTACTTTTTATATACTTGGCCAAAACAAAATAAGACTATAGCAAGGAAATTTAATTTAAAAAAAGGCAATACTAAGCAAAATTATGTGGAAAGGGAGAAAAATTTGTGGTGGTGGCTTACACAGAGCATGTGTAAGACAATCCCCTCGTACTTTTCGACTGTGGTAATGCTGCATTTTCTGTCCCAATCTTTATGCTTCATTTGGATAAATAAAAACGAAATGGCCACTCAAACTAGGTTCGTACATAAACCAGGTAGACGTGTCATTCCCCTACTTGATGATATATATATACCTATATGGGCATGGACGGAACTATTATGGTTTTTTTCGGAGGCCATGGTATAAAAAATTTGTCGAATAGAAAAAAAATAGGGTCTAATACACAAACAGTTTTTTTTTCCTATGTTAATACATTGAACAGTAAAATAATTTTTTATTTAATCTTGTTTGGGAAACTACAATGAGTATTTAGAAAATTTGATAATTTTAAAATAAAAAAACAGAAAATTTTATAAAAAATAAGCTAACATGATTTGAACTTCTAGCATTTCACTAAAATATGGTCTAATTTTACCATTACACCGGCAACTCTCTGATTCCGCCCCTGCATATGGGAAAAAACTAACCAAATTGGAAACACAGTGAAATAGTAAATACTTTCAGGTTACCCCTGACACTTATTTTTGTTTCCTTCATCATGGGCATTTTGAAAGTTTCGAGCATTCCAACAGTAAACATCGAGAGTATATACTTAGAACTTG
The DNA here is from genome assembly GCA_963920805.1 of Primula vulgaris. NCBI lineage: Eukaryota > Viridiplantae > Streptophyta > Magnoliopsida > Ericales > Primulaceae > Primula > Primula vulgaris. The sequence goes on from OY987219.1 coordinate 8,054,426, forward strand.
TTTGTTTACAACTCGTAAGTTCAGCTTCGTAGTTGTTGCTTTTCTTGTTTAATTAGAAGTTACACTGCATTCCTCGGAGTAACTCAAAATACGAGCCTTTTTGGTTCTTTTTGCTAGAAGTCGTACGTAATCTTTATAAGTTTAGATGTTATCCCGATTTTCTATTCCGGTAAATCTGAACAAGGGGTAACTTGCACTTTGAAAGTGTAAAATGAAAGTGACTGACTGCATGCAAAACATAGGCCCAACATGTAATGATTTCTTAAAAGGAAATTCAGTTTTAACTTGAAACAACTAATGGAATCTCAACTCACTGAGATTGTCATAAGAATCTATGCAATACTTCGATTTTCTCATGTCTCGTTTGGTTATCAAATTACTAGTTCTTGTATTTTTGTGTTATTATTAAGCTAGTCTCCCTGAAATTTAACTAGTCTTAAATAATAGTTCAAGTACTTGTACTTTGAACCATTTTAGTACTACTTACTGTTCTTTATATAATCGAATACTAACACATGCAAAGCAGGAACATGAGACCAGAAACTAAATTAATGGATCTTCTGTTGCCAACAAGTAAAGGTTCTTAATTGTCCTCTCCCCTCCCAACCTGTGGATTTTAATTATTCATACTGTACTAACACTAGCCCATTTTGAGGCCCATAATCATACAAGAACAGGCTTCTGAACTTGTTTTTTCTGATTTTATTTTCTGCGGCTCGACCAGTTTTGTAACTTGCTCGATCTTGTTAACATCGAAGTACTGTTAGTTTCTTCACGCATTCTAGGTTTGAAAAATGATTTGTACTACAATGAATGATTGCCAACCAATCTCTGTAAACATTCCATTAGTATTACTGCGAAACAAGAAACTGAGAAAGAAGCCTAAGTTCGTAAGATAAGAAAGAAGTCTGAATTTTCAATGTTTCCAGCTGGGCCTAGTGGCAAATGAAATAAAACTGGTGGGCTATGTTTAAATCACTTGAACTTTGTAAAGAATGAATATCAGAAAAATTGAAACTTGTGGTTCAAGTGAAAGCTAGAATACTAATAGAAATGAAAATTTTCCATATAATTGAGGAGTTTGCGGCTTAATATTTGTGCAAGCCAACTATAGTTTATCTATCTATGCATCAATTTATTACTATTTAACAAAAAGCGTGAAGATACACAACTGCTTCTTAGCTTCTAGCAAACCAATATGTTTGCCAATTTGTAACATTTCAAATGAGAAATTCGCAGTTTGTTCGGAGAATGCATTAGATCTTCAAGTTCTCGTCAAGGTTGATCATCGTTACCTCTCAGAAAACAGGTGGTTCTTGTATTTAGGCTCAATCTTAGTTGACGTGGATTGGATATGAGATTAAAATCTTTAACTCAGATAACTGGGTATAAGTTTTTTTGCAATAAAAATCATTACAAAAAATGGTATATATCAATTGGGACGGCCAAATCTGTTACAAATCTGTCGTTAAATGACAAAATATGTCAGTAAAACATAAATCCGTCGTCATGCCGTCCCCGAATAGGGCGTTGGGAAGCAAAATATGTCACTATTTCCGTCTGCGATTTGACATTTTTTTTTAGTGAATATTGCGTATGACATAGTAAAGCGTTAGCGAATTATCACTTCAGATTGGACTGCATTGCGTATGACATAGTATCATGTGTTCAGATGATTTCATAGTAACATGTTATAAATATTATGATGTGTGATATAGTGATATTTAAGTTCCCAACTCATAGTCCGATAAGGTTATTAATTTTGCGACTATAAGTTCCCTAACCAAACATGTGTGTTACCAATGTACTATCTAGTAATTATCGGGATACTCTTTCCTTTTCAGAAAAACCACATTTATTGGTATTTGCTCGTTGTTTGTACTTACTTTGTCCCAAATTGTTAGAACTATACGAAAGTACGTATAATTTTTACCGACAAATAACTCCGAATTTTTCAATAGTTAATCACATAGTTCGAATGTTAAACTATATGAACAAATTTTAAAAAATTACATTTCAACAATTTAAATACGGTATTTTGCCGATCAAAATTACACGTAATTACATACAATCCCGTATTTTGGGACGAATGGAGTATCATTTTGGCATGTAAAAATCTTATTTATTTTTGTATATTTCCGTTTTTTATTCTGCTTAACCGACATCTAATGTGTGTACCACCACTTTTTTTTATTGCATATTTAATTCTCATTATAAAAAGATAAAAGGAATATATATATATATATATATATATATATATATATATATATGCATGGATGAAACTAACAATTTTAAATGGAATAAGCGGATATTCTATATAAAGAAAATCGTCATTTTTTTTCATAACATAGAGCCGTTGGAATGTTAATTTTTAAAGATTTTAATTAAAAATAAATATTATTAATTTTTACATTTTTTTATAAATGTTTACAATTATCTACCTATACAAGTTGAGTCACAATTATCTCTTGACTTTGACAATTTAAGACCAATGCATAATTTATAGTAGTACATAGATATATATATATATATATATATAACACAAACACATTATCTATAAATTTGTGCAACTATAATAATAATAATAATAATAATAATAATAATAATGGCCACATCCTTCTCTCCCACCGCTACCAGAATCGTCGTCACCCTCCGAGGTCCCTTTTTTCTCTTTTTATTTTTCAACTAATTTATTATTATTCGTTTATTTATTGCTATCTCTTTTTATAGCTTACAACTGTTGAAAACTTGAAATTGACAAAATATGTATAAACTTTGGTAATAAAAACTACTTGTATTGTAAAATGCAAAGGTTTTGTTTGGTCTCTTTTATTCTCTTAACTTTTTGGGTTTCTTTTTTCAGCTAATTTAGTATTATTATTCTTGAATGTATTACCATTTCAATTTAGCTTACAACTGTTGAAATACACAAATGTGTATGAACTTTAGTAATAAAAGAAAAGTGTATTGTAAATTGTAAAGGGTTTGTTTGGATGCACATTTTAAGCTGATGTGCACTTATTTGTACCTTTAACTACTCTCTACTCTTTGGGTTTCTTTTTTCAACTAGTTTATTATTATTCTTTAATTTACTGATATCTCCTTTTATAGCTTACAACTGTTGAAATAGACAAAAGTACATGAACTTTGGTTATAAAAGGAACTTGTATTCTAAAATGCAAAGGGCTTGTTTGGGTGCAAATTTTAGGCTGATGTGCACTTATTTCTCCATTTCTTAATTCTGGTTTTGTTTTTTGGGAATAAATTTAACTACTCTCTACTCTTTAGCTTTCTTTTTTTCTACTACTTCATTATTATTTTTTAATTTATTGTCATCTCATTTTAGCTTACAACTGTTGAAATACACAAATGTGTATGAACTTTGGTAATAAAGAAACTTGCAATGTAAACTGCAAAGGGTTTGTTTGGGTGCACATTTTAAGCTGATGTGCACTTATTTGTACTTTTAACTACTCTCTACTCTTTGGGTTTCTTTTTTCAACTAGTTTATTATTATTCTTTAATTTACTGCTATCTCCTTTTATAGCTTACAACTGTTGAAATAGACAAAAGTACATGAACTTTGGTTATAAAAGGAACTTGTATTCTAAAATGCAAAGGGCTTGTTTGGGTGCAAATTTTAGGCTGATGTGCACTTATTTCTCCATTTCTTAATTCTGGTTTTGTTTTTTGGGAATAAATTTAACTACTCTCTACTCTTTAGCTTTCTTTTTTTCTACTACTTCATTATTATTTTTTAATTTATTGTCATCTCATTTTAGCTTACAACTGTTGAAATACACAAATGTGTATGAACTTTGGTAATAAAGGAACTTGTAATGTAAACTGCAAAGGGTTTGTTTGGGTGCACATTTTAAGCTGATGTGCACTTATCCATTTCTTATTTGGTTGATTTTTGTGTAAGTAGCTATAATTTTGATTATGACCCAGTTAATTCTAAGTATTTGTCTCCCTTTAACTACTCTCTACTCTTTGGGTTTCTTTTTTCAACTACTTTAATATTTATTCTTTAATTTCTTGCTATCTCTTATAGCTTACAAGTTACAACTGTTGAAACTTCAAATAGACAAGAGTATATGAACTTTGGTTATAAAAAATACTTGTATTGTAAAATGCAAAGGGTTTGTTTGGTCCCTTTATTCTCTCATACTTTTTGGTTTTCTTTTTTCTACTAATAGTAGCATTCTTTAATTTATTGCTATTTCTTTTTAGCTTATAACTGTTGAAATAGACAAATGTGCATGAACCTTGGTAATAAAAGAAACTTGTATTGTAAAATGCAAATGGTTTGTTTGAGTGCAAATTTTAAGCTGATGTGCACTTATTTGTCCATTTCCGAATTATGTTTTTGTGTTTTTCTGTGTAAGTACTAAATAGCTATAAATTTGATTATGACTCAGTTAATTATTTGGTGTAAAAAAATGTACTTTTGGTTAGAAGCTGCATTTTAAATTACTCAAAGGTGTAATCTTTTGAAAAGTTGCTTTCTTTTTTACTTTTTCAGCTCTCTTTTGGTTAGAAGTTTTAGGATAAATTCAATCTTTGATTTATTGCTACCTCTTTTTAGCTTACAACAGTTGAAATAGACAAGTGGGTATGAACTTTGGTAATAAAACGAACCTGTATTTTAAAATGCAAAGGGTTTGTTTGGGTGCAAATTTTAAGCCGCTGTGCACTTATTTGTTAATTTCTTTATTCTGGTTTATTTATTTATTTATTTTTTCTCTATAAATACTACTAAATAGCTATAATTTTGATTATAATCCAGTTAATACTTTGGTGTAAAAACAATGTACTTTAGGTTAGAACTTAGAAGCTACATTTTAAATTACTTTTCAAAAGTTGCCATCTCATTTACTCTTTTAGTCTTTTAGCTCTCTCTTCTGGTTAGAATTTGTTTAAAAATTCAAACTTTAATTTATGACTATCTTTTTAGCTGACAACAGTTAGAATAGAAAAAAAGTATATGATCATTGGTGAGATAAGAAATGTGAATTGTAAAATGCAAAGGGTGTTTGGCTGCAACTTTTAAGCTGGTGTGCACTTAATTGTCCATTTTTTAAATCTGCTTTTTGGTTGGGGTTTCTGCCTAAACAGGCTATAGGTTCTATTGTGACCTGACCGCTTAGAAGCTGCATGCTTAATTTCTCAAAGATGTAAAATTTTCAACAGTTGCTCTCTCTTTTTGGTTAGAAGCTACTTGATAAACTTAATTCTTTATTGATTGCTATCACTTTAAGCTTACAACAGTTAGGATTGATAAAGTATATGAACATTGGTATAAAAAAAAAAGGAATGTGTTTTAAATGGCCAAGGGTTTGTTTAGATGCAGCTTTAAAGCTGATGTGCACTTGGTTGTCTATTCCTTATTTTATTTTATTTTTTCTGTCTAAGAGGGCATAAGTTTGGTTAGTACGTAAGATTTTCTCAGGTGAAGAAACATTTTTTTGGTTAGAAGCTGCTAAATCACCCAGAATTGTAGATTTTTCAGCTCCTTTATGATCTACATACTTTTTGTTGCCATATCAGTTTATTTGCCAACCATAGGCTTTACCGTGAATCAAGGGCCATTAAAATTGGCTTATGGGGGTTCAGTAAGCGCTATCGAAAGAAAAGGGTTAGGAGGTGCAGTTAACATTTCCATTGTAAAACATGTTACAAAGTTGAAGTGAAACTTTTAAGGGGCAATTAACAAAAACATACCCTATCCCTATTATATTAACAAAAACATACCCTATCCCTATTATATTAACAAAAACATACCTTATCCCTATTATATTAACAAAAACATACCCTAATAATTTAAATTATCAAAAACATACCTATATATACTTATTATTTCTTAATCTAATCTCTCTCTAACCTAACATATATCTCTCTCAGCTAACATCTCTCTCTAACCTAACATATCTCTCTCTAATCGCACCTATCTCTCTAACACACGATAATCGCACCTCTTTCTAACACGTGCTAATCACCCATCTCTCTCTAAAAATATTAAAAACTCACAAAATATGCATATGCTAATTATAAAACGTCATACCCTAATTTTAAAATTTCATACCCTAATTTTAAAACTTCATACCCTAATTTTAAAACTTCATACCCTAATTTCAAAACTTCATACCCTAATTTCAAAAACTTCATACTCTAATTTCAAAACTTCATATCCTAATTTCAAAACTTCATACCCTAATCTTAAAACTTCATACCCTAATTTCAAAACTTCATACCCTAATTTCAAAACTTCATACCCTACATATGAATTTCTCTCAATATTGTACATATGGATTCTTCTCTTTCAACTTGAAACCCACAATGTTTACAATAGTCTCAAAACTCAATAAATAGAAAACAATCTCACCAATTCCATATATTTTTCATATATTACGGGTTATCAAATAGTGTAATATTTGTGTATTACGTATGTATATATCAGTATTTATATGCATATGGATATCTATATAATCCAGATGGTATTCGGTAGTTAGTGACGGGTTTTCGTGGTGGAGGAAGGGAGAGAGATAGAGTGGGATATTAAAGAAAGATACATAGAAGAATGGAGGAGAGAGAGAGTAAGATCAGAGAGAGATAAAGAGAAAAATTGGTGAGAGAAGAATGAAGAGATACATAGAAGAATTGGTGAGAAAGAAGAATGGAGGAGAGAGAGAGATAAAGAAAAGAATAAACAGCATTAAATTTAAATTTGTTTGGTATGTTTTTGATAATGAAAAGTTTTTGGGTATGTTTTTGTTAATTTAGTTTAAAAAGTAGTATGCTTTGTTAATTTATCCAACTTTTAATAGATATTGTGGGGACTGGCGTATTACATTGGTCAATGGTTTCTTTTCTTCCGAAATAAATATTGGCTAATGGTTAGTCAAAAGTATTTTGAAGTGTTGGAAAATTTCTTTTTACAGATACGTGCTCTACACGACCTAAGTTTGCGACATATAACTCGAGCTCCCGTGGTGTTGTTTCGTTAAGGTCGTCTTCTAATTACGTGGCGATTAATGGTGGTGTGAGAAATATTACTCAGAAACCCTTTGTCAAAGAAGCATATGAAAAGAGGCAAGTTGGTTGCAGTAAAGCGATAAAACTAATCAGTATGTGGGTTTGCTGTGTTGTAACTCATTTATTTGTTTCGTTCCTCTTTCAGAGTAGGGTTGTTCAAGTGTGCAACCATCGATGACATTGAAGCCGAAAAATCTGCTATTGTGAAAAATGTTGTAAGTTGGTTGTGTTACTGCATGTTTATTATTGTATGTACTTGGTGCATTTCTTTTTACGGTTTTTTTTGTTGGGAATTTTGTATGTGAATGGCTTTTCTTTAATGTTTTGTTTTTTAGAAAGAAAAGATGGAGAAGACAATTGAAAATGTTCGGTCAAATTTCAGCTCCATAAGGACAGGAAGATCAAACCCATCCATGTTGGATCGTGTTGAGGTAGAAATTTTAATGATACTTGAATGCTTAATTCGCTCTGGTATATGCTTTCTGAGTATATCAAATTGATATCTGAACACCTTAATTTGTAGAATAAGAGTGAGAAACAGTGGAAATTTTGTTATGGTTGGTTTGATTCTTAGGAAACAATGGCTATGATAGAAACTAGGAATTGCTCGATGAAAATATTTGTTAAGAACTTAGTTTCATATAGCAATATAGATGGGTCACATGAGCCACTGTTTTATGATATACTTCTCTGAACCTGTGACATATCCACAGTTATATCTGGGAACACAACGACACATCAATTGCTTTGGTTACTTTATTTTTAAGAGAATAGCTACTTGGCTCGAAGGTATAGTAGTTACCTAGTTATGAGATAGAGTTTTCCCCGGAGGATACAGGACACTTATTTTGGGACGGAGGGAGTATTACATTTCATATTGTAAATAGCTGACTAAAACCTTTCTGATACTTTCAAGCTTCATTCTCATACGTACTTTTTTCATAATAAAGAATATTAAGCGAATTGAACTCAAACATATAATACATTACGTTTATGTTATACTTTTTGAAACTTTTTACGACTTTATGTTCCAGTTTTTCTTTTTGTATCAGATTAAGAATTTATGTGATGGACTGGCGATATAAGAACTATTGAAATTTATTATACATGCTGTCTTTTGGTTTTTTTCATTTCTTTTGTCTAAATTTTAGGTAGAGTACTATGGAACGCCTGTCACCTTGAAGAGCATAGCCCAAATTAGTACTCCTGATGCAAGTTCTCTGCTGGTGCAGCCATACGATAAATCCAGGTATATTTTTTAGAACTGAAACTCTTAGATCTGTAAGAGTAAATTGAAGGTAATTTCATTTATCATCAGTTTCTTTTGTTTATGTGAAATGCTTTAGCCTGTGGGATTCCTTGTGAAGAATTCTGAGCACTTATGGGATAAGGATCATTGTGGTTCTTCACAATTTAATAGTGCTCTTCCCATTTAAAAGATTTTATAAGAGAAAGAGCATTTTTGTACACTAATCTGTCAGATTGTAACAATTAGTACACCATATATCAATATTTACAATATAGATACTTGTCCACTAAAAAACCCGCTTAATACACTGACCTATGCAATTTCACGATTTTGATGGGTACACAAAATCTCAGAGATAGTGCACCAGCCTATCAAAACTCACGAGTGCTTGAAAGTTTAGATTACTGGAGGACTCATTGTTCAATTTTGTGTATGCTGGTGCTTAGGATATCAGCATCATTGATTAGTACGGAACTAGTGATTTTGAGTTGAAGTAATTAACATTAATGTCCTAATTTTCCGGTTTTCTGAACGGTGACCAAGTTATTATGTTGTTTAAAGTTTAAACTGTTAAAAGCTGATAAGTTGGTATACAAAAATGATATTTTCCTTTTTATTAACAGTTGAAAATTTTCAGGATGCCCTTTTATGCCTTGTAGTGAAGTTGGGTTGGTTCCTGTTCTACCATAAGTTATTTATCTATTGGCAGTGCATTGTTTTCTCAGTTTGAAGATTATAGAGAAGGCTATTGTAAACTCTGATCTTGGTATGACTCCAAATAATGATGGAGACGTTATACGCTTATCTCTCCCTCAACTGACGTCTGACAGAAGAAAGGTATTATTGTATGTCAAATACAGACCAAATGTGTGTCAAATTTCAACTAATATTTTCTTTTCATATGTGCAATGCTACTTAAATGCAGCAATCTTAACCCCTTTTATAGTGCCATAATGCAGCCAGCAATTTTAACCACTTTTACAGTGCCATTTTTAAGAACTACTTACATTTGTTTCTTTTTAGTTGCTTGTTTTTTTCTTGGTAGTTAATACTTTTGAAAAGGTCCCATGGATAAGATATTCTATATTGGCTGTATGGCATTTCAATACGTAAATAATGGCGTTCTGAATTTATGATGGAGACTTAGTTGTGCATTTGTATTTGTAAGGTCATGAATTCATAATTTAAAATATTTTAACAATCTCCGAGTTCAATTTTTTAATAACCTAAATTTATAAAGATTAGGCTACTAATAGCTCCCTGTGAGTCTATAATAACTTATGGTAACCGCATCCCTGTGAGATTGGTACTCGGAACTGAAACTATTTTCTTAGTTTTAAAGCTTTGTGTTCAATGGATACAGTTTTCCCGCATGTATTTGTCTCATTTTGAGTCTATGACAAGTCTAAAGTAAAATTTTATAGTCCTCGTAAAAAAATTTGATCTGCACGACTACACATGACACAGTGTTAGATAGGCTTCCTCTTATGTTTACATTAAGTACCTATGGGCTATGGGTCCTTGGTAAAAGCCTCTTATGTTGACATATAATGCCTATGGATCCAAGGCAAAAATATTTTGCATTTTAATATTTCTACTCTAATATAAATTCAAGAATAATTTTATTGGATTGAAAAATATGTTGAGAAAAGCGACAAGTTTTCAAGCCTTCATCTTGCAAATATCCGAAGAGACGGTGATATATGTGTCTGTGTATATATGTATATATAGATATTAAATACACAAATATTCACTTTTTATTTTCTATAATTGCAGGAAATATATATATATAGGCTCATCTTTTATCTTCTATTGTTGCAGGAATTAACAAAAGTTGTAGCTAAACAAGCTGAAGAAGGCAAGGTGCATCTTCTAAAAAATAACCTACATTTCTAAACTCTTTCCCGTTTGCCATGAATATCATATTGCTAGTCTGTTCAACTCTGCATATCCCGAATTGATATGCTTTTGGCAGTAAGAAACGGATAAAGGAATTTGTAGGAAACACTAAACGAGCCTTATACCACTTTTAAATTGTGAACTTTTTTATGCTTGAGGATCCTGAGAAACTGGTGGTAAATGATTAGTTCAGCAATTACTAAATAATGTTAAACACTTGTGAGATTCTATCAATATGCATGTGTAAATGGTGAGCTTGGCCACATTTTGTGTATGTTAAATTGCTGTGTTATATTTGACATTTATCTTTGTCTTCATTATGACGTGTTCTTCACCTTTACTGAAGCTTTCATTGAGCTGTCTATTTTAGGTTGCATTGAGGAACATAAGAAGGGATGCCATAAAAGTTTATGATAAACTTGAGAAGGTACTTGTTATTAATATGTGCAATTAATATTACCTTCTTCACTTCATTTGCATTAGAAACAAGTTTTTCATCATCTTTCACATTTTTTGCAGGAAAAGAAGATTTCAGAAGACATCAAGAAGGACTTGTCTGGTGATTTACAGGTGTGTGATTAGCTCGGATATGCGTAGGAAACGATGAGAATGCATTTCAATGATTCTAACAAGTTTACTAGTTGAATACTGATGTCACCATTTACATAATATGAGTTGAACTTTTCACTCCGGAAAAGTTTGAATCATAGAATGTCTCATGTTTCATTCCAGGGATTGCAGTAATATATGGTCCAAGTATTATTTCTTATCACTTACAGTCGGTAACGACTGGAAGACCCAATTCTTAAAGCATAGAATTGGGGCCTCTTCTTTTTACAGGGCCCACTAATTTTGAGGAAATGCAATGTATATATATAGCTCATTAATTTTGATAAATTAAATCAAATTTTCATGATAATACTCCACTGGTATCTACAGTATTGTTGAAGTAGTGAGTGTTTCCACATGTACTTAAATAAGATAAACTAAATCAAATTTTCATGTTAGGTTTCTATTAATCTACAGTTTCTATTGATCTGCATTCACAATACTATCAAAATTAAATAAGGTAAAAGTTTTCATTACTTATCAACAAGCTTGTAAATATCAAACACACTGAGATGAAAAATAACAAAAGAATTGTTTAAATATTTACGTAATGATTACAATTTTGTATTTTACATTTAATAGTATGCATTAGATTAAAGTTTATTTATTTTTTATTTGATTCATATATTAGATACTAATAATTTAGATGTTTGCAAATCATCTTTCTAATTAATTAAAAATAAAATTTAGATATCGTAAGGCCTCAATATTCACGCTCGCTTTGGGCCCCAAAAATGCTGGAGACGGCATTGCTTACAGTTCAATCATCAGTAATTATTGTATTTAGCTTTCCAATTGAGCTTTCCTTCATATTTTATACAATTGTTAATTTTCTTTAAGATTTTTAGTGTCAAGGCCAGTATCTTCTTACTAATGACTTTGTCTGTTGTCTATTTTTGTTTGTGTCTGTTATTTCATGCTCTGTAGAACCTGTGGAGAAATTCGAGGTCCACATATCATAATTTTTCTGATTCTTGTTTTGCAGAAAATGATTGACGAATATATTAAGAAAATTGACGCGATCTGCAAACAGAAAGAGAAGGTACTCACCACACGGTTATCTTTATGAAAGATTGTTACATTTTCATACATACAATCTCTGTTTTAAAATTCGCGCTACATAGCGCTACGTAGCGCGAAATAGCGTTTTTTTGGTAAAAAAACGCAACGAAAAATCACGATTTTGGGTGGAATTGCGCTAAAATCGCGCTATAAGGGACCGAAAGCGCAAAAATCGCGAAATTCTGGACCAAAAGCGTAAATAGCGAGTTAAAAAAAAAACAGCGGATCTAAATAATTAATATATATTGTGTAATTTTCATAAAAGTGTCTGCAGTCCAAATGGTTAAGACAGCGCTGTAATTTCCAGCAGACCCAAGTTCGAAACTCACCAACAACAATTTTTTTTTTGATTTTTTTTTATTACTATCTAATATAACTATACATTTCTTTTTTTTTTTGTTATATATTCTAAAGTTTAGTGCATATTTAGACAAAAAAAAATACACCGCAAAGCGCTATATAGCAACGCTATTAGCGCTTTTAGCGTTTCTCTCGAAAAAACGCTACGATAGCGATAACGCTATTTAAAACACTGCATACAATACAGTGGCTGTAATCTGCATATACGACTACATACCGTTCTCTGCTGCCAAGTGACCTTTAGGCTAGTTTGGTTTGATGTCCGATAGGGCCTAGTTTGTGATACTCATTTAGCAGGCAAGGATAATTTTAAAAAGACTTGACTGGGTCTTTCGTTTTGTAACAATTTGCTCCTACCCTTTAAGTTATTGGTTTTCAACTTCTTATATATCAATCCAATATCGTTCTCTTTTCTCCGGCAACTTTCCCCTTTCCTTTGTTTAGTAATGTCACATACTAATGTTGTGCAACTGTATTTTCAGGAACTGTTGACGGTTTAAACATGGTGCATGAAGATTTAACATGGAAACTTTTCAGTTTGATCCGATTGTTTTTGCAAGAACATGATGTGCAATACATTATGTTTTAAAGATCACCTGGTGATGTGATTAATCAGAAATACAATTTTGGGATGGGGTCGAAGTGTTTGATTCAACTTGTTGCCTCAAACATCTTTTTACCAGCGAATTAAGCTATGAGTTCTTATAAAAAAAAAAACTACGTGTTGGGCAAGGGATATTATCTCATTACCATGTAAATTAGCAACGAGACCGCTTTTATCACACCATATCAAAATCTACATATTTGAATCCCTCTTATTGCAATTAGACATTAATAATCACTAATAGAAGCAACGAGATAAGATAAAAGGTTGTTTGAGTGAATTGCGATAATGTCCGAGCTTGATTTCCGTTGTACAAAAAAAAAATGTCCGAGTTGTTTTTAAAGCTGCCTATCTGAGAAACAATCGCTATAGAGGTTGGTTGGTTTGTTTTGACTTTTAAGCTCAAGGTTTGTCTTTAATTAAAAAAATAGCTCAAAAAATTGCAAATAATCATTCTCCTTTTAAAAAGTATTTCCTCCTTTCTAACTAGTCGTATACTTGGAAAAAAAACAAAATCTAATCCATATTATCCTAAAAATCGGTGTCAATTACAAAATTGAAATAATTCCATGGAGTCAATTGTAAAAGATTCAAAGTTAATGATGGTTATCCGCAAAGCAGCATTTAACCCTTCCTAAATAACAACAATGTCCCCAAAAGACGCATGTCGGGTTCTAGGCAAAAACTACTCGTTTAGCGTCTAATTTCAATTAATCACCGACTAATCTATCCCGGCCTTTTTAGACCCCCGCCAATGTCCAAATAGACGCACGTTGAGTTCTAAAAATAAATTGATTGTCTAGCACGTAAGTACGCGTTATTATTAATACGGTAGGAATAGTTTAGTGGGTTAGAGCCCGTATTACGAAATAGGAGGTGCAGAGTTCGTCTCTTGTTAAATGGGTAAATGTGAAATCACTTATACTATTTTATAATATTTTAAAAAGAAAGAACTTAATATCGGCTAGATTTTAAAAAGTGTCAAACAGTGTTCTAAAAGCACGAGTCTAAGCAGAAATTAAACGGAGGCTAAACAATACGCCGAGTCTTATACACCTAAATAAATACTAAATAAATGGTAAAATATGACTTATTAGGAGTATTAAACAATTAAGCCGATTAAACCGAAATTAGTATGATAAATCGGTAGACGGATTATATTTGTATTAAAACTGGTAGGGCGTTTGTAAACATTGGTGGTAAATAAACAGAGCTTTTTTCTAATTTAATCTACTAGCCCAGTGATATTCTCATTTTGGCCTATAAGTCCATGCTATTATATTTTTTTAGCCTAGTTTAAAACTCCACAAAGGGTAACGCTTCAAAAGATTAATAAGGGACCCACCAAACCACAAGATAAGTATTTAGAGAAATAAAACACAATGAAGCTCTACTTGGTGTAGAGATTTAAATTAAAAATTAAAAAACCTCCATCATCAAATACTCATGTAATAATTAAATAATAAATAAATAACATTAATAAATAAAAAAATAATGAAGCTCTATTTGGTGTGGAGATTGAAACTAAAGATGCACATTGAAAATTTTAACCGTGGACCATGTTGTTTATATCATTTATTGTACATTTTTTTATTTTGGAGGTCTAATCGTTATTTTAAAAACTAAAGGGGTACATTCAAAAATGTAATTATTTAATTTTGTCTTACCCTTAATTTTGTCATACGGCAAGCATACGACATAAACCCTTCTAGTTTTAAAACTAAAAGGGTACATTCAAAAATGTAATTATTTAATTTTGTCGTACCCTTAATTTCGTCGTATGACAAGTGTACGACTTAAATCCCTTTAATTTTAAAAATAATAATTAGACATCCAAAACCAAGAATTTACAAAGAAATGATATAAATTTTGAAGTTTCTAATTTAAATATATATAATTATAATTATTAAATTTTGTTTATCCTTGTCGTACCGTACCCAAAAGTTTACCCAAAATTTGTAACTTTTGAATTATCGCTGTATCTGTGTCGGGTTGAGGGTTTGTTTAAAGCTCTACACAAGTAAAGCTTCATTGTTATTTATTTATTATTTAATTATTTCATGAGTGTTTGATAAAAGAAGTTTTTTAATTTTTACTTTAAAACTCTACATCAATTAGAGCTTCGTTGTGCTTTATTTCTCCAAATCCTTGTTATGTGGTTTTTGAACGCTGCTCCGCTTTAATTTAGGGCCAAAAGGAAATATCACGAGCTTATAGCCCAAAATGGGAGTTGATATAATAATAACTGGCGCACGGAGTCCACGCGATGCGTGGTGTGATTTGTGGAGCAGTGTTACACGTAATAAGATCATATAAATATATATACTAAATTTATATATATTAAATATTTCTATTTAGGGCCAATTACCTATTTCTGTTTGTAAAGAGAAGAATTTCACCATAGCATTTTGGGAGATAATAGAGAGATAATAAGGGAGAGAGATGGTAACCGTGAAATAACAGTTACTTTTATTTTAACAGTTTATCTTATCATTTTTTTATTTGTAATTTTTCAAACTATCAATACTATTTTGCAAATATTTGTTTCAAGACCTCATAAGACCTGTAGACATAAATTAATAGTATAGATAATAGGTTAAAATAGAAAAAAAAGCTCAAATAAACACCACCGTCGGAAGAGGTTGGATTTTTTGAATGCAAAAAATTTTTTTTACGTCAAAACCGTAAATCATAATTATGAATCGTAATTCAGAATTATAGTTTAGCTTTTTTTTTTGAAAAATAAAATAAAAAGGTAAATCGTGAAAACAGATTGTTTGCAGTCGAAAAATCCAAGCTCCCGTCAGAATCACTGAGAGAAAGAAAGAAGGAGGGAGAGAGTTAAAGTGAAAAAAGAGACTGGATTTTTCGACTGCAAAAAATATGTTTTCACGCCAAAACCGTACAAATTACAAACCGTAATTCCGATTTACAGTTTACGTTTTTTTTTTTAAAAAAAACTAATTACGGTTTGTACTTTGTAATTAGGGCTGAGCGAAAAACCGAACCGAAAAAGATCGAAAAAGACCAAAACCGAAAAACCGAAAAAATTTCGGGTCGGTTTCGGTTTTCAATAAAACCGAAAAAGACCGAAAATAACCGAAAAACCGAAAAATAACCGAAACTGGACCGAAAAAAAACAGTTCGGTTTGGTCTAAAAAATAAAAAAACCGAAACCGAAAAAAACGAACCGAAAAATATACTTTGTTTCGGTTTTGTTAAAAACCGAACTGAACGGAACTAGACGGAAATTAGCCCTATGTGTAATTACAATTACTCCTTGGATGAAAAAATATTAGTTGCAGTCGAAAAATCCAGACTTGAGAGAAAGAGAGGAGTTTTTTGCCAAAATAGGTTACTTGGGACCGAAAATTCCCAGAATGGGCTACCTTTCTTCAAAATTCCCAAAACGGTCTACTTCTGAAAAACGACCGATCGAAATGGTAAAAACGACCGGTCGTTTTTTATCATGAACTCTCTGGAACAATTTGGACAAAATACGATCGGTCGTTTTTACCATTTCGATCGGTCGTTTTTCAGACAAAAAACGATCGGTCGTTATTTACATTTCGATCGGTCGTTTTTATTGTGAACTCATTGGAAGAAATCATACCTAAAACGATCGGTCGTTTCTGAAAAACGATCGGTCGTTTCTGAAAAACGATCGGTCGTTTTTCTTGTGAACTCTCTGGAAGAAATTTGATCTGAAACGATCGGTCGTTTTTTAGAACGATCGGTCGTCTGTTGAAAAACGATCGGTCGTTTTTCACTATCGACCGATCGACTGTAAACAATTTACAGAACAAGAATTTTTTGCACTTTTCGACACTGATTTGACAAAAAATATATAAAAACATGATCCCCTTTTTGAACATGATCTCTTAAAAAATGATGTCGTAAATTAATATGTTTAGTACGAGAGTGTTGGATCGGATTTTTCCAAAGATTTATAGAACTAATATTATCACATAAAATGATGTCGTAAATTAATATGTTTAGTACAAGATGTGTAGGTGACATTTTACTAAACATGCGATTTAAAACAAGTAAATGTCACAACATCCGATTTAAAACGAAGTTAACCAAAGCTAAACGATTAAGGAAAACGAACGATCAAATGCAAGAGAAAAATTGGCCATAGTTTTGCCTAAAAACGGTTAATCGCCACAAATGAAAAACAACACAAATAACCCAATCAACTAGATATATATGCGCACAAGTTATAATAACATCAAAATCGCATTTGTAGAATTATAAATACGCAATCTCACAACGTCATACAATTTAACACGTAATGATAAAGAGCAACATAAAAAAGATTCATAACATAAATGCAAAGCGTTTACTACTTATTACATCAAAAACAACGTTGGAAGAAAATGAAAAACAAAGGAAATACAACGCAAAATAAAAGAGAGGTATTTCTCCCCCTTTGACATCATAAATGAAAAACAAAGGAAATACAACGCAAAATAAAATAACCGCCTAGTCGCGGTGGGAGGTCGCGTCGTCCTCTTCTTCGGCGTCATCGTCGGGACCGGCTAGATCGGGAAAATACCCGTAGAACTTTGCCCGTTGCTTGGCGCTTATCCTATCAATTTCGTCCAAGTCTTCTTGACTTGTGTTCATGGAGCGAAACATGCGTCGGTTGAGTCGCGCATTTTGATATTGGTCGATGTATAGATCGTCGTAGAATTGTTCGGTGCGCGGAGGACGGTTGGAAGATCCGAATTGAGCTTTTCCGCGACCTCGAGTGGGACGAGAAGAGGAAGGCATTATGTGAGACGGGGGAAGGGACTCGGAGGAAATAGGCACATCCTCACGAGCGGCTTGCGGTGTGGCCTTAGGGCCGACATATTCTTCCTCTTCGAGGGAAAGAGTAGTATAGTCGGGGCCGGACACCCGTTTACCAGACCAAGTAATGGTCTTGGCGGTAGTGTTGAATTTTATTGACATTTGGGCAAGATAGGAGGTGTCCCAAATGTGTTTGTCCTTGTTCTTGAACAGGGTTCCACCGGGAACAAGGTTCATGTCTTTTAAGATGGCCGAAATCAAGGCACCGTAAGGTAACCCATTCTTGGATTTCGTTTTTAGCGAATCCATCTTAAAGAATATGAGTGTCGCGAAGTCAAGTTTGACTCGGCGATGGATGCACCCTAAAAGGAAGATGTACTCATTGGTAACATCCGTGAAGTTTGAGGTATGGGGGAGGACAATATGGGAGAGGATATGGTAGGCTAATTTATTTCGGAAGAGAAGGCCGTGGGCTTTGTTAGAGCGATTGTTGTGTGCGGGATGAAATAGTTCATCTTTGAAATCGGTAAAATTAACGATGTTGAGCATTTCGCAAAGTTCGTCACTTTGCTCGTGCACCCCCTCAGCATCGAGGTGTAGAAGATTTCGTAAACGGTCTACACCGTAAACGAAGGGTTGACCATTAAACGATGAACGCACACGGAGTGCGTCATCATGATCCCTATCAAGAACTAGGTTATGGTAAAATTCGTATATATTTTCAATGAAGAAAGGCTCTTTTAGAGTAAGAATTACATTGAGTTTTTGGAAGTTTAAATCTTGCATGAGAAGAGAAAAACGTTCAACAAATAAAGGCATGTCTAATGTAAAGTTAGTCAAAATAGCTCTTTTACCCATTGTAGATGGATAGAGGGGAGGAAGAGAGCCGGAAGAGGCACCGGGGCCCGATGGTGGAGCAGTGGAGGGCCCGGTTCGTCGAGCGCGAGGAACACGGGGGCGGCTCGGGGATGGAGGCACGTAGTCGTCCTCATGTTCGTCGACGATGTGTGATTGAGCTTTCTTGGTGCGAACCATGGTTGGAAATTAAAAAAAATTAGGGTTTAGGACAAATTGGTATTTTGAAAAAAAAGGGTTTTCAAGAAACGGAATCAATCGATTGTTGATTATAAGGATTAATAAGAGAATTGGGTTATATATATGTAGATATTAGGGATTTTTGTAGATTTTGATAGAAAGAGACGATTTTGAAAGAGAGAGAGGGTTGATATAATTGTTGAATGAAATAGAATTAGGGTTTGAAAGAAGTTAAAAGGCTGAAAAACAGAAAAACGATCGGTCGTTTTGTAATTACGATCGGTCGTTTTTGGACAAAAATGTTCCAGTGAGCACATTGAAAAAACGATCGGTCGTTTTTGCATAACGATCGGTCGTCTGTGTAAAAACGATCGGTCGTTGTATACAGCGATCGGTCGTTTTTGGACAAAAATGTTCCAGTGAGCACACCGAAAAAACGATCGGTCGTTGTAGCATAACGATCGGTCGTCTGTGTAAAAACGATCGGTCGTTTTGTAATTACGATCGGTCGTTTTTGGACAAAAATGTTCCAGTGAGCACACTGAAAAAACGATCGGTCGTTTTTTCATAACGATCGGTCGTCTTGTAATTACGATCGGTCATTTTTGGACAAAAATGTTCCAGTGAGCACACTGAAAAAACGATCGGTCGTTTTTGCAGAACGATCGGTCGTCTGTGTAAAAACGATCGGTCGTTGTATACAGCGATCGGTCGTTTTTGGACAAAAATGTTCCAGTGAGCACACTGAAAAAACGATCGGTCGTTTTTGCAGAACGATCGGTCGTCTGTGTAAAAACGATCGGTCGTTGTATACAGCGATCGGTCGTTTTTGGACAAAAATGTTCCAGTGAGCACACTAAAAAAGCGATCAGTCGTTTTTGCAGAACGATCGGTCGTCTGTGTTATATATGTTAATCAAATATATATATTTATGTTAATTGCACTTATTTATTTATGTTGTTCATTCTACTTTTTATGTTAATTGCACTTATTTATTTATTCATACTTAACAAACCAGTTTATCTTCTCAAAAAACAGTATGAAAAAACACTGAGAATAAATATAGATATTTCATCTTAAAAAAGACAATTACAAGCGGAAAATTAAAATAGTACAAGATACATATTGTCTCGTTGATAAGCGTACAATTACAAGCGGACAATTACAGCTAAAATCATAAGCGTCGAGCACGTATTGGATACGGACACTTACGACAATCATGTCCTCGCCCTTGACAACTAGAACATCTCATACGTGCTCGTCTCTCCGACTGATCCATACCATTATGAATACGAGTAGATCTTGGATGACCCCTTTCTCTTACAAGAGTAACATCCGGAAGAAATAATCTATCACATGAATCCCAATAGTCTTGATGCCGAAGAGGACAAAATTGCGCCGAGTACGTACCTTCGTATGATTCAAGAGTGTAATATTTTACTATGTAAGCTTCCCAATCAAGACGGTTTGCAGCGCATACGGAAAACACATGTGAACAAGGGATTCCATCACTCTGCCACTTACCGCAATCGCATTGCCAAAGTGAAAAGTCGACAACTTGAGTATTGCCTCCCCTGGAATTTCTTGAACTTGTACACACGGAATAAACCCCTCTTTCATAATCGAAAGTAACATTGGTATGACCAATGTCGGACCTGCGTTTCTCTAAAATTTTGAGGATATTGGGACCATATCTTGTGTCGCTGTTTCTCATCCCGATTACTATCTTTTTCCGCTCGCAAAAATAGTGTACCAACTTATAGAAAATAAGCTGCACAGCAGCAGTAATTGGTAAATTACGAGCAGCTTTTAAAACATTATTGAAAATTTCAGCCATGTTTGTGGTCATGTTACCATGTCGCCTCCCTTTATCATGAAAATATGACCATTTTTCCGCAGGCTCTTTTACCAACCATTGATATGCTTGAAGATTCATCACTTTTATTGCTTCCATGATTCTTTTCAATTTTCTTTCTTGTAATTCCCAAATGGCGTTCTCCACTAACTTGTGTAAGTCAGGATCTCCTTTGAAAGCTTTCTTAAAATTATCCAAAAAATGATTTGAACAATATCGATGAACAAAACCTTGACCACGCCAAACTCCTCTCACTGCACTTAGAATACCAGCATGTCTATCCGAAATTAGACAAATATTCACGCGCTCTTTAATCACATGTCGCATAATGTTACAAAGAAAATAGCTCCACGAAATTGTACTCTCCTCAGCAACAAATGCACACCCAATGGGAAAAACATGATTATCTGCATCCGATGCCATGGCCAACAAAATCTTACCTTTATACTTCCCATATAAGTGAGTAGCATCAATAGCGATAACTGGCCTACAATACTGAAATGCATCAATAACGGCCTTAAATGTGAAGAAAAATCTGTTCAATACCTCACCCACTGAATTTGTTACCACATCGTAAACTGGCGTTGTCTCATAAGAAGCTACGGTACCGGGATTATACTTTTGAAGCGCTTTCATAAATTTAGGTAAAACCTTATACGAGTCTTCCCAATTTCCAAATATCTCTGCGATTGCTTTTTGTTTACCTAAATAAGCTTTTTTGTATGAAACTGACGTTTCAAAGCGGGCATTCACAATCTCTTTAACTAATGAAATCTTCATCATAGGATTAGTTGTGATGGCATTTCGAATGGTTTGGGCAACAAGATTGGAATCTAAATGGGGATGATCAGTTGTAAGCTCGGCATGAATGCATGTATGAGGACCGTTGTACACCGACACTTCAAAAAATCCATGTTTCTTTCTTAGTGAAGCTCGTAGTTTCCATTTGCATTTTTGAGTTTCGGCCAGTTTACAACGAATTTCCCAAAATTTTGCCTTCGAACTTTTAGTGCAAAAATGGATGTTACGTTTGATTGACCAAAGTTTTATTCCCTTTTTCAATATTTCTTTATCCCTAAATAAAAGACCAATAAAAGGATCATTAACTTGAGGATCCCAAAATCCAGGATACATCATATAATTTCGTCTCTGGTTACCATAATTTTCTTGAGTGTCGAACGGTTCATTAAACAAACTTGACATTGGTTGATGCATAGGAATTTCATCGGGAATAGTATTATTCGGCCATTGTGACCCACTTGATTGGTCGTTTTCATCCTCATCCATATACGAGCCCATTTCTTGTACATTTTATTCGTCATCGTCAGACTCGTTTTCGCTAATATTGACGTCATCATCAGACTCGTCATCTTCATCATCTGGTTCATCTCCAAGTTCTATCTCATTTATATTGTTCGACCAATCAATATTATCTGACAATCGACACACTGCATCCAAATGTGTCAAATCTAGTTCGTTGTTCTTAGAATATACCTCTGGCATTGGCTCTTGTCGAATGGGTGTTCTACTTGATGTACCGATTTCATTAGTGGAAAGAATATTATTATACAACCCGTAATCTTGATCAGAAGAGTAAACTTGCTCAATTTCAACATATAACTCTATAAACGTTCTTCCATTTTCTTCTATTAACTCAAGCATGGTTTCCAACGAATCATTATCAACAACAGCCAATCGCATATATTTAAACTCAGTAAGTGTAGTCAGATGTGGATAACGACATGTTAAACTCAAACGATTTGAAGTCGATGATACATCAAGTTCCTTAAACAATTTTTCCAAGAATTTGTCGTATGTCGTGTTTCTAGATACCTTAAAATTTTTTTTATAAGAAA
Organism: Primula vulgaris; assembly: GCA_963920805.1. Taxonomy (NCBI): domain Eukaryota; kingdom Viridiplantae; phylum Streptophyta; class Magnoliopsida; order Ericales; family Primulaceae; genus Primula; species Primula vulgaris. Next base: position 8,076,784 of record OY987219.1, read on the forward strand.
TATCATAAGATAACCCCTCGCTAATAGTTTCCATCATCGTACCTCCCCAATAACACATAATTGTAGGATTTTTCATTTCGATAACCTAAAACACACAAAAAAAAATTCAAATAATACTCCAAAAACACACACAAAAAAAAACTAAATAAGATTGAAAATAGTGGAAACTGTGTTGAAAAATAGTGGAAAAAACCGAGTCTTTACAAAATATTGACTCTTACATAAACATAGAGCCTCAACAAAATATCGAGGTTTTACCTGTTTTCGAAGAGCTCTGAGATTTGCCCTAAAATGATCTAAGAGTTCTGGTTTTTTTTCCAGAGTATTCTGGAAAAGTAGGTCTGCAAAAGAGATGAGTTTTTTTAAATAGGAAGTATTTCTGAAAAACGACCGATCGAAATGGTAAAAACGACCGATCGTTTTTTGTCCAAATTGTTCCAGAGAGTTCATGATAAAAACGACCGGTCGTTTTTACCATTTCGATCGGTCGTTTTCCAGAAGTACACCAGGAAGAAGCTTAACCCATTGTGAGAATTTTCGTCCAGCCTATTTTGGCAAAAAAACTCGAAAGAGAGGGAGAGTTAGAGAGAGAAAGAGAGAGAGATGGACATCATAAAGGCGGAGTTGCTAAAGAAGAAGGCGAGGCTAGCGGAAGACACCGGCGGCCGTAAATTCTTCAATCGCTCCCAAATTGATCACAATCGCATTCAACGTCTCAAAAACCAAGAAAAACAACAACACAATCAAACCCAATCCCTACCAAAAATGCCCCATTCAACTAGCACTACCGTACCTGACCCGATTTCTTCCAACCCTGACCCCGACCCTACCGCCACCTTATCATCCTCCAAACCTCCCATCCACCGTCCGTTAACCGATGAAGAAAAGATCGATGCGCTCGATCTTCCTAAAAACGAGGTGTGTTTTGTACTTTTCAATTAATCATTACTTATTTCATTCTAGAGGTATAGGTCCGGGGTTGTCACCGATAGGGTATGGTTTTTGGAGGGTGATTTTGTCACCTTAAGTTTGGACCGAAAAAGTTTTACTTTTTAGAATTTAGGGTGTAATTTGTAATTTTTTTGAAACTTTAAATGTTACATATTTGAAATCGTGGGAGAGGGTGCAGGATTATGACCGTCGACTGATGGGTATTTTCGGACCAGGGGTGTCACTTTTTTGAACTTTGGGGTGCGTTTTGTAGGTTTATGAAAATTTACATGGTTTATAATGTTTATATTTGAAATCATGATTCATGGGTGAAGTGTGGGATTGTTACAGATAGGTATTTTCGGACCGATACTGTCACTTTTTTATTTTATTTTGGGGTGTGTTTTGTAACTTCATTATACTTTGGATGATACATATTTGAGAACGTGGAAGATTTCTGGGATTGTTGCTTGGTAGATTTTAGCATATCTTTTGTATTTTTTGGAGGGATTTTATAAAGAAAAACGGCAGAGGTCCGGGATTGTCACTGATAGGGTATGGTTTTATCTACTCAAGTTTGTTGTATAAGGGTCACTTTTTAGAATTTAGGGTGTGTTTTGTAATTTTATGAAACTTTAAATGTTACATTTTGAAATCGATAGGTGGTGAGGAGGCTGAGGCTGCTGAGGCATCCCGTAACGGTGTTTGGGGAGGATGACGTGGCGAGGCTCGACAGGCTGAAGCTTGTGTTGAAGACGGGGGAGTTTGAAGTTGATGATGGGGACATGACTGAGGGGCAGACGAATGATTTTCTGAGGGATATTGTGGACTTGAAGAAACGTCAGAGGTCCGGGATTGTTACTGACAGGTATATTTGGACCCGTACTGTTGTTTTTTTTAATTTTATTTTGGGGTGTGTTTTGTAGTTTTATTATACTTTGGATAATACTCCGGGATTGTTACTTGATAGATTTAGCATATGTTTGTATTTTTTGTGAGATATTGTGGATTTGGAAAAAAAACAACAGAGCTCCGGGACTGTTATTGGTAGGTATGGTTTATTGGAATGTGATTTTGTCACCTTAAGTTTGGAGTGTCACTTTTTAGAACCTGGGGTGTATTTTGTAGTTTTAGTGCAGTTTTTATGAGTAACTATGAAGGGTTACTTGCTCTTCCAGAGTTTGCTAGATTGGAAAATTAGTGCATAATATTTCTGTGAACATTCTAATAAGCAAGAAATGCTTAGAAATTTGTTAGTGATTTAATTACACAATTTAGTGATATGATTTGTTAGTCTTGCCAGTTTGTGATACCTCTTTTTCTCCGTAAACAGTTTAACTTGCAAATGATTGGACTAAAATTGGTGGGACGCTGACTTCCCAAAGCCTCAAAACTCTTATACTGCATTAATCTAGCAAAACAACATTTAAATAAATAAATTAAAGTACTTACAATATTGTAACAATTTTATTATACCATAGAAAGAGGAAGAAAACTGAGGATGGAGGAGATAAAGATGGAGGTGGCGATAAGGATTTGAGCGAGGACGGAGATTCATCAGACCCTGATCACGATGAGGACTTAAAGCGGATGAAATCAAATTTTGAGAATCTTATTGACGAGGATAAGATTGTGGTGTTCTTCAAAAGGCTGTTGAATGAGTGGAAACAGGAGCTCGATGAGATGGGTGAGACGGAGAAGAGGACGGCAAAGGGAAAGTCAATTGTGGCCACATTCAAGCAGTGCGCTCGGTACTTGGCTCCTTTGTTCAGGTTCTGTAGGAAAAAGGTAATCTTTTTTTATACTTAACAGTTTACACTGTCCTCTTTCTTAAATATTTTCATATTCCAGATTGCACCTTTAACGCGATCATAATGATTATTTACTCATCAGGTCTGTCTTTTGGATTTATAAGTTTGCAATTAAGTAGCTCTCTCTTAACCATGTTCTTATCCGGGAGTTGAAATTATTAACCAAACGTTATTTACTGTACTTTTGCTTGTTTAATTTCAAAATATACCCTTGATGAATAGCTTTCTGCATGATAATACCAAAGAGACTGATTGTCTTTTTAGAAACATCTAAATACTGAATTGTTCTGCCAAAGGATATTAGACCGTGGAACGGAGAAAGTTGGTTCCATATTTGCATATCACAAGTTCACAACTCTTGGGATTTAGTCTATCTAGGAATGATACTTAAAAAAACGGCTACCGATACGAAAAGGATAGGCCGCGATTACGTGGATGCAGTATCTGATACGTGATTTGGAGTATCATTAACTTTTTTCTCCCTTTGACCGACCGGATACGTCTTAGATACGGCACTGATATGCCACCGATACGAGTATCCAATATGTTGGGCCAAATTTGAGGGTTTTTTTTAATAATTTTGAAAAGTGAATATGCAGTTATCTACTCATTTGATACCAAAAGGCTCTATCGAGAGTCTATTTCATGACCTCCGACTCAACATGTATGACTAATGCATGAATTTGACATCATTCTTTTCATATTTATATTTTGAATATCTTATGTAAATCTTTGAATTCATAAAAAAATAATTAATACCAAAAGTAATTAACGTATCCTAGCCGTATCGTATGCTAAATTTTCAAAAAGAATCGAATCAGTGTATTGGTATCGTATCAGATCGATACCCGTATCTGTATCTGTGCAATAGGATTTTGTTGAAGTTGAATCCTCAAGAAAAATGTTTAGTCAAAAGTAGGAGCTCAGGGAATAGTAAATAAGTCTGTATTGTATATTTGTGTAATAAGTGGCCTGTGGGTAAGCAAGGTTAATTCCTTTTTGGGTGCGTTTAGTATGGGGAGATTGTTTGAGTGTGCATAGCAGTTAGATAAAGCCTAAGGTATACCTTTTTGTTTGAATGGCCGAAAGTATGCCAAGTATGAGAGACTACATAGTAAGTGGTTGGGGTGATAGCTAAGAGAGAGAGAGGACTCTATTGCATCGATGATTAAAATCAATAATCTTGATGACAAGAAATCCCCTATTTTATGTGGTATTTGTAGCTGGCATTTGGCAAATGACCCAAAGTAGGCCTCCCTAACTATGAAATTTCATATTTGCTCACATTAGATACACATGTGTGATAGTGCGCATGTGAACGTGCATATGGTGTTGAAGTCATTGATCACTTAATAAGTTAATTTGAACGTGCATGTTAAGTTAATATACTATGATGAAATTCGGAAAAAAAAATGGTAGGTGCCATGTAAAAGGTTAAACCTCTTTGTAAGGCTTTCATTTATCAGACAGACAATCTTTGTTTTAGTTGCTTGAGGATTTTCTGCAGCCTTTTATCTCAGTCTCCAATAGGTAGAAATTGCCTCATGAAACTAATCTTTTTCCACTCTATTAAGCGGAGAAACCTGATGCGCTTCATATCAAAAGTGGTTTTTCATTTGTTGCTCCTCTTAATGTAATAGTCGACAATGTTGATGATTCTAGTTTGATGCATATTGCATAAGCAAACCCAAGCTCTTTCTTTAGTTTCAATCCAAACTGAAGCTGGGAAAAACTACCAGCGTGGTCTAAAATTCTTCTTATAAGTGAAGTTGACGATTTTTACTGATCAATGGTGTGGAGTTTCCCTTCCCAATTTATTGTGAAAACTTCCTTTTGGAGTTATCTAAGGGATTGGGAGTTAAAGTTCTAAGCTCAAATCTTGTGAGGCTGTTGAACAACTACTTTCATTATCTACACTTGTTTAATCTTGATGTTGTAAAGGTGTTAATTGAAGTAATACCTTTGGGCTCTCTCGCTAATTAGTCTACCAATCAGAGGAAAAACTCATAGGTTAATACTTGATACTAATTAGTTAAGGAAACCCAAAATTTGTAACTATGCTCTATAATCTTTTTAATATGTTTGTACATTTATTTTCACATTTGTCATATTGAGTCCCCAAACTAAGCCTATGTAGGAAACAAAATAGAAGTAATGTTAGGTTAGAGTACTAATTGATAAGTTTTATAAGTTAATGTACAAAAACGAAATCTGACAGTACGTTAGTTTTTATAAGCACATGATTAACCCGAAGAAGAACCTTATTACAAAATAATCAATTTCTGAAATCGCAGCTACAAAATTGATGTTTCATTAAATCACTTGCAGATACTTCCGGATGATATTCGCCGAGCACTGATGGTGGTGGTTAACTGCTGTATGAAGCGGGACTACCTAGCGGCGATGGACCAATACATCAAAATGGCTATCGGGAACGCACCTTGGCCCATCGGAGTCACTATGGTTGGTATTCACGAACGTTCGGCACGTGAGAAGATCCACACCAACAGTGTGGCCCATATTATGAATGACGAGACAACTCGTAAGTATTTGCAATCTGTTAAGAGGTTGATGACCTTTTGCCAACGAAAGTACCCTGCTATGCCGTCCAAAGCAGTTGAGTTTAATAGTTTGGCCAACGGTAGTGATTTACAAGCCCTTTTGGCTGAAGAAAGGTCTCATGGTGGGCCTAACAAAGGATCGGAGGAGAGGCTTATGCTAATGCCTGCCTCGAAGGATATATAGTTGTTATTATACTTGTGTGGTTTTGGTTTATCTGGAATTGGTACTTTTCAGATTTTTAAAACTCTGGTTCGAGAAGAAAATGATATTGTAGTCTTCACAATCTTTTTTTCACTGTGGCTGCTGAAATCGGCATGGTTGTAGTGCTTGTTTCGTTACAACTTCTACGGAAAAAAAGTGTATATCTGTTTTGGGTGAAAAGGAGTTGAGAGTCTAGCAAATTTTATGTCAAACTGTTTTAGTCTGGAAAGAACAAGAGATGTGGAAAGCCAAATGCATGCATATCAGTTAAAAACTAAAAAAAAACATAAATGGCGATTTCAGGAGCTATATCGCTAAACAAAGCTGAATTGTTGTTTTGTTTTCAGGATTTGCAATATTCTACTTTTGTTCCCGTAAGTGAAGTCTGCTATGTATTTTTTCTCCAAATCTTAGAAACCAATGTATTTTATTGAGAGAAGGTTGTCAGGAAATTATAAGATTTTTAAACCTGTCATCATTTATTGTATTGCCGTTTTGAAAATTGAGGTCACTTCAAGTATCAAGATTACGATGGTATTACTCAAGTGACAATCGAGTTAGATCCAACAGACTTTTGCATGATGACCAGATTGTTGTACGATACTAGCAAAAATAAGTTCTCCCAAATACCCAAACTGCAACCTAGTCTGCTTAAAAGTAGTTGGTGATAAAATTTTAATTTGTCCTACAATATTTTTTTAGTACCTCATGATCAGTATGAAACAGAATAAAACAATGTAGATGATTTATCCCAACAGTATTGGATTTCAAATTAACATAATAGTACCAATATTAAGTAAAAGACGAAGAAAATCTAATTATCGTTGTTGTCTCGAAGTTATCCATTCATCCCCTAGGTGTATCGGGTACATCAGACATCTCATGAGAGCCCTCCTCGTCGACCAGAGAGTGCAAGACGGCGGTTGGGTCGTACTGCTTAATCACCAAGACAGATGCAGTTGTAGAAAACTCAGATGAGGCTAAGAAACTTCCAACTTTCCCGAGCTCAGGGCTATCACCTTTACACGCGAGCACAATTGTTGGTACCATCATTCCAACTATGAACAAGTTACATTTGCTCAATTCTTTCAATGCCACAATCACATCCTCTTTGCTTCCGGTCACTCTCTCCTCAAACGAAATCCTTGAGTTCTTCCTTGCAACGCACTCTGAGAGATACGTATCGGCCTCTTCAGTAGGGGTCTCGTTTGGTTTCTCAGTGTTTCCTACCATAGCGAACTTCACCACTGTTAGGGCGATCCCAGGGTGCTCAGCCATCCTCATACCGTATGCTAGTGCCTCACAGTCATCTAATCCACCGAAAAATGGGACCACAATGGAGTATGAGACCTCGCTGGCTGATACTTGGGTGGTCCCACCCAGGCCTCGGTCGACTAGGATGCCAACAGAGCATGGTGCGTGAAGGATCACGTTCTTGTTTACCTGCAATATAACCGAAAGGGTGTTAATTGAATAAGCAAAATATACGATCAACACTGATTTTCACTTTGCAAAATGTTGATTCTCCAACTCACTTGGACCTTTGTTTATATTTACTACTACGTATTATTTTATTTTGCTTTCGTTTGGTTTTAGTCAGAAACCATCCCAACAGGGTTGTTCTACGTTTAACTTTTCATGTTTGATTCAGTACGTAAGTGATCGTTACATTACCATCTGGAAAGAATGCCCTAGGGACTCCATGGCTCCATCCACCCTTTGGTGCTTGTGGAAAGGTAATATTATAATTGAGGCACGTTTTTGGGACGCACTCGTGCATATATCCTCATGGATGCTCTCGAGGGCGGATATGGCCGTCATTGGGCGAACTGTGACGGTGCTAAGCTGTTGATAGGCCTCGAACGCGATAACCTGATGCAAAATTAAGGATATCTTAGTCTGGTGCCATGTCATCATGAAAAAGCAGAACGAGTCATTTGATATCATATATTCTCATCCCTTGATTTGCTGCTATCTTATTAGTCAAAATTGTTACTTTTGCTATTTGAATATCTAGATAGATAGTGTACTGGCTTCTTCAAAGATAAAGCCATAATCGCTCATTTCCGAATAACTCATTCAATCTTTGTTAGGTAGTAGTCGTCTAAATGGTCTTGTTTGGTTGCAGCTTCTAGGCAAATATTGTTTGGTTGCAGCTTCTAGGCAAATAAGCGGGATATTTTTGAGATTTTGAAACAAATCAGGTTCATTCAGCGTAAAGCTTCAAGCTAATTCAAGCCAAAGCTCGGCTTTTAAGCTGGTGATCTAGATGCAGTTCAGATTTTAAGTGAAAAAAAAAGCAAAAAAAGCTAACTTATAAGCTGCAAGCAAACAAGGCCTAACTAGAGCTAGTATGTAATATGTTTGAAGTTACTGATGAGAAAGCAGTGGTTTTCCTTTTGCATCCATGAACAAAGACAGATAAACGATTGCAGAGAGTTTATATGTCAGGCTTATTTGTCTGCAGCTTCTAAGTATTAGTTGTTGTATGTATAGGAAAAAGCTGATTTCATCCGGCCATAAGATCAGAAAGACTTGAATTTTTAGCTGATCAGCCAAATGTTATCCAGCTCTTAAACTGAGAAACAAAAAAAAGGTTTCAACTTGTAAGATTCATTACCATCCGGTCAGTATTATCCTCGCCCCTTGTGTTAAAAAAAGGAAGCCCATTTCTTCTAGCCTTGTGGACCATGTTGATAGCTGAGGACCGTTCTGAAAGCTCCATTAAATGCATTGCGTATACGGTGAGTCCACGTCTGCGGGTCCCACGAGAAGACTCCATGAGGTTAATCACGGATGGGATGTTTCTTGTACTGTGGAAGCAAGCAAGGATACGAAGCTCTGTATCTAGGTCTTTGCGTTTTACAGAGCGGTTCTTGTAGGGTGCAGCCCTTCTAGCTGGTTTATATATCGCCATCACGATTGGGGTGGTGATGAATGTTGTGAATAAAGCCATCATGACTAAGATTGCAAATGTTTGATCATTCAAAACCTGCATATATAACAAAAATGTTTTGTTGAAAAATAGCAAAAACCGGGAAGGAAAAACAAAAAAGTACTTCTTCGGTTTATTTCTGCTAGATCTGGTACTATTATTTTAGATGTTTTTGTATTTATACTTTTCCATGATTCATGATTGTCCAATATTCTGCTGATATGATGTTGTTGTCTCACGGTTTAGGTTTGCTACATCGATAATAGAAATATGAAATGATGGTGAATCATGAAAGTTATTTATCACTAGAAACAATTTCAAAAGTTAACAGAATTCGTTATATAAGCGATATTTCTTAATAAACTAGTCTCCAAACAAAGAAAAACTAGCAAGTAAAGGAGGATAAAAAAACTATAAAGCACAAGTATTAAGTACTCTACTTGTATAGTTGGATGGCTTATTATCTGAGTCACCATTAATATAGACTTTCTTACATTATTTTCTTATACTAGGAGTAGGAGATGAAAGCTGGCATTTAGCCCTGCTTATAATCATTTTGGAAAATTTTGTCCTACACATTTGTTAAATATGGTTACATACCAGCAAGAAGTGAAATTTAATTGTGAATTTAATGGTACATTTACTGGCAATCAGACCCATGTTTTCCAATCCTGTATCTGGTATATGCACTGCTTTTGCAGCCAAACATATAACTGGTAATGAAGCCTAATATCTGTCACGTACACCATTTATATCACAATCTTTCATAGTAACATTGAAAAAATTAGACCCATGATTATAAATGTGGTACCAAAATTAGTAATCACTCCAAACCGACCATTTGCAACTTGATACGTAATAAATGTTTCCAGTAATAGAATTTCTTAAAATTTAAATATTATTTTCTTACTTGCTTTGCTAATTATTTTCATACCTTTAACAATTAACACAGATCCTCTTATCAAAATTCAAAAGAAAGCTATAACAGATATGCTAGTTTAGTTTTTATATACCATGTACGAGGGAAAAAAAATGACAAATAAAATCATGTACCTTCCGATCTTTGCCAATGTTGAGAACAATAAGTTCAACCAACCCTTTGGTATTCATGAGAAATCCGAGGGTCACCGCCTCCCTCATTCGAATCTTGCACATCATCGACACAATAATCGTGCCACAAATCTTCCCGAAACAAGCCGTTACTATAACCAACACAAGCAACCCCCATGACTGTGCCCCACTAATCGTGGCCACATTCGTTTTCAACCCACTAGAAACGAAGTATAAAGGCAAAAACAGTCCTCCAATTAAATCCTCAATCTTCTCTATAAGCACTCCAGCAAACTGCCCATCTTTCGGAACTATTAACCCAAGGACAAACGCCCCAAACAACGCATGAATTCCAATAGTATCGGTCACAAACCCCATCGCCAAAACCAATGTTAACGTGATACATATGTATAACTCTTTTACGGGCTCACCATCAGGGGATCTTCTAGCCATGAGAGAAAGTCCAGGTTTTACAACAAAAACTGAAAAAAGAATGAACGCAACACCGCATAGGAGGACCCAAACGGAGATCAATGGTGAGGTGCTGTCGCCAGAAAGGGCGATGGCTAAGGCGAGGAGGATCCAGGCGGCAACATCATTGACCGCAGCTGCTGACATGGCCATTCGGCCTACGTCGGTGGTCAATAGCTTGAGCTCAGCGAGGATACGTGCGAGGACTGGAAATGCGGTGATGGAGAGCGAAACTCCCATGAAGACTAGGAACGGGCCTTGCGCAACACCTTGATTCATATTCATTAAGTTTAGGAATAGAAAATAGAAAATTTATTACTCAATAAAATTATGCAAATTATAAAAGATAGCGGTTGTTTGCTTGCAACTTTGAAGCAAATAAGTTGTCACTAATTTTTTTTTGAGATTAGGGATTGTCAAATTTTGTTGCAAAGCTGTCATCAAGTGAAGATATCCGTTGTGGAAACTAAAAAAGCGTCACATTTCCGTCTCCTTAGAGTGTTGGGGAAAAAATCTGTCATCATTTCCGTCTAGGCTGCAAACCTTTTTTATAGCGTTTTTAAGCTATGGAAGAAGTTAAGTTCATCAACTTAAAGCTTCTAGTTTTTTTTTCACGCAAAATAGAACACATAAGCCCACCTTCTAATAAGCCGATCAATCAAAATTCAAATACAATGAGATTATCAGCCAAAGGAAAAGAAGTTTAAAAGTTACAACCAATCAAGGCCTTGAACAATATAATAATGATAACGACAATAAACACCTTTATTAACAGTGCTGCGGAGGATGACGGAGGTTCCAATGCCAAGGATGAAAGGGAGGGAGATTCCCGCTAATGCTATGCCAAGGGCTTTTTTGCCAGTGCGACGAATAGAGCGCATATCGAGCTCAAGCCCAACAAGGAATAGGAAAAAAAGAAGGCCGATATTGGCTAGGGTGTCAAGGACCGTCAAGCTGCGTGGAGGGAATACGGTGTTGAGGAATGCCTTGCTCCGTCCGAAAGCTGACGGACCTAACAAGATTCCTCCCTGTAATCACCATTTTACAAATATTAAATGTCAAAATAGTGATCGTGTAAATTTAAGGAAGCATTCGTGATATCTTCCTAAATCCTTGATCATGGAGTTTATAAGGAAATTGTTTGCGTTCATTTTATTCCTGCTGAAATGCTACAGTTTTTTATCATCAGATTATTAGTTTAGCAAGTGTTCATGATGGTTTATTATGACACTTGAATACTTTATTAGACTTGAAATTCAATATATTTGTCATGCACGTATCAGAAAATCATTTCCAAATGTCAATGGTATATTCCCATTATTAAAAGAAATTAAATGTGTGTTACATGCGAGAACCTGAATGTACTTTGATAGTCCTATGAAATGGCATAAACTTAATGGTAAATAAATGACATTATGTCAATATGGCATGCTAAAGATTTCTCATGTTAAACCATTATTAAATCAATAAATGACATTATTCGAAAAAAAATTCATATCGTTGATTCCGATCCCAAAGAAAGAATGAATAAACGTTTTCCTTTTTATGTACATAGATTATTTTTAAAAATTATAAATAAAATAAATACGTGCTTCAATTTATTTACCGATGATTCAAAATAATCTTTCACAGCACTTTTTAGGTTTTCATTTGTTTACGTTGATTGAATACAACGAAAGCAAAGTTTGCTTTATAGTTAAATAATTTAAAACCACATATAATCTTGTCCCTTAACACATATATAGCCATGTAGCTTAAACAGGCAATCAAATTATTGTTCTTTTTTTGATAAGCAATCAAATTAATTATGTGGGAGGATGATGGCATTTATATATATATATATATATATACGTGTATGTTAGATCCAATCTTATCACTGAACAACACGTGATCCAATTCCAAAACAATCAAAACGATTTTGAAACCATCATAGGGATAAGGCTAATTCGAACCGAAAATTTAAAATCTTCTTTAAATAAAAATAAGAAGAAGAAAAATGGAACAAATTTCTTTGCGCAGATGAAAATAAGAAAAAATATTTAACTTACAATAATCTCGGCAATAACCCTGGGTTGTCTCAGGGGCTTAAGAAGGTAAGCTAATGATCTTGTAAACGCGACGACCAAGCATATCTGAAGAATAGCCAACGGTAGCGCATAGTCCAATGGATTCTCGTGTTGGAACGCACCGTTTGATGTAGCCTTCATCGGCTTAGGACACACGGGACAATGTAGGTCCGTAGCGTTCATGGTCGCCATCTTTTTCTATTATTATTCCCTTACGAAGACGAAACGTATAAATAGGAATTATTGGAATGCAAGGGAATGTAACGAAATATGACGAAGATGGAGACCACTAGCTATTTTCTTTCAACCCATGGAAATATTAGAGGAAAATAAAAAATGCTTTGAGGTTTATTATATATGACAAATAACTAAAGCCCCCCTTCTTTAGGCCTTATTGTATTTGGAATTTGAATGGTTTTTAGCCAAATAAAGAGGAGAGGTGGTCTACGTCTTCACTAATTATAGGAAAAACTAATATGGATGAGGAGTGTCAAATTTTATAGGTTCATAGAACTTAGAAACTATGTATAGATTTTGGTAGTTACATATGGAAACCCTTCATATTTTCCTATTGGATTATTACAGCTTGAATGTACTTTTTAACAATTTTTTGGTGAATCAGCTTTTACTATGGTATTATAAATTTTTTTAAATCTTCTATCCCTATTTTCTACCCATTCCGTGTCACATTGCTTATTTTCATTCAAATTTTAAAATATTTGGACATAATTTATATATTTATTCCAAAATAAATTGCGTGTGGATTTAGATAATTTTTTTAAGATTTAATATTTAATTTACAATAATTTATACATTTATTCCAAAATAAATTGTGTGTGGATTTTTTTAAAAAAATAATTATTGGAATGTATTGATACATGTATTCTAGTAATTATATATTGTTTTTCAAGTTTTTTGGAAATTTTTTTTTGAATAAAATAAGTAATGGGAAACAGAAGTGATAAAAAATAGAGATGGAAGATTTGGACTCATTATAATTATAAAAAAGGCATTTGTTGCTGGAAAATGAATGGATTTGTTCATTGAACCTTGAAAGAAATGTATAATTGGTGAAATAATTAATGGTGTTAAAGAAGGAAAGTAGCGATATGTTTTGTAAAGTGATTAATTCAATGAAGATAGAAATGTGCTTTCTCATCAATTTTTATTCTCAAGAACCTTATCTAATGATCAGTAAAACGGATACATGTAATTAATCAAATGAAAAAGAACATGCATTTATTTAAATTTTCAATAAGAAGTGAATCAGATACATGATTTTTATTTTTATCAACATGTACGTGTGTCCAAATAAGCAAATAATGATCATAGCTTGAGACAGTGGAAAAAATAGAATCGCAACTTAATTATAAAATAAAATAAAAATAGAATTGCAACTTAATTAAAAGTTTCATTCCCTTATTAATTCTTAAACTGTATCTTGAAGAATGACGTAAATTGATGACATTAATTTGTTGTTCTTATAAAGGGATGAAGATCTCACATGTGATCAGAAACACTATTTCGAATTTTCGATGATTATCATCAATCAGAAACACTGTATCTTGAAGCATGACGTAAATTGAATTTTTAGGGTAATTTTGTATTGTTACATTATCTACAACTTAATTAAGAATTAATTCATTAAACTAATTAACGATTGGTTCATTTTTCCTAACTAATCAAAAAAAATGAAAAAATTCCAGAAAATAAAAACGGAAAAATGAAGAGAAAAAAAATCCGCAAAAATAATTAAAAAAACTTTAAAAAGGAAAAACCCCGGAAAAACATGAAAAAAATCTTTAAAACCCCAAAAAATCAAAAAAAAAAAACCCCAAAAAATATAAAATCAACAAAAACGCAAAAAAACAACAACAGTCTGACTCGTCTTAATTCATATTAAAAATAGTCCGAGTCATTTTAATTCATTTTAAAAACAGTATTGAATAGTTTTAAATCATTTTAAAAATAGTCTAAGTCATTTTAAGTCATTTTAAAAACAGTACAAATCGTTTTAAGTAATTTTAAAAATAGTCCGACTCGTTTTAAGTCATTTTAAACAGTCTGAGTCGTTTTAAGTCATTTAAAAACAGTCTGAGTCGTTTTAAATAATTTCAAAAACAATCTGAGTCATTTTAAAAATAAACTGAGTAATTTTATAAACAATCTGAGTCATTTTAAAAATAATCTGAGTCGTTTTTAAGTCATTTTAAAAATAGTCTGAGTCATTTTAAGTTATTTTAAAAATACTCTGAGTCGTTTTAAGTCATTTTTAAAACTGTCTGAGTCGTTTTAAATTATTTTAAAAACATTCTGAGTAATTTTAAAAACAGTTTGAGTCATTTTAAATCATTTTAAAAACAGTCTGAGTTGTTTTAAGTCATTTTAAAAATAGGCTGAGTCATTTTCAGTCATTTTCAGTCAGTTTAAAAACAGTCTGAATAATTTAGAAACAATGTGAGTAATTTTAAAAATAGTCTGAGTTATTTCGAGTCATTTTAAAAACAGTCCGAGTCATTTTAAAAACAATCCGAGTCATTTTAAGAAATTTTAAAAAACAGTATGAGTTATTTTTAAAAACAGTCTGAGTCATATTTAAATCATTTGAAAAACATCATGAGTCATTTTCGGTAAGTTTAAAAACAGTTCGAGTCATTTTAAAAAACAGATCGAATAATTTTAAAAACAGTCCGAGTCATTTTTAAGTCATTTGATGTCATTTGAAAACAATTACAATTTATTTTAAAGTTTTTAACATTTTTTGGACTTTTCGGTTTTTTTCAACTTTTTCAAAAAAAATTCATTTTTTATGAGTTTTGATTTATTTTTATTTTTCTTGGTTTTTGTAAATTTTTTTACCATTTTTCGGATTTTTTTCGGGTTCCCGGTTTTTTTAACGTTTTTCAGTTTTTTATGATTTTGAATTTTTCTTGTTTTTTTTTTATTTTTTTACCATTTTTTGGGTTTTTTTCGGGTTCCCGAATTTTTTGAACGTTTTTTCATTGGTTTGTGATTTTGGTTTTATTTTTATTTTTAGGTTTTTTAATATTTTTTTTTGTGATTTTGGATTTTTGGATTTTTCTTGGTTTTTTTTTATCATTTTTCGGAATTTTTTCAGGTTCCTGATTTTTTTAAAGGTTTTTTTTTCATTTTTCATTTTTATTTTTTGAGTTTTTCCTATTTTTTCCATTTTATTTTTATTTGGTAATTAGGTGGGTGACCAATTCTTAATTAGTTTTTTTAAATAATTGAGCAATTCTTAATTAAATTTTATAGAGTGGCCAATCCTTAAATAGTTTTTTTTCGTGGACCAATAATTAATTAACTCGAATTTGGAATCATCATTTAGGATATCGAAGAGAAAATTGATTCGGATATAGTATGCCATTAACATTGTGGCTTTATTTCAAGGACATATATACAATCGAGATGGTCAAAACTTGTATTCATATGAAAGCATATTGATATTTGTACGTACGACTTATTTGGATTAAATAAAAATACAAAAATTAATTGGTTTGGAGTAGGTTGAACGGTGTTATTCTAATCACTTGTTTTAATTATAACAAAACTTGTTTTAATTATAACAAAATGAATTAAAACATAACAAAAGCTTGTTTTGTGTTACTAATACATGGTTAAATGAATTACCAGATTTTTAGACACGTCGAAAAATATCCGAAATGTCGAAATACATATCGGAAAATGCAAAATTTGGGCAGTGAGCTCCCTATATTTTTCGACATGTCAAAAAATGGAGTTTGACAATTTAAATAAAATCACTCTCTAATTGAGGCTTTTAACCAATAGATAAACCATTCAATCACTATAAACGGTAACTATACATCCAATGGACAATTTTGAGTATACAAAAACCGCCAAATAACTCTTCAAAATTCACCAATCACACGCCCAATTACATAGCAATTCAATCCAAAACCAAAGAAATAAAAGGTTTTATACTACACAATTCTTACTTATAATCTTATAAATTCTTGAGTTTATTCTTATTGTAATCTTATAAACAATTCGAGAATATTTGTGTGTGAGCGATACACTTTCGATTCAAATTGTAAAATGAATTATAAACTTATTTGTGAGCAAGTGATCAGATAGAAACTCTGTAAGTAAGTGTATTTTAAAAGATATACGTCTTTTCATTCGGGATACTCATAGAGTGAGTGGGAGATCAATCCGCAAATTAGCTCGTTTTATTGTAATATTGGGAAGAAGATTATAGTGATAACACTCGGTAAAGTTAATTCTGAGAACATGACGTAGGCGGGTTTGCCGAACTTTTATATATCTTGTGTTATTTGTTTTCCTCTAACTCTTACTTTCCACACTTATATTATTGCTTGTTTGATTGCTTGCGTAGCTTAAATAACTAGATTTATATTTATCGTCGCATATCGTTTAGTTCTTAATTCCGTTATTTGGGTGGTTATTTACTCTGGACCTTTATTCACCGAAAATCGGACGTAAATCTTATTCAGACCCTCTAAGGTTAAGGCACTTACGAGTTAGAGGTATAAAACTGATGTTCAATTGAGAGCAATATGTACCAATATAGAGCTCATTATAAAGCTTATTGTTCATTTAATTTGTTCTAACTCAACGCGTGTATGGGGTATAGAATGCTCTTAAACTCATTACTGCTTAACGAGTTAAGAGTAAATTAATTTTTAGTGTATATTTTTAAAAGTAATTCCTAAAAGTTATACTTTCAAAAAATAATTTATTTTTGTGCACATTTCTTCCATTCATTTCAAATTTTTGAAGTGAATGACTTTTTGTTTGATACATTCACTTGAAAAAATTGAAGTGAATGAGTTTTTATTTGTTATTCTGAATTGAATGAATTTTTGTTTGTTTTATAATATTAAAGTGAACGATCTTTTATTTGTTTTTTCGAAGTGAATGAGCTTTTGGTTGGTCCATTCACTTCAAAATATCAAAGTGAATGGATTTTTTGTTTGGTATTTTGAAGTGAGTGATTTTTTTTTTATCCATTCACTTCAAATTTTTGAAGTGAATGAGCTTTTTTTAATGTTTTTTTTAAACGAATGAGATTTTATTTGGTTCATTCACTTCAAAATATCGAAGTGAATAATTTTTTTTTTTGATATTTTGAAATGAATGATATTTTGTTTTATCCATTCATTTCAAATTTTTGAAATGAATGAGATTTTTTAATGTTTTTTTTAAAATGAATGTAATTTTGTTTGGTCAATTCACTTCAAAATATCGAAGTGAATGGACTTTATGCTTGATATTTTGAATTAAATGATATTTTATTTGATATATTCATTTGAAATGAATGAGATTTTTTAATTTTTTTTTTAAAGTGAAAGAGATTTTACCGAAGTGAATGAAAGAAAAATTACACCAAATTAGAATTAATTTTTTGTACTAGCACTAAAAAGGAATTAAGTTTATTTTTTTAAAACTAAAAATGAATTACCCCGATAATTGTAATAAGTTGACGTGACACGAAGAAAATTCCAAAAGAAACTCTCTCTGACCTAAAGTTAGACCCAAACAACCAAAAAAACTAAGTGGTGGCCATGGAGGCCTAATAACCAACCTCTTCTATAACTATGGTCTTATTTGTTGTTATGTAATATTACTACAACTTATTGAAATATAGTGATTATGCGCACGTGCTTCTAAAAAAAATCATTTAGAATTGTTTTTTTTTTGTCATTCGGCAACCCGCATTTACAATTTCTGATTCCGATCCTGAACAATATTGCATATTGTCGTAATTCATAAGTGATGATACAATACAAAAGTTCAAAAAAAAATTGCCCTCAAATTTAGTCTATCTATCAAGTACTCAAGATTCATCCATTCAAATCCACTCAGTTACTCTCAAATTAAAACTGGAAGTACACACGAAAGCTTAAATAATTGTAAGTTATAAAAGCTGCCACGTAATTTTCCTTATCGAATATACACCCAAATCAGTCTATAGTAAACTATATATGTAAATCTAATTCATAACCATTATTTTTATAAAATTTATGATCGATATGACAACTTAGCTAATTCTATCTTTGCTTACAAGCTATTTCCGTACCCAACAGAGGTTTGAGAAAGAAACATACAATTGCGAATTGACAAGAAACATAAAGGCTTGTAAGTGAAACTTCAAATTCTTTGCACTTAACATTAATATAAAAAATATATTTGTAAACGTGGATCAAGTTGTTTATGGGTTTAAGTTGTGGAAGTGGAAAAAATAGCCCTTAGATAGTGCCTTCATTGTCATACAAGAATCAGTCAACCTAAATATTAGCCTTAATTAAATCTAGCATCAATCTTAACATAAACAAATTTCCTAACAATGTGTAAGAATTATTTCTTAACAAATCAATTTACTTGTTTAATTATTCTCAAAATATTGTGCCACATCATTATAAATTTGAACAAGGAAGGATGTTAGTGAAAGTTGAAAGGATTTTAGGCAACTTTAGGAGGATAACTGTAAGTTAGGGGAATGGTGAATATGACTTGACACCAAAAGAAGATGCTTTCTTGTGTTTTGGTTCTATAAGGATAGTGTATGATTTAGTATATAACCATATATGTACAAGCAGATTTAAAGATAATTTTTACCTTTGCCTAAGCAAACTTACACCCTATTTCCTTCCAACTTTTTACCTACCATGAACCAAATAGACATTCAGTTCTTTCATTATGAGTTGGATTCAATCTCTCTTCTCCCCATTAAAGAAGCTATGGAATCGTCTACATTCGACTCGCAGAAGGAGTAAGTTCTAATCCTTCATCGCTTTCCAAACACTCTATTTTTTTTTAGGGTTTTTTATATACAATCCACGTCTTTTATGAACATGTATTCGCAACTAAACCAAAAATAAAAATGTACTCTCAACCCTTTTGTATCAAAATCCCATCCGCAAACTTTTGTACGAACTCGCCATATAATTAAATTCTTCTTCAAATTTTTAGTGTAGTAGACTAGTAGTTCATGACAGTTTTCCCCATTAGTCAACTAGCTAATACTACTGTCTACAAACTTACTTTCACATTTTTGTGTTGCATATTTGTAAGGAATGTTATTGGTTCAAGAATATCGTTATCCTTTCTATCAATTACTAAAGAGATCGTAATCATCTATCTAACGCTCTTTCTTGTAGATAGAGGATTGCATATTCTGTATGAAGATGTTAAGTCGTGTGAATGTGAAGATGTGCAAGTGATGTGGTCGATGCTTATGGAATCCGATACAAGTCATATGTCTGAACATTGAAGTCCTTTTTTCTCTGGCCACTAGCCTGAGAACCAAGTGCCAAACTTATTGATTACTGTTTTGTACATACCACATACGTGTTAACTAAAAACAATTTAGTGATCTCGTGATAAAGTTTCGATATACTCTCTTTTAAAAAAATTCTATAAGAACTGTCTCGGAGTTTAGGCTCCCCGATTTCCCTCTGGCTTGGTTTTATGTGTTATAACGCTAGTACAGTCCCTGTTACTCTTTTTTCGATACAAGTTCATTATTATTTAAGATCAAAGAGTGGAAGTACATAGTTTTTTAGTGTCTCTGGAATATGCTCTAAGGGGTTGTGCAAAATAATGTGATGGAAAGCCACAAATGGTGTCGAGAAACAAATCTCCGGAAACTCACATAACTCATTCTACCCTAGACAACTAATAGATAAGTATATTAAAAAAAAATCGCAATTGTAAGACACATGCATACCAAAACTGGCATAAGGTGGTCATAAAGAACTCTAGAGTACACACAGCTCAATTGAAATAAATTACTATGTCACTCACTTTACATATTATTTATCTCTGTGCAAAATCCCGTATTTTATTTTATTATATCTAGTTACTAATGTTCAATATTTTTAGATTGTTTTGATATTTTGATAACGTGGTGGGGTTGTTTAGTATTTAGCAATTATTAAAATACAGTTTGTAATAAGGAGGGACTAGTAATTAAATTAGAAAGAAAACAAAGAAACTTAAAAGTCAGTCTTTGATTTTCTAACGTAAAATGATTAACTTGTGAAAAAGAAAACGCTCGAATTATTTAGTGTATAAGAGGCAGAGTCATATACCATCCGATAATAATGTATATATATGTATATATACATACACACATATCCTGATAAGTCGGGAGAGAGAGAGAGGCACAAGGAGGTCGAGACTGTCATTCTTTTCTGTAATTAAGATAAACACATCATCATCATCAATTATTAATTTAACTTATAGTTCAGTTTATGTTATAGCAAACCTAGGGTGTAAATCACTCAATCATCTTATAGATGAATTTATGGAATCTGTAGTATCTAAATTCAGTTATTAAGTTTAGTTTGATATATATCATTTGAAAAGTATTAGTTGTTAATCATTCGGAAGTCACAGATGAAAAAGTTACAAAAACTTATAGTTTAAGTGATTGTTATTATAGTCAACAGTCTACACAATAACAGTTAGGCTTCTAGATATATTTCTCAAACTTAAACTACAGATTTTTAGTTGACAGACTTAAGTTGTAGTGAGCAAGTGGTGGTAGCCATGTGATTGTTACCCGAGTATATCACCCTCACCGTCAGGGCTCGAACCATGTCGCCTGCGAAATTTCGCAGGTTTTACCTCCAAATGAGGGATCAATCACATGGCTACCAACCATTTGCTCACTAAACGAATCCCCTAATAAGGAGAAGTGCGGTGACGTTGGCAACTAAACGAATAAGTTTAATTATCAACGGTTAACTTAACGATTATTCGTTAACCGGAACGTTTTAAGGATATTGGCCCATGCGGCTAAACCTTAGAAGAGGGTGAATAAAGTTGTAGGTGTTTTTCGCGGAATTAAAAGTACGTGCAACTAACAACCCAACTATCGCAATTATAAACTTAAGCGTTTAACCAAAGTTTATGAAATGCTAGAATTATTATACGCTAGTAAGAGAATAAGCAATTATAAGTAATGCGTAAAGTAAAGAAAATGGAAAGAAATTGACACCACGATATATAAAGGTTCGGCAAACCCGCATACGTCATCTCTTCGGTATTCACGCTACCGAGTATTTCACTATAATGTTCTTCCGATATTACAAATCCTACCGAGCTAATTAATCGATTTGCTCACCATCTATCCGAGATTTCTACTCTTGATACAAGTGCAAACGAACACGTTTACGAGTCAACGACTCCCCTCAATCTATGAGTACCCAAGTGTTTAATCCTAAAACTTTTACCAACACTTTGGCTTAAAAATCTTCTACCGAAACACTCACTCACAAATGAGCTTATAGTTTGCTCTTTACAAAATAATCGAAATTAAAACAATACTCACAATTTGATTGCTTCTAAATAAGCTAATTTGTGATATTTTATGATGTTCGATCTTGGTTTGAGCTTGTATCGATTTCTCTTCAATTTTACTCTTTTCGAGTTTTTTCTCAACAATGGAGAATTTGAGTGTTTTTAGATAGAGATAGTTTGAAGGATTGATTGGTTTGAGAGTGATTGATGTGTTTTGTAGATGTATAATACAAAGTGTAAAAAAAATAAAAAAATCATATAGCACATGTAGTAGCATTATATAATATAAGTACTAATCTTTAAAATTATTTTTTTTTAGTGAATAATGAGTATTCTAAATCAAAATTTTGTAAAAACACATACACTCAACTGTAATTTTCGTAATAAAAAAAACAAATCCAATTTCTCCAAAAAAGAATATTATACCGGGTCAAATAAATAGTAAATAAAATGGGTTAACCCGGCCCAGTAGGAGCTATATAAACACACACTCTCTCTCTCTTTGCAAAATTAGTATTAGGTTAGATTTTTAGAGAGAGAATCAAAAGCCGCCGCCGCCGCCGCAGCAGATCACCACCATGGTAAATTTACTCACTCATCCATCTATATACATATATATATATATCTAACTATGTATCTATCTATCTTTTTATTTAATATATATTTATCGACCTGACTTTATAAAATTATCGAATTATTTATTGTTATGATATCTATCTATCTATCTATCTATATATATATATATATATATTGAGCTTACAATTGTTGTGTGTTTGAGTTTTTGATAACACATGATTTGAGGGTGCGTTTGGTATCGGCTTTTTTGATCAGAAAGCAATGAGAAAATTGATTGCTTCAAATGAGCTGCATTGTAGTGTTTGGCTCGGCTTCGGTTTTTAACTTTTAATTTTTTTTTGATTGACAAGTCGTTTTTTACTTATTTTAGCTAATAAGTGACCTTTAGATAAACAAACACATTTTATTAGTAAATTTCTGTTTTATTAGAAAGACTCCCCAAAAGCTAAAAAAATCTAATCAAACACCCGTAGCTTTTTTTTTAAGTAAAAAGAGGGAAGAATAAAAGCAGATGCCAAACAGGCACTGAATGCATGATTTTTAGTATTTGGTAGCAAATGAGGAGTTTCAAAAAATATGCAGTCTAGTGTTTGGCTCGGCCTCTGTTTTTTTACTTATAAGCAACTTGATGAGTAATTTTTTTACTTACTTTAGCTAATAAGTGACCTTTAGATAAATGAACACATTTCACTAGGAAATTTCTGTTTTTGGTAATTTTAATGTGCGTATGAAGTCTTTGGTAGCAAATGATTGTTGGCGCGTTTGGTATCGGTTTTTTTTTTGGTAAAAAACCTGCTTCGACAAAAAAAAATGAGGAAATTTTTTTGCTTCGAATAAGCTGCAGCGTAGTGTTTGGCTCGGCCTCAGTTTTTTTTTACTTTTAAGTATTTTGATTTGATAAGTCATTTTTTACTTATTTTGAGCTAATAAGTGACCTTTAGATAATCAAACACATTTTATTAGTAAATTTCTGTTTTTGGTAATTTTAATGTGTGTGTGTGCAGTCTTTGGTAGCAAATGATTGAGGGTGCTTTTGGTATTGGCTTTTTTGGTCCAAAAGTTGCGTATAAATAGTAATTAGAGAAAAAACTTGCTTTGAAAAAGCTGCAGTGTAGTGTTTGTCAGCCTCGATTTTTTTACTAATAAGCGACTTGTACTTTTTTTGGATTGATGAGTTATTTTAATGTGTGTGTGTGTACAGTCTTTGGTAACAAATTATTGAAGACGCGTTTGGTATTAGCTTTTTTGGTCAAAAAGCAATGAGAAAAATATCTTGCTTCGAAAAAGCTGTTGTGTTGTGTTTGGCTCGGCCTCTGTTTTTTTTACTTATAAGCGACATGTAGTTTTTTCTGATAGATAAGTCATTTTTACTTATAAGGGACCTTTTTATAAACAAACACATTTTATTGTAGGAAATTTCTGTTGTTTGTAATTTTAATGTGTGTGCGTGTGCACAACGTTTGGTAGCACATGATTAAGGGCGTATTTGCCAGCTTTTTTGGTCGAAAAGCTGCTTAGAAAAAGCAATTTGGAAAAAAATGTGCATTGTTTGGCTCGGCCTTAGTGTTTTTATTTATAAGTGACTTATAATTTTGTTTTGATTGATAAGTCATTATTAACTATAGCATCCACAATAGTCTTGTAAGTTTTTTCTTTTTAAGTATTGACATATCATCACTTAAAAAGTCTTTGAAAGATGCATAGACATGTTAACTTTAAGACCCACATTAGTGTTAACTTTAACAAAGTCATCTATTTTTTAATTAAAAATTAATAATCTAATATAGCAGTTGAATAAGTAGGAGAGATAGTAGCAATATGCATATAAATATATGGGCAGAAAAAGAAATGAACAGTTAAAGTGGGGTGGGTCAAATCTTTTTGCCACATCGTCCATTAAAATGTTTGTTAACTTTAACAAGTTTTTTAACAACAATAAAGTTAATAGGTATTTTAACTTAACTAAGAGCATCCACACTAGATGTGTTATCTCACTTGTTACATAACATTTTTAGTTAACAATGTATTTTTTCACATTAGTTAAGTTAAAATACCGATTAACTATATTGTTGTTAAAGTTAACAATCATTTTAGTGGATGATGTGGCAAAAGATTTGACACACCACGCTTTAACTGCTGAATTCTTCTCCTGCCCATATATTTTATACGCATATTTCTACTACTTCTCATACATATTCTCCTTCATATTCCCTGATAGTAAACTAAAGGGTAGTGACCAATAAAATTATAGAGAATTGGTCTGTTAGATTATTATTTTTTTAATTAAAAATAGACAACTTTGTTAAAGTCAACACTGATAAGAGCATCTACAATGGTATTGCAAAGTTTTGCTTGTTAAGTGTTGTCACATAAGCAAAAAAGTTGATTTTAACTTACACCATCACATTCTATAGTTAAATTTATTTTGGACACTACAATGGACTAGTTAAATTTCACTAGAAAAACCATATATTAATATTGTATTTGAAAAAGAATGAATGTTTACTCATAGTATGAGAAATACATAGTACTACCGTGGCCTCTCATGATTAAACTAAACAAATAAATTAATTGAAAGGCTTCAAATGTTTGTGGTCCTACAAAACCTTTGTTATTTTTTGTTGTTACAGTTAGCACTATTTTTAGAATCTGACACTAAAATTGGATGACTTGGCATATAAAACACTACCAAAGTGTGAGTAAAGTTGGTCTTTAGTTATAGTCTGACACTAGCAAATGTTTTAAATGGATTGATGGAGATGCTCTAAGGGTCTTAAAGTTAACATTTCTGTGTCATTTAAAAGACCAAGTGATGATGTGTCGATACTTAACAAGAAAAAACTAACAAGACTACTGTGGATGCTCTAATGTGAAGAAAAATTACAGTGTTGACTAACAAATTTATGTAACATGTGAGATAATACGTCTATTGTGGATGCTCTTATTTTTAACCTTTTTAAACAAACAATTTTTTTTAGGAAATTTCTATTTTTGGTAATTTTAATGTGAAGAAGCTAAGCAAGTCCCCAGATTTCTAGCTTTTATGCATTTGAGTCTTTTTTAGCTTTTGGGTCATTTTCTAACTTTTTTGACCCAAAAGCTAGAAAAGCTAACCAAACACCCATAGCTTTTTTAAGCTAAAAGAGCTAAGAATAAAAGCAGCTGCCAAACAGGCACTGAATGAATGATGAACTACTTTTAATATGCAGTGTAGTGTTAGGCTCGGCCTCAGTTTGTTTACTTAAAAGTGTATCAGTTACTTTTAATAACTTTGACTAATATGTCATTTTACTTATTTTAACTAATAAGTGACCTTTAACAAACAAATTTTATTAAAGAATTTCTATTTTTAGTAATTTTAATGTGAAAAAGCTAAGAACATCCCCAAATTTGTAGCTTCTCTGCTTTTGACTCTTTTTAGCTTTTTTGACCCGAAAAGCTAAAAAAATTAAGAAAAAAAGCAGCTGCCAAACAGGCACTGAATGAATGATTGTTCTGTGTGTACAGTCTTTGGTAGCAAATGAGGAGTTTCAGCATATTCTGCGAGTGCAGAATACGAATGTGGATGGCAAACAGAAGATTATGTTTGCTATGACCTCTATCAAAGGTATAGGTCGTCGTTTCTCCAACATTGCCTGTAAAAAAGCTGACGTCGATATGAACAAAAGGTACTTTCTTTTTGTGACTTTAGTTGATCATTTTTTAATTGGTTTGAAATGGTTTTTCTATTGGGTAACTTGGTAAACGGATATTTGTGAGATTATTGTGAATTGAGTTTGTGGAAGATGAATAAGAGATACTGTAGTATTACCGTTCTTTTCTCTAATTTTGTATTCAGTTAACCATTTTTTGACTGGTTTGTAATGGTTCCTCTACTGTTTTTCTTACCCTTTTTACTATTGATTTGAAATGAAACCGGAATTGGTTTTTTTATCTTTTCAATAAAAGGCCCTTTCTTTTTATTTTTTTATGAATTTAGTCAAACTTTTGTTGTTTGGTTTGAAATGGTTCTTCTATTGGCTAATTTGGTAAGATGAATATAAGAGGTACCGTTTCTTATTTTTTTATTGATTTAAAATGGTAATTTTTTTAAAAAGAAGGTCCCTTCTTTTCTTTTCTTATGAATTTAGTTAATCTTTTGTTGGTTGTTTTCAAATCGTTCTCCGCGTAGGTTTTGTTCTAATTGCCCATTTGATATTGAATGATTGTGAATTAAGTCTGGAAGATATAAATAAGAGCTACTTTAAAATGGTATTTTTATTTGGGAATTGGGTCTTTTTTGTAATGTTATTGTGAATTTAGTTGGATGAACCTGAAATGAGTTTATTTATTGAATGTTTTTCGTAACTAATGATGTGAAAGTTTTGAGGGATTGAGTGGTGTGGTCTCCTTATTTTCAATGAAAAAAAGGTTTTTTCTTTTCTTATAAATTTAGTTAATCTTATGTCGATTGGTTTGAAATGGTTTTGCTATTGGATAATTGGATATCTTTTATGAAATTATTCTGAATTTAGTTCGTGGAAGACGAATTTCACCGCACTCACTCACTTTGGGCATTGATTTCACTGTTGTAGTTGTGTTTTGGGTTAATGTTTAATGATTAATTTCAAAATGTTACTTTTTTTGTTATTGGGAAAATGGCCTTTTTGTATTAATTTGAGGAAATGAGTTTGTTAAAGATGAAATGAGGTTATTTGGTGACTTGTTTATAGCAACATGTTTTTTTTTCCTGAAAGATGGCAACATGTGGTTTTAGCAACATTTTAAGGTTGATTGGTTTGATCTTCTTTTGGTGACCTATGTGCGTTTTTAATTATTAATTAAAAGCTACATCAACCTTAACTTGTATAGGCTGATTAAAAACAGTTTATTTGTTTAAATAATACAGCCAACAAGCACTGGGCTTTTTAACTTTCTTAAGTTTCGTCTTAGTGTATGTACCGAAATTTGCCGGTTTGAAGATTTTTCTCGTTCTTAAGTTTCCTGATATGCCATATGCGTGTCATAATGAGATTAGATATTAGTGTTCCGATGAATTTTCCTATACTTTTATGTAAAGATCGATTGAAGAGACAGATGAAATTACTTCCTTTAACTCCTTTTCGCTATGGTTACTAGCAGTTTTGATTCAGCTTTAGAAAGGAAAAATACAATTTGCCCTGCATCTGCGTATTAAACAGTTTATAGTTGAAGAATATAGAGTATGTTTGGATAACACTCTCATTAGTGGAACTTCATTTTGGAATTGGACTCTATAAATTATCTTTGGAGACACTATCAAGAAATTACTAATGTTTGAAGAAGGTTCCTAATGTTGAGAAGTCTGTTGGAGTGTCTGGTTTTATACGTTAGAAATGATCTATGTAGACCTGTGTCTGGTTTTATACGTTAGAATTTAGAAATGATCTATGGAGATACATAGATCTAACGTTTGAATTTGTGTAGATACATCTAACGTTTGAATTTGTGTAGATACATCTAACGTTTGAATTTGTGTAGACACATCTAACGTTTGAATTTGTGTAGACACATCTAACGTTTGAATTTGTGTAGATACATAACAACAACAAGACAAATTCTAATGTTGGGCAGTCTGTTGAAGTGTCTGGTTTGATAGGATAAGTGTATACATGTAAACAGGTTTAGTTAATCAGGTGAAATATAATGAAACAGTAGTTCTGGGATTCTGTGTCAGATTTCTAACTCTATTTGTGTGTCTGAAATCTGAATTATTAAAGAAGGTCTTCTTATTTAATTTCAATTTGTTGTTCTTAGGTACCTTTTTGTTGAGTACTATTTGCTTGCTGTTTCGCTGCATTTTTATTCAAATTTGTTTTGTACCTTTCAAGTTCTGCTGTTTGTTTTGATTGAATTTGTTTTACTTTTGCTACATTCTTCTCTCATTCAATTATTGATTGGACTTTTTTTTATTTCTCATTTTGTTTTTTCTTAAATAATTTCCATCTGCTTGGAGAGAAATTAGACCAAAAAATGGTTACTCTCTTATAAGTAGGTTAACCTTATAAAGGGAAAATTAAAAATCGGTATATATTTTTTACTACGTATTATGTTTACAAGATGTCATTTTTCTTTAATCATATTTACAAAGTTCATTTCAAATTGAAATCCTGAAGTGTTGCAGCAAACAAAGTATCTAAATTGTAACTGATGCAATAGCATCGGTAAAGCGATTCTTTGTATTCTCAATCTAGAGAATTGAGTTCCTGTAGTGATTTCATTTATCTGTGAATTGAGTTCCTGTAGTGTATGGAGTTCTTGTCATGTATGTTATGTCTGTGTATTGAGTTCCTGTAGTTTATTTTAAATGCTTGTACCATGATTAATGTCTTTCCTCACTTTTTTTATTTTTGCAAAACTGTAGAGCTGGTGAGCTTTCAGCTCAAGAGATTGATAACCTGATGAATATTGTTGCCAATCCTCGCCAATTCAACATTCCGGACTGGTTCCTGAACAGAAAGAAGGATTACAAGGATGGAAAATTTTCTCAGGTCACATCCAATGCCCTTGACATGAAGCTCAGGGATGACTTGGAGCGTTTGAAAAAGATCAGGTACAAGAACAGCTATTACAAGTCTTGTTTAGGGAAAATCTCTTTTGTATACCAGACTATGGGCCTGTAACAGTTATATACTATGCTCCTAAGTTAAACATTTTGGATCTTATACAAAATCAAATAGTTAGATGCTAAAAATTTTAACCTAAAAGCAGTAGTATATACGGTATACCAATTGGTGTTGTAAGTCCCAATTTCCATCAAATCAGACTTCCGGTAGACGGAAGTCTATAATACTTTCCGGAAAAAGAGAGTCTAAAGTTGTACTTTAACTTGTATTTTGAATACCTGTGAAATTTGATTGGTAGTTGTTGCACGTATCATTTAAATTTGTGTAGATTTGTGTCTGGAAATTGGATTTTGATGATGTTGGAGTAGCTTTGTTTGATATCTTGAGACCAGTGACTAAAATGGTGAACTTGAATAGTATTATTAAAAGATGAAAGGTTACTTACAAAAGCCTTTTCCCCTATTTGTTATTTGCTTATTTCTTTTTGAATAACGTATACAGTACTTCTCAACCATTTGAGAGAGACCCTTGAGGAAACACAATCCCAACCATTTAGCATTTTTTATTACTGTAGGTTTATACCTTTTAGTTGATGTTTCTTTCGTAAACTTAATTTATTGTTTTTAATTTCTAGGAACCATCGTGGTCTTCGTCACTATTGGGGTCTCAGGGTGCGTGGACAGCATACCAAGACCACTGGCCGCAGGGGAAAGACTGTTGGTGTCTCTAAGAAGCGATAAGCAGCTATGGAGTTGTCTTCTTTATCTTTTGCTACTAGTTTCCTTTTTGTAGACTTTTTTTTGTGGCTGTTGCTTATCGAAGAGTTGTCATTTGGTGGATATGCTTATGTTGTTATCGCTATAAAGATCTCTCTTTTTGTCTATTTGGAGTTTTATATCACTACTCTGTTACGGCTTCTAAGATCGATGTTTCAAGGTTGGAAAGTGTTTGTTGATCGAGTTAAAATACCCTTTTTAATAACAATTATTTTTGTGGCCAGTTGTTTGGAATGTGATACGTAGGTTCGTATAATTCTGTAGGATTATTGGAGTTTTTTTCAATTATAACTATATAGCGGTAGTCTGTTGTGGCATCGAAGTTTGAAGGTATAAACATGCTCATATGTAACCGAATTATTCAGTCTTCTTGTTGAAATGTTACATAGTAGAGTCATAAATTGATTGGGGTACTCGCTTGGTCCTTTTGAGGATTCGACTTTCTCTGTATCTTTTAACTGGGCCAGTTAACCAACAGAAGCTCACCACTTTCCTTTTTCCATATTGATATTATTAATAAGAACTAGGGATTTTAGCATTTATCAGATTTACCATTTATCTGATTGGTGAATGTTATGACAACTAAAATTGCATAATTAATAGCTAAAAAAGGACTCCAAATTTTCTCCATTTTAATAGTTGTAGATTGAACTTTGAAGTACCATTGAATTTTGATCAAGTTCCATGGTTTAAAGTTGAACAATATACAAGTTGTTTTCCTTGGTCACAAATTTTGACAACTTAGGCAAACATTCAGCTGAATTCATATGAAAATAAAGAGAGAACAAAATATAATGGAGAACTGAGAAATTCGGGCCAAATAATACAAACATGCACAACAAATATATCTAAAAAATAAAGAAAAAAGAAACAGAGCTTCGGAAGATGGAGTACCATCTTACTTTCGAATAAGCACAATGACTTAGAATTTGGTCACTCACAGAGCAAAGGACACTGCGAGGGAAACAAGTATGGCAACAGAAAGAGTTGAAGCAGTAGTGCTGGCGCCGGATGTTGCCCCGGTGGTCGAAGGAGTTGATTTAGATCCCGACCCTAAATTAAAATATCAATTGATAATCATAACTTACAAATGGAAAACTACGAAGGGTATTGTATTTAATGTTTGTCCGGCCAACTGCAACTTTAACCCAATGAGTTATTTCTAAAAGTACTAGTTTTTCAAGACAAGTTTGGTTGCAGCTTCTAATTTTTATTTAAAATGTTTTCGTATAAGTTGTACATCTGTTTGTTGGTTTTTGCTTACCTGTAGAAGAGGGAGTGTTAGTTTGGGATGGTGTGCTTGGAGTATTTGTTGTGACATGGGTATCGTTAGAAGAAGAATCTGAAGGGGTAGTATCGGATGATGGAGATCCTGCGGGAGCACTCGCTGGACTAGCCACTGAAGATGTCGGCCCGCTTGCACCTACATTCCAAGAGCAGAGTTTGACATTAAATTCGTAAAAGCATTTTTCCTTTGTAATATTCGTTCAATATGTTTGAATGATAAGATGGGGGAGCCTTACTAAGAGCAACCGAATCAGTTCTTATGTATTTTTTCTCAAATTTAAACATTTTTACAATTTGATGATAGTCATTTAACTTTATACATTTCAGGTTCCTATATTAACATCTCTATCTTTACGTACTAAGCATATATTTTATTGTTATGTATTAAAAAAAATCCCCTATATTTATTTTCCAACTTTCACATAACCATGTTATTTAATTTAATAACCAGACAGAAACAATTTCATTTGGTTGTATATTTCGTCTTCAATTGTATATATATTATGAAAATTCTAAAAAAAAAAACTAAAAAAGAGTAACCAATAGTTGATAAGATGAACACTCTTGAATTTAAACTCATACAAATTATTTTATCAACTTTTCACATAAATGGTATGCTTAGTATTTGTGTAAGTTGTCCAGTTCGCCCGTTAAAAAACAAAATAGAAACAAAATTTCACAGTATATCAAAAAGACAACAAAGACTATAAATTGAACGCACTTTTTTTTTTTGAAAAAAGAAATGTACCGTTTATGTTATGTGCTATTTATAAGTATTACCATTTAAATGAATTTTAATGATAAAAAAATGTAATATTTGGATGACTGTTATTATGAAACCGTTAGTACCATTTGACATGCTTAAGAGACGTAATATGAGTTATCCACTTGCCTTCTTATTATTTATTCTGTTTTTATTCGTAGGGGAACTTTGTAGTCTGTGAATATGAAAGAATAAATGAGTAAAAGTTAATTTAAGGTAGTAGAAGGGTAATTTATGCACCATTGATTCTTATCAAAATTCCATAAAAGTGATTATTAACTTAGCAGTTCGCTTAATGATTGTATTTGTGGGCAAGCTTTACTCATTTGAACGAATTAATAATAGAGAAGGAAGAACTAACATATTTCAAATTGGAAAAGTACTATACTACAATGGGTCTTAAAGGGTTTGAAAACATGTTTATACCTATAATATTTGTCATTGAAACAAAACATGTAGAACTTCAGTGAAAAGCACAACAAGTGTATTTTGGTGTTATGAATTATGATCAGTCTTTTTTGAAAAGAAAATTTAACCTTCACATTCTCTGTGTCTTTCCTTCTGAGTTATGTGTTTCTCTGCTTGTTACTTTGTAACTTGGTTACAATTTACGCATGCATGTGGTTTTATCATTATTGTCCTGTTAAGGGAATATTTTTTATTTCATAAAAAAGCTTACATTTCCCGTCAAGTTCTTGCGAAGACGTTTCAATAACGCTTCCTTCAAAAAATATACAGTAATTAATATTTAATTGGTAAAAGTTTATTAGAAGTGAGTTTACCATTGCATCGGCTAATGGGCTGAGTTTGTACATTACAAGCCGATGGCAGTGATAGAGCCAGAGTCTGATTAATGCCAAGGCCTATCATTGCCCCACCACCGTTAATCATCGGGCATAGACACTGTGGCTGAGTCTGGACTACCCCCGTTAGACTTGAGCAACATGCGGATGATGGTGTTGTTACATTTCCTGTAACAAAGTTTAGACACGGGGCTAGGCTCATGAGTGCGTTGGAGCAACCAAACTGAGCCAAAACCCCATGCCATGTCATCAAAACGATGACGAGGGCTAGTGCCATTTCACTCCCTTTAACAGCCATTGTAAGAGGAAATGTTTTTTGTGTTTCTTAGAAGATTCAGTTTCTTGCTTGGAAAGATGGAACTATAGTTGTTTGGATGAAGAGAAGATAAAACATATGCTGTATAAATAGTGGCCAGAGAGGCCTTAATTTGGTTATCAACTTCAGTATTCTAGTTCTACGAAGTGGCTCACCATATTTTTTTAAGGGGTTGTTGATAGCTAAACATAGTGAATATGCCATTGTTTAAGTTTATTCTACCAAATCTCTCTGTTTGCATGACACACTAGCTAGCTAGTGAAATTTTGATTATATTCGGAGATAATATTAGTAATTTATTACTTATAATCTGGTTCTACATAATCTAGATAGTTGGATAGCCAACCATTTACCTATTTTTTGATTTCATCATAATTGATATTGGTCCTTCCCTGTCAATTGTTTTATATAATTTCAGTTGACGCTTATTTCTGACCAAAATTTTGCATCTTAATAATTGACATATAGGGTTACATGATTGCTAATTTACTTTTTGCTGGCATATTCATTAGTCAATAGTCAATACCTCAGCATAGAGCTACGTCCTAGAGTTTAATTGTGGTGAACAAATCTGTATTACAATTCATAATAGTTGAACGTTTTATTGGATAAATCTGGTGAAAACTCGAGTCTTGAACTCTTAAGTTATTATCCATGAAATTAGAAGTGAGGATACTGGTAGAAAGTTTTGCCGATTTCAGTATGGTGTTTTGTCGGTACAAGAGGAAGGAGTTCCAACTAACAAGGCTGCTAACAAAGGCACAACTCCAACTAGTTTTACAAATGTTTCAAGATAAGATATATCAGCATAAGAGACTTTGAGCTCAAAGGAAAGCGATTCATAAAAGGTAGAACCAAGCAGTGACGGAGCCACAATAGGTCTAGAGGGGTCACATAACCCTTCTGGAATTCTGTCACTAATATTCAGGTTTTATAGCCCTCTATGCTAGGTTAAACATGGAGGAAAACTCACACATAGAAAACTTTAGTTATCAATTTTGCTTAGTTATGAAAATGACACGTCTATGTGTTTTATTATTGAGCTAAACTACAAAAAAGTCATATAGTTTCAACTCAAGTTTTACTTGGGCTTTGTAGTTTTAATTTCAAACATTAGCTACCAACAATTAAGAATTCTGAGATTTTTTTTACTACTTTATGTTGCCTTAGTTAATTTAAAATTAAATTTGTAACCCCCCAACACAAACCGCCGGCTTTACCACTGGAACCAAGGGGAATATGATAAAAGAGGAAGCGAAAGTTAACGTTTTATTACCTGTCTGTATTCATTTTTTCTAATAACCAATTTTCAGATTCGGTTGGTTTATCTCATAACTAAATTGAAACGTAATTTGTTTTTGATAACTGTTATGAAGTACGAACTGATTGGGAGATTGATAGGTTATGGATTCTAATTATGTTCGAGTTCTAATCCTGATATTTCTAGTTTTTTAAACAATGATATTTTTTGTGCTGTTGTTTGGTGTGTTTCTCTTTTTGGATTGTTATTGTGCTTTTAATTTTTGTAAGGACCAAGTAATTTTTACACAGAAAATTTTCATATAAAATTGAAGACTTGATTAACTATAAGTCAAGATGGAGATATTTTTTCACTATAACCCTAAAACTCGAAAATATATGGTCTAAGTCGATAGCATAAGAACACTAGAGAGCAACGAAAAATCACCACCGCTACTTGAGAGCATAGTTCTAGAGCTAGATACTGTACTACCCCAACGCTACAAAATAATCACTACAAAAAAATACTCAAATAACGACGGGATTAGTGACGGTATTTTTTGTTACGAGCTTATTAGCGACGGTTTTTATGATGGCTTTGTGACAGTTTAGTCAATTTGCGACAGATTTGTGACAGTTTTTTAAATTAGCGACAGTTTAGTCAATACTCAAATATAAATTGTTTGTCCTGTCATAAATCTGCACAAATTAACGGTACCGTCACAAACCCGTCACAAAAACCATAGCTATGAAGATAGTCTCAAAAAATGTTGTCATTGTTACCGTAGCTATC
The DNA here is from genome assembly GCA_963920805.1 of Primula vulgaris. Classification (NCBI taxonomy): domain Eukaryota; kingdom Viridiplantae; phylum Streptophyta; class Magnoliopsida; order Ericales; family Primulaceae; genus Primula; species Primula vulgaris. The sequence continues at coordinate 8,111,256 of OY987219.1, forward strand.
TGTACATATTTTTTGTAGTACAATTTCCTAGTGTTTCAATTAAGTTGTGCATATCTGACTTGATAGAATCTAAATAAGTCTATTAGATTGTTCTAACTAAAGCTAACTTTATAGTTTATATACCCCCCCAGTATGTCCTGTATTGTTTTCGGGATATAAGGTGTGCACAAAAATTCTATACATTATGTTTCAGGTGGCGGTGCTCGGAGATTGATAATCAGAGTAGTCGACCAAGCAAAACAATAATGAAAAATGTATGAGGCTCAGTAGAGATTCCTTCTAAATTCAAACCAAATGATAACAATACTATATGTTACTATCGTGTAAAAAGAAACTGAATAAACAACATACTAAAACAAAAACAACAGGAAAGACTCAGAAACAACTCTTCTTCTTAAAATCTAACAATGCTCAAATCAAAATGACATTGCGAGCAACAAGAGAATGGCAACGAAGAATGATGACTCGGTAATGGTTGCTCCCGATGAAGTGTTGTCGGTTGACGGAACTGTTTTGGACCCTGATCCTGCATTAAGACTTACAAGTCACTTTACTGAAATCAAATAAATAAGTAAAAAGTTTTGACACAGTGTGTACATCGAATACTTACCTGCGGATGAGGGAGTAGTTGTTTGTGACGGTGCAGTTGGAGTTATAGTTTGAGGAGTCTCATTGTTATTCGAATTATCTGAAGTAGTAGACCCTGGTGATTGAGATTCCATGGGAGCACTTGCTGGGCTAGCAGCCGAAGCCGTTGGTCCATTTGCAACTGTTTTTACAACAAAAAAATATCTATTGATACCTATAATTTCAATTTCCGTAATAGCGGATGAAGACGTGACGTAATAGGTTGTTATTGCGACTGAAAGTACCTTATACGATTAAAATTACGAGTAAATCACTTATTTAATTATGAACACTTAAATGCAATAATCTCCTTTTGGCATCATGGATGCTAACCTTACGCGATTACAAATGTATGGATGATATCCTTCAAAAATATTCAACTGAAAATTTTGGACACATTCACCATGGACATGGTAAGCTAATGCATAATTTTCGAAATTATGAACATCTCCATAATTTCGAAAATTATGAGTTTTTCAATTTTTAACCATGTATTTTTACTAAAACACGTTAAAAATGGTGATTTGGCACCCCTCATTTTTATATTCTAAATTTTGCCACCCTCATATGTCATTTTTGGCTTCGTCCATCTATTTTTATGTGCGTGCTTCAATCTTATAATTAACAGGGGAAATTTATGTTTAGTTATATGGTAATGTTGGAAAACTCAAAAATGTATTTCTTGTTTAAAATTAGATACATTTTACTTATTTCGTTCCCAATTAATTATCCACTACGAAACTACGTGTTATTTTGACCGGCCAATAACTTGTATTAAAATTGTTATAATGGAAATTTTCAAAAGTTTATCATATAGTTCAAACATTAAATTATATAATTTAGTTTTGAAAATTTTCGTTTTGAAAATTTTGATACATATTATAAGTCGGTCAAAATTGCACGTAATTTAGTAAAGTATAATTAATTGGGACAATTTAGTAAGTACGAAAATAACCATCTTATTAAATCTATCAATATTCTCTCTCCTCCATGAATATTGAGGTTTTCAAATTCAAACTAACTATTATTTTTTTTAAAGATCAAAAGACAATAATATTAAAGAAAAGTAGAAAATAGAAAACATAAGAAAAAAGATAAAGACTTATAAAGAAAAATATAGAGAAAAATTTAAGATTTACAAAGAAATCATATAGCATCATAAAGAATCAAACAAACAAATAAAAATCAAGAAAATGATAAGAGAGCATCGTATAACATCAATATAAAAAAATATTAGAGCATTTTAAAGCAAAATATAGCATTATAAATAATCAAACAAACAAATAAAAAATCAAGAACAATGATAGGGAGCATCGTATAACATCAATGGAAAAAATATTAGACCATTTTAGAGTAACATATAGCGTAAGACAAGTAAAACTCAATAATTTTTACCGACAAATTAAATAAAAAACCAAACATCCAATACACGAAAAACTACAATAAAAATTGAAACATTATGAATAAACACGGAGCAACACAAAGTATCAATGAGAAAGAATATATAGCATCAAACATTAGAAATGATAAATATAACAAAAATTAAAAACCAAATTTCAAATAGCATCACCGTATTATCACATAGCATCGTTCCTAATCAAACAAACAAATGAAAATTCAAAATCATCGATAACAAAAATATAAACTAAAGTATCATCGAATAGCACCAATGAAAAAGAGAGAGAGCATCGTATAAAATCGACTAAACAAAATAGAGCATCGTAAAGAAACAAATGGAATAAGACGAGTAAAACTTGATAATTCTCATGAACAAAATAAATAAATAAAATCATACACCCAAAATACAAAAACAACAACCTAAAAAGAATAAGTGTGAAGAACCGCGGAGCAACACATAACGTAAACAAGAAAGAACATTTAGCATCACGGAGCATCACACAGTAGAAACACGAAATAAAGTAGAAATTGGTGAACCATAAACTATATAAAAAAAATACTTAACTCCAAAACAACAACAATGGAAATTATAAAAACCTAACCAAACAAATTTTGTTTGTCAAATATTTTAACGAAAACTTGTATATAAGAAGAACCTTTGTTTAAAACTTCCAAAAATAAATAAAAATTATTTACTAACTGGGAATATTACTCGTTTTGTACGTATTTTTAAATAAGTAATTCTCACCGAGAGTTTGTAGAGATAAATATTGGAAATATGTTCCCAAGAAATTGGAAAGCAGTTGAGATTAATTAAGCTGGTGGGTGAAATATGATTAAGGGTATAATTGGCAATTTTAGCCATTTATGTACTAGAGATTAAATAAGTTTTTCTCCCTGTTTTTTTTCATAATTAAGTTGATGATATGTACTAAGTAAAGTAGTCCTTTTCCCTAACCCCGATACCATTTTAAGGAATACTAAAAGAGCAATTAGTTAAAATTCTTTAAGAATTTCGAAATTTACACTGACTAAACTACCGTCACAAAATTCATCAGAAGATTATACTTCTTCTAAAGTTGTTACATGAAAATGAACACGTTTATCAGTTTAATGATATTAAATAAATCCATCAGCAAGTCTCACAATTATTTTAGTGAAATTATAATCTAGTATAATTTAATTAAAAAAAACTTAGCTAAGGTGAATCAGGTGATTTTCAAATCTCACCATTGCATTGGCCAAGAGAGGGGCTATTCAAGCTACAAGCACCAGTGAGAGCTAGTGCACTAGTTTGACTAGCCACAATTCCAAAGGCGGCCCCACCACCGTTAATAAACGAGCATAGACATTCTGGTTGGTTTTGAACCATCGAATTGAGTTGCGAACAACATGAAGTTGACGGGCCTAATGAACCACCCGTAAGGTAATTCGAACATGGAGTCAAGCTCATGACTGCATTCATGCAAGTCGACTGAGCCCTAGTACCGTGCCACATCATCAGAACAAGGGCAAGGGACAATGCCATTTCATTTATCTTTGGTGCCATTAAGATTTTCTTTTTTCCTTCTTATTAATCTTCACAAAATTAGATATGGTTACTTGGATAATAAAGAAGAAGAGGTTTTTGGTGACATTTATATAAATATTTTTGGAAAAAAGTTAGGACTTTTAGATACTGGACGGTGATCAACTTATAACGACCAAGTGTAAAATGATTTAGGGGATATTGATAAGTTGTTATGTTAGAATATTTATATTACCTATATGCATATGATGTTAGTGATAGCTGGTTGGTAAGTAGAGCTACTAGCTAGTTTGATCGCCAACTATTTAATTAACTTTCTGCTAACTAATTCAGTAATTCTGTCTTTATAAATTATAAGTTTATATCATTAATTTTCTTATATTGGGAGGGTTAAAGTAGAGATTTGGGGAAAACATAATGTATTGTAATGGAATAAAGTGTTGCATGGATTCTGATTAATTGGTTGAGGAGACATCGTTAGCACGTAAAGAACCAGCTAGGTGGAGACTGCATAACCCCATTTGAATAAAATTGATGAAAATAATAAATGAAAATTGAAAGTTCTATGTATTTTGAATTTTGATTAAAATCTCAAAAGAATTAGCGTTTCAAGGCCCCATTTCCAAATTTAACGTTTCATCCTCTCCTCTTAAAATTTCTGGTTCCGTCAGTAACAATGATGTTTATTGACGAGGAAGGCAGATTACTATACAGAATACTTGATAACTTTACTCAAGAGTTAGGTATCAATTCCGAGACGGTGAGAGACCACTTATATCTATCACGGTTGATATCAGTATCATGTCAACCGGATTTTGATATTTAGGGCTGTGTTTCGAGACTCAAATCAATTTATAAATCACGGTACTAAATATTCAAACGACTTGATTGGATAAAAAAAATGACTTGTGAAATTTTAAACAAAGCATCAAACTCAACAACTACGGTTGATTAAGGATATGTAAAAAAAAATACCAAAATAACGACGGAATTAGTGACGGTATTTTTTGTTACGAGCTTATTAGCAACGGTTTTGTGACGGCTTTGTGACAGTTTAGTCAATTTGCGACAGATTTGTGACCGTTTTTTAAATTAGTGACAGGCTTGTGACAGCTTTTGACTCTCAATAAATCAAATATTATTTTATGGTGTCGTTCAATTTAGGCTATTTAGCATTTCGAAGGCTTGATTTTATTTTTGGATTTTATTTTAATTAATAAGAGGATGGTAGCATATATATGAACCCTAGGTAAAGTTCTGTATTTTCTTTTAAACTTTTTATGAAGACTTCTAATTAGGGAGGGAGGGTGGGACTTCTTCAATTTTCAGAAATAACTGCATCAAAATAACATCGTTAATATTAAGGACTTTTGATGACAGCATGATTCGGATGAGACATAGTTCCATATGTTGGGGTGGAAGCATATTCGTAATTAACTCATGTTATCGTTTTTTTCATATGTATTCGTAATTTATTTTTATGTATTCGTAATTTATTTTTTAAAATCGATGTTTTATTTTATTTTTACGGTGTTTGCTACTTTGTTTAAAAAAATCTGTAAATTTTGACTTTTTATATTTTTTTTTGGTGTTTATTAAGTAATACTTTATAAATTGTCAAACAAAGAATTAAATCTAGAAAAAATATAAAATGTTAAATTTTACAGATTTTTTTAAACAAACACTTTATAAATAAAAAATAAAACATTGATTTAAGAAGGAAAAAATACGAATTAAAATGGACCGGATATTGAATAAAAAAAAAAAAATTACGAATACATATGAAAAAAAGTAATAATATGACTAAAACTTGACATAAATTTGCATGTGAAGGATGACTATGTGACGTCAAGACCGTTCTTGGTTAATTATTGAGCATGTGATATATATGAAAGAAAAATATCAACATCGGGCCAAGATCAAAGGAATTCCATTATTTGCAAACGTCCCGATTCAAGACTTTAATATAACTTGCAAATGACTTCATTTATGTCCATCATGGTCTAATGAAATTCAAAAGTTTTTGAGATTTGACTTTTGAACTTCCCAATATAGAAGTGTCATCAATACCCAAATAATTATTCAACAATTTTTTTGAGTAGCCATGATCTGAACCCATAAGACCGCGCGCATACGTGCAAAAGCGCGCACATTTGCATTTTGTACAAAGGAAATCTTAGAATTAACAAACTCCGGTTTAACGGCAATTAAAATGCACCAAAATGCAGACCAATTACCTAAGAAAACAACCTTCTCAACAGATTCATCATTAGGTATGAGGATTAGCCAGAGCTAATTTTACTTAAACTTGAACTTGAGGAATTTGGAGCATGCTTATCAAGCCTGCATGCAACAATTACCAACCTTTTACCATCTCTATGTAATTTTTTTGTTAACTCGAAAGTTAGAGCCAAAAATGTAATATACAGTAAAAACATCTATAAATTAATATTGTTGAGACCATACAATTTTATTTATTTAGAAAGGTATTAATTAACCGATAAATTAATAATTATTATTTTAGAGAGGTTTTTATCGATTCGATAAATATAATCGCTCATAACATAAATTAACTCATTATAAATTGCTAAGAATGCTTGTTAAACTTGCTAGTAAAAGCAAATACAATACTTAAATTACTAATATAAATATAAACTTTGCTACATCTTAAACCGTATATCAAATTAATAATAGATATTATATACATTAAATACGCTTGATCAAGTTATGTATATTGAGCATCATTGAATAAACTAGTACAACTCATTATTTAATCGAGTATATAAACTTCATAATTTTGTTACATCAACACAACACAAGAGTTTTTGGACGCAATAAAAAAAATTAGAGATAACATTCGAGTAGATTTCAATTTTAAGAAAAATTAAATGACTATAGAGTCATATTTCACTAAATCGTTCTAGTAATATTTCTCATTTTGAAGAATTACTATTAATTTATGATTTTTTGTGACCAAATACACTACAAAAAAATAGTCAAATAGCGACGGGATTAATGACGGTATTTTTTGTTACGAGCTTATTAGCGACTGTTTTTGTGACGGCTTTGTGATAGTTTAGTCCATTTGCGACATATTTGTGACAGTTTTTTAAGTTAGCGACAGGCTTGTGACAGATTTTGACTCTAAATAAATCAAACATTATTTTGTAGTGATATTTATATAATGATATTTCAAAAATTTATTATCTTATTAATTTATCGAAATTGATGATTTTTTACATTTGTCCAAGTTGGGACCGAAGAAAAATATTATTTTAAAGAGTTTATTAATTATCGAGTACATAGTTTTTTTATAGAGGTTCTAGTGTAAACTGGTTTTTAAGCAAAATCATAGGATGATTTGAGTCATTGACACTGCAACTTTTTGGTCTAAAATCTGCTTAAAAAAATAATGAGAAAAGGTTTACTTAAAAAAAGTTGCAGGGAGCGTTTGTCACCAACTTGACTATTTTGCTGAATTATTTTTAACTTATAAGTTATAAGTCATTTTCTACTTTGCTTACATTATAAGTGACTTGTAAATATAAAATAATTTTCTTAAAAAATTCCTATTTTTGATAAATTTTTATGTGAAAAAACTAAAAAACCACTGAATTCCTAGCTTCTTCTGAACCTTTTTAGCTTTTTGACCGAAAACTAGCTTTTTAAAAAAATCTAAAAAACTAACAAACCAAACACACACAACTGCTTTTAAACAAAAAGCTAAAGAAACTAAATATAACGCTAAGAACGAAAAGAGTTTCCAAACAGGCACAATATCCATCTCCCATTAAAAATCAAAACTTAAATAATTTTTACACACCGCTTGTGATTTAAAAAATCGAATAAATTGGAGGCAGACCATCACGAATACAAATCCAAAATACCAAATTATGTTTACAAGTCGAGTACATGAGAATGGACCATTTCAATATAAAACCGGACAACACAAATGAAGCAGATCTTCATGTAGCTCAGAATCTGGTAACTCCCACAGAGAAAATCAAAACAAATAACATGGTAATAGGAATGGGGGAAGTAATAGTAATTGCACCAGATGATGCACCGGTTGTCGAAGGAACTGTTTTAGATCCTGATCCTGCAGTATAGTCCACCACATGCTAATGTTAAAGAAACTCGCATGAGAACATAAATACCAAAACTGAATTTTAAGGTTTAGCAAGAAAAAAAAGTGGATTTGTGTCGTAAGTAAGTACTACACGAAAACTTGTGTACATAAAGTTTTCCCTGGTTCGTTATAACGTTCTCACTTGTAGGGTTTATTTAGCAAATAAGTTTAACTTATCTAAAAATGAGAAAAGAGTGTGGTAAATTAAAATTTTCAATTACAAAAACATAGAGCCAGGGCTAATTTTTTACTTGAACCTCCTCAATTAAATGTCTTATAGGTGAAAATAGGGGATAAAAAGATGTGTTGAATTAAGGTCAATGGGATTCCTTTTCCTGCAAGGCTCGACTAAAAACTAAAAATTAAGCACTATTGACAAGAAATAAAACGGTCTCCAATAATGTCGATTTTGTAGTTTCCAAAACCAAATTAAAGAGAACTCTTCACACACAAAAAATGTACTTTGCACAATAAATAAACCTGTAGATGAGGGAGTAGTAGACTGAGATGGTGTGGTAGGAGTTGTTGTATCAGGATTTTTATCTGAAGAAGGATCCGAAGGGGTAGAATCTGATGAGGGAGATCCCACAGGCGCACTCGCTGGACTTGCTGCTGAAGATGAAGGCGGCCCGTTCGCAGCTGCATTCAAGATCAGGTTTCAAATTTGAAATTTATTTCTAGAATGAATCCTTACATATTATGTTCTTAAGAATACTACTTTTCTTTTCTAACTTAAGATACTCAATTAAAAAAATGAAGCTACAAATAGAAACTGAATACTGTATTAAATAATCTAACGATGATACTTTTGTAACTTTTTGTCTCTTGGTTAAATGACTACACAAATAAAAGTATTTCGAAAGTACAAAAATGTCACAAACATAGCATGTTGTGTTTAGAAATATATTTATAGTTAAAATACTCTTTCATGCAAAGTTGGTACTGAAAGAAATTAAAATCAAGTGTGTAAAAACCGGGCTTACTACTGCATTGGCTAATGGGTGGAGTCTGCATGTTACAAGCCGCAGGTAAAGCCATAGCCAACGTTTGGTTCACCGCAATTCCGGCCATGGGCCCGCCACCGTTGATAATGGCGCACAGACACTGAGGCTGGGTCTGGACAACCCCCGTAAGGCTTGAGCAACACGGAGGTGAGGGTTTTGTTGAGTTTCCTGTGACAAACTTTAGACATGGAGACAAGCTCATGAGTGCATTCGAGCACTGAGACTGAGCCCAAGCACCGTGCCAAGTCATCAAAACGACTACCAGTACAAGTGTTAGTTGGCTTGTTTTGGCTGCCATTTTGAGGAGTATCTTTTTTCTAGTGTGAAATAGAGGGTTTTATTGCTTGGATGTAAATGTGAATTAGTTGTTTTGGATGAGAAGTAGAGAAAGGAGATTGAGGTTTATATAGAGTGGGTTTGTAGCAAAAATATCAGGGATTTTGGTGACCAACTTTAAGCTGTTGAGGTGATAAGTAATATATTGTAATTAGCATAGATTTGTTGATAACTAATCTAGTTGACAGATGCACTATTTTGTAGAACTATAAAATGGACCATTGTTGTGTTACTCATACAAAGATATATTTTTTAAATGTCTCGTTGGCTTTGTGTAGAGCAACAGATGGTTTAAATTATCATTGTTGGGTGGCCAACTCTTTGCCATTTTGGTGAACTTCTCTGCCAGCTCAGCTTATGATGACTTGTGCAGTTGTACTGACAGTTTTCGTAAGAATAATTTCACACTAACCCAATATGTCATGGAAAACATTTTTACACAGATTCACATATTCACCAGTTTTGTGTATACTAGTATTTTGAAAGAATGAACAATTCATATAACATTGTTACATTGGTCTAAAGCAAACATATATAATGACCAATTATCATCGGTTGATTGAACTAAACAAAGCAACAATTTGAATTGATTAGGCATCCAGTCTCAAGTTCCGGTAGTCATGGACAGAACTATAAGATGGATCACGCTGTTATCGTGTTTATTTTTATCGGAAGTTTATACTGCATTTTACAAAATGATTGCCCCCTTTAGCATTTTATAAAGAGACCAGATCAATCTCACGAAATCATTACTAACATCTAATATTAACAAACCTGTCACTATCTGGTGACCAAAATCACTGCCTTCATATATAGGTTATGTGTAAATTCATCACTGTCTTGAATTTTGATTACTCGGCTAGGGTTTGTGCTTTAAACTTCCATCCCTATATAGTTCAATAAAGTGTCCCAAAATGGTTGCATCCGACTTCCGAGCCAGCCTTGATGACAACATTATTCTGCAATTCAGACATAATATATAAAGAGAAACGAGGAATAAATTGGACTATGGAGTGGTTACTGTCTTACTGGTCTCCGTCTTGGCATCTTCAATGTATATACATCCGGTGTAAAACTTCATTCTTTTCACATATTTTATTTTAGCCACCCTGGGCAGTTTTTGGTATTATGCAAATCTGAAATATATTTAGATTTGAGAAATATATAAACATGGTTTAAGTAGTTTAGATCGCTTTGAATCCTTTCCTTTTGTGGCAAGGGAACATGGAAGCTCGTGGTGCATGGTTGCCATCATCTCGTTATCAGGGGAGGAACTAGACAACTAGTAGTAGGCCGAAAGAGACTACATCACCCCTATGTTGAGAAGGGGGAAAAAGCAACCTTTTACCATGTATTTTTGAAAACATTATTTAGCCTTTCAGCACCCTCATATTATAAACGAAATCGCTCCTAGTTACAGCACTGCTCGTTATTATGCTCAGTGTTGATAAACTAATACGAGTACCAGTGTTTTTTTGTTATTGACGTTACTTGTTTCATCCAATATGATTTTATATATATAGCGTGTATGTACGTATGTCTAGTACATACTAAATATATTATCTTTAGCCGTCTCTTCAAAAGGGAAAAGAATTAGTTTTATTAGACTAATAGTGAGATATTCATCTGTCCAGAGCCAAGGGGTTAGTAAGTATCGACCGGCTAAATGCAGAAAATTGATTCGAAAATTTTGATAATAACGAGCATATTGTTTTCTTTATCTTGTTTTAACACTTTTTGTTCTCTTCTACCCTTGTTGTTTTAGTAGAAATTAGATTGTTACAGTAAGGGTGCAGGATAAAAACCAAATATGATTCTAAATATTATAGAATATTGGGAGAGAGAGGGACAAATATAAAGACACAAGAATGAGTAGAGCAGCTGCAAATCAGATACCAGGTCTTGGTTTCTTTAACTTAAATTCCCCGTTTTTTTTTTATATGTTATTTATATTTCTAGAATTTTTAATCCAAAATCCTGTCTTTATTGATGGATACATGTATATGTTTTATATATATGTCCTGTTTAAGTTATACTTACTACTTAGTCATGCATTGCTTGGTCGAATGCATCCTATTTGATCAGATTTTCGTAACTCTAAAGCTTGGTGCTTTTTAATGCTCTATTATGAGCTTTAATTTTCTTGCTGTTTTGTTTTTCCTCAAATTTCAGTAATTTACTAATTTATTGACACAATTTGATTGATTTATTTCATTAAATTGAACAGTGTTTGCGTGCTTGATCGGGTAACAAGTTTTCAGAAACGAGACAAATTTCCACAGATTTTCTGGCGTTCTATATTTTATCTCAATTCCAGTTTGAATTGATAGAAAGACACAAATTAGCTTGGTGCATCTTAAAGAAAACTTGAGTGGGTACAAAAGCGTAAACTGGACTGAAAACATCAAAGCTAAATTAGAGTCTAAGAAGCATTCAGGATCATGTCAAAGCTTTCACACACGACTTCTAAGCATATGTATTCATGGTGGTGGGATAGTCACATAAGCCCCCAAAACTCGAGATGGCTTGTGGAGAATCTTACAGGTACAACTCTCTCTTTTGAAATACATATAGGTCTAAACTAACATTGACTCAATAGTGCAAGTTTCGGAACCGATTGTGATACAGTTCACGTGCGCATAGCGAAGTAAACATGTGATATTATTCGATTGGATCAATCTTGAATGCAACGGAGCTTGTGGTTTTGGTAGCTTACACTGATTTGAAAACAAGATTAAGAGGTTTCGTCGATACGGCAGTAACAACACAACGTTTTTATAAGTGAATGCTGCTGCTTCATTTGTTTCTGATTAGAAATTAAATAGACAAATAGTTCACTGCTTATCTACCCGTAACTCTGTTAGTTTAAAATCAAGTAACTAGGAACCATTAAGATGATTACAATGATATGAAAAAAATAAAAATTAATAGGCCTTGAAATATAACATACACAGGCCATTAAGTGTAAAAACGTCAACCTAAATTCTAGAAATTGGTGTCTTACTTCCTATTTAATTTTCACTGTTGGTTAAAAAAATCTAACTGAACCACAGTGGGACCAAAACTAGCGATATGTAATCATGTAAATAAGAATTGTGTTATAAAAAATAAGAGTTGCTTACGCTTAAGATTAGGTTAGGACTTCACATCAGTTATTGACTTATTGCTTTTAAGATTAGAATATCTAAGTAACTTTACACCTACTGACCTACTTATTCAACATAAAATTAAACAAAAAAGTCTCTGATTAAATTGTTATTCAGTCATGGCTGAGAATTAACATTATTTTAACTAGCTATTACACAATTTTTATTTCCTTTTTAATTCTTCTGATCTTTTTGTGTTTATCATCTTTCACTACGAGTATAATAAATTTTGATAACGGTTTTCCAGACATGGATGCAAAAGTGAAGTCAATGATCAAACTCATTGAACAAGATGCTGACTCATTTGCAAGTAGGGCAGAGATGTACTACGAAAAACGACCCGAGCTTATGAAAATGGTCGAAGAATTCTATAGGGCTTATCGTGCTTTGGCTGAAAGGTACGATCACGCCACTGGAGCTCTTCGCCAAGCTACCGAAGCTTTTCCAAAGGAAGTCCCCTCAGAAATAACCGAAGATGAACTTGAGATTTGTGCGAACGAAAAATTTGTTGAAAATTTTGGATCACTAGATGATAAAAATTTTGGTGAACAAAGAGTAGAAAGAGGGTTTGATATTAATGAGGAAAAGGAAAAAATCCAGAAAAAACTTAGCACAGTGAAATTTGATAAGGGAATTCAAACACTAAGTGAAGTGTTAGCCAAGTTTGAAGCCGAAAAGGAGTTCAGTTTAGCTAAATACAGTCAAAGTTTGGAAAAGTTGTCTCATCAAGAGGGAGAGTTTTTCAATGCTCAAGAAAGTTCGAAAGACCTCGTTGAAAGAGCAAACAAAGCCGAAGATGAAGTAGAAACTTTGAGTAAAGCTATCAGAGAATTAGGATTTGAAAAGGAAAGAAGCCATTTACAGTACCAGAAGTGTCTTAAGAAAATCGAAAATATGGAAGAAACTATTTCTATTGCCCAAAAGGACATTATCGACCTCAATGAGCGTGCCTATAAAGCCGAAACAGAATCTCTGACCTTGAAACTAGACCTTGCATATGCGGAGTCTGAAAACGCCACTTCCCTTGATCAGTGCAAACAGTATTCAGAGAAGATATTGGATTTAGAAACCAAGTTGATGATGTCTGAAGATGAAGTTAAGAAGCTCAACAAAAGAGCTGAAGAAGCTGAGACTTATAAGCATGCTTTTATGGAATTGGGCATGGAAAAAGAGGCTACAGCTGTCCAATACCAGCAATGTCTGGATACTGTTTCAAGTCTTAAAACAGAACTCAGTTGTGCCCAAGAGGAAGTACTCATGCTTGATGAGAAAGTGAAAATGGGGGTTGATTTGCTGAAGGGTGCCAAAGAACTATCGCTTGATTTGGAAAAATCAAACAAATCTTTAAACAATGAGTTAGAAACTTTGAAGCTGGAAATGGCTGCTCAAAGCGAAGAACTAACAGAGAAAAAACGGGAGATGGATATATTAAACAAAAATATTGAAGAGGAGAAAATGAGGTTTGTCGAATCCGAAACTGCTTTTCAGATGTTGCAGCTTTTGCAAGGTCAAACTGAAAAAGAACTTAATTCTCTAACTTTAGATCTTGAACAAAGATCGCTGACTATAAGTGATTTGGAAACTCGTAATCAAAGCTTGGTCAACGAAGCCCTGAAGATGACAGAAGACAATAAGATCCTGAATCAGCAACATGTAGCTTCTTCTGTGTGTATTAAAGATATGCAAGGCGAGATCTTAAGATTAAAAGAGGCTAAAGAAAAACTTGAAGACGATGTTGAATGTGGAATAGACCAAAGGAGTGCTCTTGAACAAGAAATCCATTGTCTAAAAGAGCAACTTGATGAACATAACAAAAGGTATTACACTATATTGAATGAAAACTTGAATATAAAAGAAATCCGAGAGAGAGAAGATAGAGAGAAAAAAGATCTTTTAAAGAAGTTAGAAGATTTTGAAAAGGTGGTTGAGAAAAACTCCCATTTAGAAAAATCCATTTCGGATCTAAATGCGGATTTGGAAGGGGCTAGAGAGGAGATAATCGCAATGGTGAAGTCCATACAATCTCTTTTCGAAGAGAAAATTATTCTTGATACCGAGAAGGAATCTCTTGTGAATCGGTTACAAGTGGTAAACGAGAACTTGGAAAAACTATTGGAGAAAAACACATTTATGGAAAATTCTATTTCTAATGCTCACTGTGAAATTGAAGAACTGCAGATGAAACTAAAAGGCATTGAAAATGAGAAACTTGATCTTAACAATGACAAGGTAACATTAATTTCTCAGATGAAGATTAACGGACAGAGATTGAAAGATATTGAGGAAAAGTGCCGAGAGTTAGAAGAGAAACACTCAGTTTTGGAGAAGGAAAAAGAGACTACACTCTGTGAGGTGCAAGAACTTCGGCTAATAGTTAAAGAAAGTAAACTCAAAGGGGATAAGAAAATGATCGAGATAGAGAACCTTCACCGAAAGGTTATGCATATGCAAAAGATAAGTGTTGCATTACAAGAAGAGAACTTAAAACTCATTGATGAAAAGATATCACTGGTAAAGGATTTACTAGATTTACAGAACAAGAATAATACTTTCGAAGAGGAAAATCTGTCGATCCTCTGTGAAACAGCAACTTTGAGTAACCTTTCATTGATTTTCAAAAATATTATAAATGAGAAAGGTCTAGAAATCAAAGAGCTCAATGGAGCACATAAAAGTCTCGAAGAAGAAACCACTGCTAAGGACAGAAATATTGAAATGCTTAAAGAAAGGATCAGTATTTTGGAAGGTGAAAATGGAGAAATCAAAGCACAGTTGGCTGGTTATGTCCCTGCCATTAGTTCCTTAAAGGGGTGCATATCTTCACTGGAGCGTAGCACCTCTGCACAACTTCGAACAAGCAGCGATGAAAAACTGAAGGTAAGTTTATATTCCAATATAGATACAAACACATCCTATTTGAATCAATGTTTTAAAAATCGTGCTATATAGCGCGAAATAGCGCTTTTTGGGAAAAAAACGCAACGAAAAACCACTATTTGGGTGGAATTGCGCTAAAATCGCGCTATATGGAACCAAAAGCGTAAATAACGAGTTAGGAAAAAAAACAGCGGATCTAAATAATTAATATATATTGTATAATTTTCATAAAAGTGTGTGCAGTCCAGATTGTTGTGATTGTTTTAGTTTCCAGCAGACCCAAGTTCGAATCTCACCTACAGCAATTTATTTTTTTCGATTTTTTTTATTATTACCTAATATAACTATACGTTTTATCTTTTATTGTTATATATTCTAAAGTTTAGTGCATATTTAAGCAAAAAAAAAGTATACCGCAAACGCTATTTGCGCTTTTAGCGAATCTCTCGAAAAAACGCTACGCTAGCGATAACGCTATTTAAAACATTGATTTGAATATCAAGTGTTTAAAGCACAGGGCAGATACCAAAGCTCAAAATTATTTCATACCTCTGGTTCATACACATCTTAAATTATCTTGTTTTTTTTGTTTCCTCCGCATGCTTCAAAATGAAATGATACTTTTGTAAATAAATTAGAAAACGATGATTAAATAATAAAAATCTGCATCACCAGACTTTTTAGATTAATCTACGAGGCCACAGCTAGATCGGATTTCAATGGCTGAAATATTTTTTCCCAGACTGCTATTGAGAACCATGACGAAGGCCAAGAAGAGTCAATCACAGATCATAAGGTGACGGATAAGGCCTCAGAGCTGCAAGAGTTGGAAGCAAGAGTTAAAACTGTTAAGAAGGCAGTGATTGAAAATAACAGCAAGCTAGAAGCTGCAACGCGACAAATAGAAGATAATATGAAGCCATTATCTGTCGACTCAGAATTGCAGAATGGTCTTTTGGCGAAAGATATAAAGCTTGATCAAGTATCCAATATGAACAGAGAGGAGACAATTACCACGCTCACGAAAAAAGCCGTTCGTTTTAACTCAATAATTGAAAAGGAATTGGGCGTAGATAAAGCTGCTGCTGCAAATAAACATTCACTGCCAGACCAAAAATCAGACAAAACCATTACGTTGGATAAGCTTATTTCTGACTCACTGAAACTTGGCAACCTTCAAACCACGGTACAGGATTTGAAGAGGAGGGCAGAAATGAGTGAGAAGATGAGAGAGGGTAAATCATCCAGTGAGTATGAGAACGTAAAGAAGCGGCTAGAGAAAGCTGAGGAAGAAACTAAGCAGTTGTCATATCTCAACGGAAAACTGATGAAAAGTGTAGATAAATCAGATGATGTAAAAGATGTGGTGCAATCAGAAGAAAACGTGACATTCTCCGAACAAGCAGGCGCAGTATCAGAAGGAATTGGCAAACTAGAGTTCGAAATGCAAAAGATTCAGTATATTATGCTTAAACTTGACGATGGAACTGAAAAAGAAAACAAATCAGAAATTACTAAGAGTAAAAGGTCTTCAATCCGCAACTATCTTGGTCTAAACGCGAGCAATAAGGCAAAGAAAAAAGCCTTTTGTGGTTTTGCTCAACCCTCGACAATTGAAGAATGATTACTACGCACAACTCAACATACACTCTGGCATTATTTCCAGATACAATTTAATTACTTGAAATGTTTATTCGTGGCGAGATTCTCCCTACGTGAGCCACTTTCTTTAGTAGTCACAGGTCATGTTTACTCTGTTGTTCCCTAGTTATGAGGAACTGTTGTTTGTTCAAAGACTATTGGGATGTTGATTAATAAATTTACTATACCTGATGTTTTTTATTTTCTCCTTTAACCTGTCCTTCGGAAGAACGGCTTTTCATGGAGCTTTCAGAAACGGCAAGGTTAAGCAAGATAACTGGCCGCACTTATATTAAATGAGATACAAGGACAAAAACAGACAAATATATTTTTTCCAAGTCGCACAGCGCTCTCTTTTTGTTTTTTATGGGCAATATCATAATAGGGTTTTGTTTTGTTTCTTTGTGTTACTAGGATTGTTAATTTCATGCAATTAGACGAACACTTTGATGACTTGTGGGTTAATATCAAATTATCGATAGGCAAATATTAACTCTTTGGTAAACTTATAATTTCCAGTTAAAGAGAATAGTATCTCGATTTCAGCAGCTGACGTTCTCGGATTTAGATGAATCTGGAATAGAGCTCAATTCACCATTTAATTAAGCATCTAACAATTTCTTCTAAAGCTTCTCAGAGAACATTGTGCCACCAAAAGAGAAATATAAGATTACCAAGACAACAATAGACCTGATGATAAGTAAATCTATCCAGCAACTGTGAATTTTTAATTTTATGCCACCATTCTAGAGTATTAACAAGATAAGTTGATTCTGCTCCCATTCATCGGAATTCCATACCCACCATGACTGCAAATAAAGCTATTCAATCGCATTTAAAAATCAAAAAAATCACATAGGGACACAAGCAAGGTAACATAGAGTTTTGAAGTAGTACACTTCACCAAATTCCATTTATACAATGAGCTTATTAAATATAATCAAGCTACAAAACCTGGATGCATATGATCGTCTTCATGTGCTTTCTAGACAGAGATATCTAACTATCTGCAGCTCTAAAAATAGACAACAAAGAGAGAAATAGATTGATGATATCCAAGTAGAGCGACACAGAGGCCCAGATGTAGTCATCATACGAGTACCGTTTGATCAAATTGTCTGTATCATACACAATGTACCCACAAAATATTATCGATGCTACACATCCATATATCATCACTGATATCTTGCCCAGGGGAAAGAGTATCTGCAATAAGAGCAAGGAAATTTTGTTATATGATCAAACTCAAAAATAAAAATATATTCTATCTAAAAGAGCATCCAGTAAGTGTGAGTATATACCTGAATGAAGGAAAAGATAATGAGCACAAATAGTGCACCAAACAAAAAGGGCCCCAGAAAGTTGAAGTCCTGGCCTCTTTTGGCGGCCCAGAATGTGTACAAGGTAAGAGCCACAACCACAGCAGCAGTTAAGATCACTGATTCTAAAATAACCGCCCCTGAGACCAAAGAAAAGAACAGATAAGAAAGAATACGCATCTGCCATTGCGTCATTCAAATATCATGCAACAGTGTATTACTATATGTTGCAGAAAAAGTGCGTTTGAAATGATTTGTGCAGGGAATGTCATCACCACCGGAGCGTAACCGAAAGAGAGTCCAATCAGATAACAGTTTCACTATCTGTATATCACACTCTTATCAATATTTCCTCCGACATGTTGTGAAGTATAGATTATTTATTTGAATCCTAAAAGAACTAAAACCTGTCATCTGAATGCCTACCTGCTGGAGAATAGGCAGTTAAAACAAAGCATCATGCCCCACCCACAACCAACATTAAGTTATAAGAAAAATTAGGATTCACCGTTCTAGAACCTGAGCCTATTTGCTTCTCATAAGGACGCAAGAGATCAGTGATCACATGACTAGTATAAGACAACTTTCTGCTTCCAGAGGCTCTCATTTGCAATAAGCACACTTCCTCGAAAGATGGATAGAAAAATAGACACGAAAAAAAAAGAAAATAATAAATTCGAAGTAGAGTAGTGAGAAGCTGTCCTGTGGTGACTGGTGAGGGGGGAGAAGGAAGATTGGCAAGTATAGAAAGGCACCCTCAATTAAGTTGACAGGCTAAACAGGAACTTAGTTCCACATTCTATAAAATCACAGGACGTAGGGGCAAAAACCCACTACTTGGAAAGATCATTTTAACCCATCAGGTGCAAACCAGGTCTTAAATTTCAAAACAGAAAGTGCAACTTAAGGAAAAATTTAAACAAGCAGAATAAATAGGGATTGTTGTCTACGCACGTTGCAACTGAGAGTAGATTATAATAAGTTAATAACGGAAGAGACTTGAAGCTAAGTATGCAAAAGATGCCGAAATTGAAAATTGATCAACATATGCAAATTAGCAAATAGGACCAAATGAAACTCGATTTACTTTTCATTTCTGCAGTAATCTCGATTTCTTCAATAAGCTTACATTCACTTCGATCTATTTTTATTCGCAAAACAATTAAAAGACATGCAATACCATCATACATCATACATGTTCACTTCCTATATGAGGCTGATGCTGAAACCAAGAGAATATACAAATATAAAGAGAAGACCAAGTCGGTGAGAAAAACTTACCACTGGTAAAGGCACAAGTCATACCCACCGCAAACGACATACTAACAGTAAACACCCCAAGAAGAATATAGTTCACAGGATGATGCTTGTAATAGTAGGACAGAGGGCATAACACTGCAACAACATCGAAACGAATCAAAAAAAATTATAGATGCATTCAGGATCATGAGAACTTGCATTTAAAGGTAGATTTAGATACTTAACGTGTATCACAGATTTAAAATGAATAGCCTACAGCTAAACTAACCGCGTATTGATACACAATAGAAAAGAAACGCTCTCTTAGTGTCTCACAGGTACAGTGGAGAGACATCCTTTTTGTGACAAAAATAGTAGGGAATCAGTTCCAAATCACATCCACAAAAAACGCAAGTACAACCTTATATAATGATTCAGAGGGGCCAATTGACCACCTGACTCGGCCTAGGTTTTTTTTCCAGATGTTTCTGTTGCATATAAAGAGAGTTTATAAAGTTCAGGTAAACTCATCAAAACAGCCACTTTTGATCCGCACCATTGCAGATAGCAGGTCTCATGTTTAAGCCTTCCTACCCGAACTTTTGCTCCTTTTGCATTTTCTTATATCAAGTTGATGTGTACATTACTTAGGCCAATACTCTACTAACTTCCATTTAAAAAAAAATATCGGCACATCCGTAGCCTATTGTAATAAAAACGTTCAATTATCCTCATCCCGTTCTTTTTTTTTATCACTTGAAGATACAAAATTGGTACATATATTACAACAATACACTGATTTTGAAATTTAGAGGGTACGGATACAGGTGTAATTTTCTACAACCTAAGAATAAAATAGATAAAAAAAACTCAAAACTCTCTCAAAATGTCTTATACAGTATCTCATCATTATATAGTATGATACTTTTGAATCTATATACCTAGTCATATATCCTACTTAATTTGCATTATTGTTAAATATGCAAATACGTAAGTACTTGGTATTTTCGAAGTACCCGTATTTCATACCTTCTAGCGCACTAATCCAATATACATAAAAGTGTATGTGAAATATGTAGAATGGACCTGTAGCCTCTGCAAGCCCCCTCCTCCGCCCTTTCTCCCTAAAAACATACAATCTATAGAGAGAGTTTGGTAGGGGCGGAACCCGGAATTTTAAATGCGATAGGCCAATATTCTATATAATTTATTTTTTAAAATAAAAAAATAGAAAATTTACTAAAAAATGAAAGCGGACAGTTATTTCAGGACGTCCCAGAAAGCAATACAGGCCACTTATTTCGGAGGGAGTAGTAAATAAAATAAATAAATAAAATAAGAAAAAGGGGTAGTAGTAACAAATAGGGAGTACCAATAAACGGGTACTAAAACGCTAAAAGTCAATAGTACGGGTACTAAAACAATGAGTATACAAAAAAAACATAAAAAAATCAAAAATTTCAAACAAAAGCTACTCTTTAATTAAAATGTGAGGTTTTGAGTATAATTTTGTTATGTTTAAACTAACAAAAAGTTATTTTGCTAAAAATAAAAAAAGAAAAGCGGACAATTATTTTGGACGTCACAAGAAGGAACGCACGACACTTATATTTCGTGACGTACTAAAAAGGAATACAGGACAGTTATTTCGGGAACGGAGGGAGTAGTAAATAAAATAAATAAAAAAACAAGAAAAGGGGGGGGGGGAGTTAAGTTACCAATAAAAGGGGTAAGGATAAGGAGTATATAAACAACCAAACCAACACCAGTAGTGGTTAAAAAGGTAGAAATAGGGCGATACGTAACAACGATTGAGGCTACAGCTACGGTACATAACAATTGAAGGGTTAAGATTGAATAGATCTTGCGTATGAATGACCACCGTAGCTCCGGTGGCTCTAACATCATCGGATATAAAGGTGTTGATATTGATCCTCCTGATTCCACGTCATACTTGTTGTACATACCTATATATATCTATCTCTATCTGTATATCTATCTCTATCTGTATATCTATCTATATAGAGAGAGAGAGAGAGAGAGTGTGTGTGTTTAGTAATTGTTGTTTATATATATATATATATATATATATATACTTGAACGTGAGGGTGACACGTGACGTGAGTTTATGAGTTTAGGCGAGAGTCCGGTGGAATTTTCTGGGCTCTTTCTTCCTTTTTTATTCTTAGTCCTTAAGCGAAAACCATTTTAATTACTTACTATTTTAATTTTAATGTAATTTTAGATTAATTTGAGGGAAATTAACATGCCTTCCCGGGTTCCCCGTTTGTATTTACTGTAATCGTAGATTACGTTATTACATTTGCATACATGAGACGTGGATAATTTGTAGTGTTCTAAAATAACTGTCATCCTTCGAAAACTGTAAAATTTAAATATTCGAACAAATTACTCTTCAAATTCAACCAAAAACTATCAAAAAATCAAAATTTTGAAGCGAAAACTATTTATTTCATATAGTATGAGATTATCGGTGTAAATTTGGTATGATTTAACTACCAAAAAGTGATATTTCAAAAAGAAAAAAAAAATTTACTAAAAAAAGATAAAGGCGGACACTTATTTTGAAACGTTTCAACAAGTAAAGCCGGACATTTATTTCGGTACGAAGAAAGTATACAGTGGGTAAAATGATAAATTAGAAAAAATAATCAACTTTATTATATTTTTAAGTAAATTTAGTTTGATTTAAGGGAAATACATGTCTTTTTTTTTTGAAGTGAAATGCATTTCTTTCCAATTAAATGATTATTCCGTCTATTTATATTTAATTGTATTTATTCCTGTATTTTTAATTATTTATAGGATATAAACGGGGGCGGAACCATGATAGTTTTTTTTATGGCGGTGGTGGAAAAAATATGCCAAATATAAAATAAAATAAATAAGGTTTAATACAAAAATAAAGAATTTTTTCTATGTTTAACATAACATAAAATAAATATGAAGGTAAGACAAAGAGTATTGGACAATAAAATAATTTTTTTATTAATCTTGTTTGAAAAAATACAATGGTTATTTATGAAATTTGGTAATTTTAAGGTAAAAAAATAAAAAAATTTAGAAAAAAACAGCGAACATTATTTGAACTTTTAACCCTCCGTTACCTTAAAGTCAATTTTACTACTACACCGACAGTTCTCTTGTTTAATTAAGAGTAACCATCATTATATATATATATATATTACAAAATTTTAAATTACACATATAAAAAAATAAAAATAAAAATAAAAATCATCATCAGGTACCCACGTCCATCCCCACCCAACCGAGATCTCGGTTGCCCCTAGATATAAATATACCTATATTTTGAGATGTAATGAGTATTAGATTGTAAATAGGTATAATGATAAAGTAGAGGATAATACATGTACTTGTTGTAGGATATTATTGTCCATCTTGGGCCTTACTCTATTGGGCCTCTATTGGGTTTTCCTAGCATATGTAACCCTACCTTCTATTATATAAAGAAGGTTAGGGGGTCTCTTGATGTAACTTCCCTACACTTATCAATGAATAAAAGACGACTCTTTTATCTCTCTATACTTGTATCTCCATATCTATATATCTAGCTAATATGTCACACAACACGTTATCGGCACTTTGCTCGCGGAGACTAGGATATACGCTCGTGGGTATTGGAGATTTTGGATAAACGCACGGATATTGAGTATCTATAAACCTTGAGGTTTAACCGGGTTTTTAGGGTTTTGCTATATCGACCTTCACCAACATACCGTGCCTAAGGTACCCGGATATAAATTTTTTTTATACCGTACACGTTACATATTACATGTTTGTATGCTACTGTATTGCATGATTACAACGCATGTTTGTATGTTTACTGTATCTACATGAATTGATTTAGAACCGAAGTGGTTGTCTTTAGATAATTAGCATACTGTGTTTACTGTATATATGTATAATCATCATATATATTATCATGTTAAAACAAAATCATATGCTATGCCATTTGAATGGATTTTTAACAGAACCTACTATTAATTCCATGAATAACGAGAATTATGTATACCGACAACCATGTTATGTTATTAACACCATGTTAGAACTACATGTTAATATGTGTATGATAAGATACAATATTCGGTCAATATACACACACATGCATATAAATTTTTTTTATTAAAAGGCAAGCGAATAAAAATTGCATGTTAATTGAATAAATTGATATGTTTCCATGTAAATTTAACCTTTTGCATGTTAAAATATTTTTTTTACCATATATAGTATTGATTGGTAATTAAAAATATATTGTTTGCTTGCATGTTATAACTACCATGTATAGAATTACTTATATGGCAATAAACCGTAGATAATTGATTGATATCTTATTAGTATAATCAACATATCTTTTGATATTACCATAGATATAAATATACCATATGGCAGTTAATTGATTTGATTTGATTTGGTATGATATAATTTGTGTGATTGATAATCCTGAATTGATTTAGTTTATCACCAAATCTACTGCATGATTAGATATATATCATGAATATATTTTATACTGCCTTGTATATATATGGTTATCTAGAAAAGATATACCTGTTATTTATTGCCATGAATGGTAGAATTGCGAAATCATATATTTTCACATTTAAGTTGGAAAAATTATGAACCTTCCCTAAATAGGCTCACCTATTTGGATACAATGTCTAGGAAAGATATAGGCGGAAGTCGATATCCTAATGAGGTCGGGTTTTAAGTGGCATTCGTGCCCTCCACCCTCACCGTCTTTCCTGGTCGTTTTTCAAGTAGAGCTACCGAAAGGGGTTGACTAAATAATAATTTCCCCGAATGTGTTTATATAGTGATGTATGTTTCGCCGAATTGGTGTCTCAGTATCGACCCGTCGTTCGATCAATGAGAACCAATTCACATTAAAAGCAAAACTATTTTCGAACCTGTCGTTTCGAAATTAAAGTTTATGCTTGTGCAAACCATAAACATATAAACCAGTCGTTTTATATGAAAAATAATCCAGAACTCCCAACACATGTTGGATGCCATCTATGATGAGAAAAATCGCAAAACATACTTGCGAAATGACTGTTTAGACGTTGATGTTATTCCGTCACCACATGTTAGTCACCCTGATGTGTGAGCATGTGATACCCAAATTATTTGGATGTCATCTTTGATGAGTAAAACACGAGTTTGTTGTTACCCTCGAGATGAATGCTAAGGCGTTGATTTTATTCCGCCGCCACATTTGAGACGTGATGACGTCTATGGTGAACAAATGTCTGAAATTGACATATTGGAGCAATCCTTCACCAAAATACTAGCTTGGAAATTGCATTCCATAAGCAGTATCGTGAATTTATATTCACCATGTTCCTTTATCGCCCATCTGTTATTGGATAAGAAAATTACCCCGGTGAGTAGTTTTAATCCTATTGGGTCAATGGCGAATTGTTTGCCTGATATTAATGCTCTTCGTGTACATTTTTTTTCCACGAATCGAGAACCGAGAAAAGTGTTATTTGTCTCGAACTGTCGCGATCCCGATGAATCGCCTAGCCAAGGGAGATTTTAGACAATCGTCAAAATCGAAAACTTGTGGCTCCAAGACAGTAATTGAAAGGAACAATATGGGCCGTTGTCACAAAGTAAGAGATGATGCTCAAGGAGCCAACTCTATGCTATAAAGACAACGGTCATGCACGGTTACTCCTTAAATAGTTCACAACTATTATAAAGGTGGAAAAACCGATGCTAATGTGGTTAAAGCTAATTGAAAGGAAACTCTTGAGACCCCCGATTTTGTGGCTCAAATGAGTTTGACACCTTTCTTTATTGATTTTGATAAATCATTGAGCCATTTTTTCGCTCATCTGGATTATGTTTTTCCATTTGGATTATGATTTTTCCATTTGGACATACTTTTGGATTATGGTTTGCCTGTTTACAAAATTTCTCGAAATAATTTAAAGTGTTTTGAGCAAATTCCTTTGACAAATGTGACCAAACTTTAAATTATGAAATTTTAGGCCATACCTGTGGGGTAGTTGATATATTTTGGAAATAGTGGGTAACAGTGTACCACATAATTTCACCAACTATTTGCCTAAAAGAGCACTCAGTGACAACGATTCTGGACCTGTCGTTCCAAAATCGAAATCTTTGGTAAAGCCAAATTGATTTGTCAAATATGAGGCGTTATACTCATGCAGGTCCTGTCGTACCTTGTTGAGTTATAAAATATTCGAGAAAACCAGTGTTATCTGGTAATAGCTCATGAAAGAAATGAAATTTCTTTACATAGCCTCCACTCAAAAACGTATTTTAGAGGAGTTGAAATGTCTTTCAAGTGGTTGCTACCACATTCTTTAAAGCATTTAAAGTTACCTTATCATTTCGCCTGTCGTCGAATGATAAATGATTTAGATGCTAAGACATGATTGTCTGTACTATCATTCGCCTGTCGTCGATTGATAAGAGAATTTTGATATTGTGGCATTGACCGGATGAGATATTCCCGGGTCAAAAGACGATGGTTGATTTATAATCACATCGCATTTGGATTCTCTTTGAGAATATATTTCGTGATTAATCCGAAATTAATGCCACTAATGCTCACTTTGAAAGACTAGTATGTGTAAAGATCACAAAATGAACTCGTAGAATTCTGGTAAAGAATTGAAGGAGTTATTGTGGACTTATCCAACCATAAGACGGACCATAAATATAAATGGTTATGGTTGAAGCATCGACAATAAGGTCACATTTTATTGTTGTCCACAGAAATGCAGTATTTCCAAAACTTTTAGCCCTATCATTAAGTTGATGGCTCATGATCCGGATTATCCTGAAAAGTCTAGTCGACTTGATAATTCCGAAGAGTAATAATCGAAATTTCGATTTGAATTACTTGAGTTTGGAAATTGAAATTGAACATCCTGTCGATTATGTTCAGACCCAAATGGACTCACGGAAAGTTTGATGATGCGGCTGCAAATGATTGCATGCATTTCTTGGTCTTGCGCACCAAGATTTATATTTCCGTGTGGGGTTATGCTATTTTGCTGCATTGGTCCGTTATGAGGCTCATAGACACTCAAACACCATATGCGTACCAGCTGGTTACTGGTTATGAGCCAGAAGTCTCATATTAAAGCGTGTTTAAAGTGATTAATTAATATTTTGATTGAGCCGCTCTAGCGTTCAAAATATGGACCTCTGAAGGGGACATAAGTCGATTATGAATCTCCTGCCTATCATTTGATAGAGTAACCTTGGCAAGCGATCTCTTTACCGCATGATATGCGAAAGTGACATCGCTAAGACTGTTCTCCCCGTCGTTAGGGGGAGATTTGCACGTTACCGTTGATAAGGAACGACGTGAAGTAACGTGGCATAACCCACTCAGTCTTAGCTTGATCCCCAAAACTGTACTTAGTGATAAGTAAGTGCATAGACTCCCTCAAGTCTAACTAAATGCCAAACGCATTTAATGACTTTATGAGATGTCACGAGATCATTTATACCTGCTGCAAAATGCTTGCAAGGATAGACGTCCCTGTCAGACGCCGTGTTCCTGTCGTAACACGTTGCTTTGGCCGAACCCACCAAGCAAAGGACGCTGCCGTCGGCCGTCAGTCTGTCGTCCTTCCTAAGATATGAGGAAGTTGACCGGTTCTTAATTCGTTCAGCCCCAGAGGTGGTGAACTGAAACTCGTTTGTCGCACGAGATTATAAAGGATCAAGGAGATGTGTGATTTCCTCCTCATCCTAAGAATCTCGAAATATCTGTCGATCATGATATCTTAGACGATATTGAAGCGAAACGAGACTGTCATTGATTACTTGTTCATATATTCGGTGACGACTGATAATATGAACAAATTATGACAGGGAACCATGTACCGTTGCCTGAAGTCAACGGAGAATAGACTGTACTAATGGAAACTTGCAATCCAAGTAGACTCCTTAGCGAAAGTGTGTTCGGACCTGTAGCTCCAACACCACCAATGTTAAACGAGTTCGTTTATTTGGTTATTCGTAAGGAAAATTGATGAGAATAATGAGATTGTAGAATGCTCGCCTAGTAGCGCAAGGCTTCTCTCACACCTTGGAATTGATTACGAGATGGTTGATTTCCTCGTAATGGACGTTATAACAGTCCCCTACTTTATCAGTTTAGTAGTTTCCGAAAAACTGATTATGCAGCATGCAATTGTGGTCACGGTTTTATCTCTATGGGGATTTAGACAAAGAGATATAGATGAAGGTCCCTGTGTGACTTCATGTACTTGAATTAAGTAGTTCCTGACCACGGAACACGATCTCAATTGACTGAGACGTTCACTATATGGATTAATATAATCCGAGCGGATGTGGTATACCGCCTAAGTGAGTACTTGATTAGCTTGGGATACTTGAACAAGTATTATGCCCTTGCGTGTTTTATTACGCGATCCATTTTTGGATTTGCCTTCGAGATGAAGGATCTTGGGAAGACACGGTAGTGACTCAACCTGATGATTGAGTCCCGTAAAGATTGAATCTAAGTCCATGATTCAGACTACACCCAGAAGGTGTTATGACGTTTTAGTCATCATGACGTTGAGTCGTCAGATTCTCCCATGATCGTTCGATCATTAGACATTGATATAGACCCATTCCGTCCCTGATGTGACGATGAAGAGATATTGAACCATAATGTTCATATCTAAGTACAATAAGCGCATCATTGTACTTGGTCTAATGTGCTAGGACGAACATCTCGTCTGCTGTGAATGGTATAGCTCGACACAGCATCGCGCTAACACGCTGCCATCGAAATGGCATAAAAGACATTTTCCCATTACCTTAAGGTAACTGTGGATGAGGGCTTGTCTTATCCCATTTGCGTCATCGAGTGTACCTGCCCCCTTCGGTACTCGAATTAACGCAACCCTTTTTCGGTTATACCGATGCTGGTTACTTATCAGACCCGCATAAGGGATATTCCTAACATGGCATGTCTTTACCATTAGGAATAAGGCGATATCTTGGAGGTCTTGGAATGACTCCAAACGAATCACTATGATCTGCTCGTGCTCTATGAGACGACTAGAGAGTGTATATGGCTTCGAGCTAGTATTAGTCATATTTGGATTACATATGCTCTGTCTCACGATCCAGATAAAACACTTGTCATAGAAGACAGCTTGTTGTTATTGATCAAGAGAGACATGACTACATTATGCTATTTAGCATTTATCGCCGAAATTAATCTTCACAAATGAAGTTTAAGAGCATCCAGTTGAATGCTCGTTCTATTACAGGTTAGATTTTCTTGCATCCAGTCGTATGTAAGTAAATGAGGCATCCAGTCGAATGCTCGTACTCTTTCTTGGAATATGAAATCTTTGCACCCAGTCGTGTGCAAGTGAGGGGGAGCATCCAGGTGAATGCTTATTGCACTAATTACTACTTAGTCGAAATCTTCGCACCCTGTCGTGTACAAGTGAGGGGGAGCATCCAGTCGCATGCTCGTGTACTCTTTTTGTCCTTAGACCAAGGTTTTTTCCCACTGGGTTTTCCTTGGCAAGGTTTTTAGCGAGACACGTTCCTATCATATCTCACTTACGATTGCCGAAATTAGGGGGAGTATCCTGTTATATACTTCTTACCACTGTGTACTCTTTTGTCCTTCGACTAGAGGTTTTTTCCCACTGGGTTTACTCTAGCAAGGTTTTGATGAGGCACCTGTTTTGTGGTTGATCCCCTACTACTACCACTGTTGCACTCTTTTTCCTTCGATCAGAGATTTTCCCATTGGGTTTGCTCTGGCAAGGTTTTGATGAGGCACACTGTTTTGTGGTTAGTTACTTACATGATATTTCGGCATATATCATTCGGCTACACAGTTTCTCCTAGGTACCGGTTTTGTCCCACACTGGGTTTTCCGTCCCTAAGGTTTTTATGTGTTTAGCACTGCGAATGAACTCGACTCAGATCGACTGCATGAAGACGAAGAATTCAAGACGTCCAAAGGGGGAGTGTTGTAGGATATTATTGTCCATCTTGGGCCTTACTCTATTGGGCCTCTATTGGGTTTTCCTAGCATATGTAACCCTACCTTCTATTATATAAAGAAGGTTAGGGGGTCTCTTGATGTAACTTCCCTACACTTATCAATGAATAAAAGACGACTCTTTTATCTCTCTATACTTGTATCTCCATATCTATATATCTAGCTAATATGTCACACAACAGTACTAAAATTAAATTTAACTATATAAGATGTTTTTAAAAAGAATTTACTATTTCATCAATTTAGTTATTAGCATTATTCATCCCAAATCCGTGTATATTCGTAGTTGATAAGTAAAATAAAATGAAAGAAGTATAAGAAAAAATAAAAAAAATGTCCCTCAATTGATCGTTGATAAATTTGGTTTCAAACGGTAATTTAGTTTTCTATTTTGTTGGTAAAATTAGGGACACTAACTTTAGCTATAGACTTGACAATATACACTCTCTTTACTATTGTGATAGTTCCTTTAATTTGTCATGAATGGTTAACACCGAAACGAGATAATGATACGGTTAACTTACGACACTGATTTATCCATTCAAGTGTGACTCGTCGATATTTTTACAAACTAAATTGGTTCAGCAAAGAACACCCGGCCAGTGCCGTCTTTTGCAGTTCTCTACTTACCGTCGCAAATTAAAGGAAGCAAGCCAAACGATACACTAGTTATGCGGTTTAACAGTTTCAAACAGACGGCTCCGGTTTGATTCACTTCTAATAACACAACCCAACTCTAAATGTATTAGAATTAATTTTGTTAGTTATGTACTTGTTTATAAGTAGGTCCAATGATAGTAGTTGAAAAAGAAAGCATATTCAGAAGATTATGCGAAAACGAAAACAAAAAGCAAAGTACAAAGGTTCAAGGAGAAACAAAATTGATTGGATATTAATCAAGAGGTCAATATGTGTAGGGTTGTGGACCAAGTTCGTTCGATTTGTAAAGATTACTTGTGTTTCAATTTATACCAAGAAACTAAATTGAAGTTGCATCAAATAAGAACGAACAACTGGAAATTAAAGAATCATTTTATACACGCTTTCGTTGAGGTTAACAAGAATATTTACTCCCTTTTCAATTTAATTGTCCGCTACGAAATTACATGCAATTTTGATCGGGTTATAATTGTATCAGAATTGTCAAAATGATTTTTTTTTAAATCTAATCATAAAATTTAACATTTGAACTATATAATCAACTTTTGAAAATTTCCATTCTGACAATTTTGATACAAGTTCTTGGCCGGACAAAATTGCATGTAGATTCGTAATGAACAATTAAATATAAACGACTGAAGTAGTACTTTTTGAGATTGGTATATTAGCATTTTTATTCATTGTATTCCAAAATGATTGAATCCTCACATACACGTAACACGGTAACACTTCGGGAGATAGGTAGCAGTTATTGACAAAAAATTTCACGAAAACACGATTAATTTTCTCGCTAAAAGTGTCTTGGCAACTACTCATTCCGTTTTCAATTAATTGTCTATTACGAAACTACATGCAATTTTGACCGGGTAAAAACTTGTATCAAAATTGTCGGAATGAATTTTTTTAAAAATTGATCATATGGTTCAAATGTTAAATTTTATTATTATATTTAAAAAAAATTCATTTCGACAATTTTAATACAAATTAAAAGCCGATCAAAATTGCACCTACTTTCGTATTAGACAATTAAATGAAAACGGATGGAGTATACCCCAAACTAACGGTGTCCTAATTGACATATTGCCAAAAACCATATTATATATATAGCTCAATAAATGGCAGGATTCTTCTTCTTTTTTCTTTTTTTTTTAGAAAATTAAACAAACCATTTATATTAAAAAAAAACATGAAAAGAGCCCTCATCCAAAGGCAAAGCGAATACAAGAACATGAAACGGTCATGTCACGGAGTTGATAGTTGATCCTCCAACTATTGTTCCTACATTCTTTTCATCGGATAACGTTGTTCTCCTCTACCCTTGCTCCGGATTCACAACTCCCCCCCCTCCCCTCTCTCTCTCAATTATGGCATTGTTATTTATTTAGGCGATTTTTCTTTATCTAGCTCTAGTTTTTTACTTTTCTTTCTCTAAACTTTGCCGCCAGAGATTAAAACCTAAGAGTAGTTGTTTTGTCGTCGAATATGCTTTCACAAGCAGTTTGTTGGTCAAAACAAAGCTTCGCTAAATACTTTTTCGTTTTGTATAGTATTCACGTTTTTATCGATCATTCGGTACCACTTTCCTCAGACTTATACCGCCGGTATAGCGGTGACAAACGGATCGCATGTCGTGGTGGTTGATTGAAGGATGATAGAGTTTTTATGTTTTGACTCAATATTGTTCAAATAAAAGCTAGCAATTGTTCTAGAGGATTCCCCCAAATTATTTTTAGTGTGAAATTATTATAACCATATAGTAGTTATTACTGAGTGTTTTAATAGCATTACCGTTAGTTTAACGTTTTTCTAACAGTTATGCTAAAAGCGCAAATAACATAGCAACGAATCGTTTTGTAGTGTATTTTTTTCCTATTAATATAACAATACAATACTAGGTAATCATATAATTTATGTTAATTATATTAACACGTAAATAGTTAAATACAATACAATATGCAGGCCGTTATAATTAAGGAATACATAATCCAATACAACTAATTTGATCACAAGTCATTATTTAATCATAAAATTTGCAAACAAAATATTTGTAATACTCCATTTTTGGTATCTTAACAGCCCAGTTACAAGAAAAATCACTCATTTTATCTATCTTACTCTCTATAAAACAAGATAAAAGCTCATTATATACATTATTTTTAACTATGATTTAGTTGTAAACAAACACGTACGTACAAATTTAAATGCAAAATTGAAATAAATAATATAGTATGTTTCTAGATAAAAATAAACAATAATTAGCAAATATTTAGATTTGAATCTATGTATCAATACAACTAATTTGATGTCATTCTTTAATCATAAAATTTGCAAACAAAATATATGTAATACTCCACTCCCAGTATCTTAACATCACACTTACAAGAAAAATCACTCATTTTATCTATTTTACTCTCTATAAAATAAGATAAAATCTCATGATATACATTAATTTTAATTATAATTTAGTTGTAAACAAACACGTGAGTACAAATTTATTCATTCTTTTTCCTAAACAACATAAAAGCCCATAATCCAAAATTGGAATATATAATATAGTATATTTCTAGATAAAAATAAACAATAATTAGCAAATATTCAGACTTCAATTTATGTCTCAATTAACTGATCTTAATTAATAAGGTAAATGACTGACTCCTCCATGATTGACATTCGGAGGCGGTGAACATCGGGGTTGGGTGGACGTCGGGGTTGGATGTCGGTGGATTAGAAAGAGAAAGAAAGTAAAAATATCCGTTTGTTTATCTAATTCTGTTAGGCCATTGATTTTATTGTTTAAAAAATAAAAATATATCCCAAATCAAAACAACGTAGTGCAATACTGGTTTTTTCTTTGTCTTTTAAATACTCGGTGGTTAGGATTTCGGTCCAAAATATTATCTTTTTGCGCTTTTAGACCCAATAACGTGACTTTTTCGCTTTACTACCCAAATAACGTTTTAACGTTACGTTTTTCTTTAAAAAACCACTACATAGCACAACGTTGCGAGTTTTTTAAACACTGATTACCGATAGTACAAAATTGT
This sequence comes from Primula vulgaris, assembly GCA_963920805.1. Classification (NCBI taxonomy): domain Eukaryota; kingdom Viridiplantae; phylum Streptophyta; class Magnoliopsida; order Ericales; family Primulaceae; genus Primula; species Primula vulgaris. The sequence goes on from OY987219.1 coordinate 8,144,270, forward strand.
CATCAGGTTGCAGTAGAACAAATTGTGAAATGTTGTTGTAACTTGTAACGTTGTGTTGGTTCTCTATGATTCCATGAAGCAAACTCCAGGAGACATGGCTTGTGATGCTAAGTTTTCTCTTTAAATTGCTCAAAATCACCTACTAATTATTTCTTATTTATTTTTCTTCTCCTGTTCTTCATTTTATTTTATTTTTTTTACCTTTGCCACGGTAAAGGGCTTCATATCAATGTCAATAAGAAATAGAAAGATCCTTGTCCTCAAAAAATAATTATACATCATTTTTTTTACAAGATCTCTCTCTCACAATCTATAATTCTTTACAATAGTGTCAATTGATCACGATCGCGGCATACTTTTTTTGTATATTTAAATCAACCACATACAATCTAAAAATCGAAAACATTTTTTCAAGAATATGAGAAACGGCTATTATAGTTTAAAAATAACGAGCTTAACGCTTGACGTCCTCACACTTATTATGGTAAGATTGTGTCTCCAGAGTAAAAATTACAGATCTGCCGATGAGATTGATGATGATTTATTTGAAAAGGGATATAACCATGAATTGTAGAAAGAGTTCGCGCATAGAAAGATCCTTATCCTCATAAAAAATTATACTTCAGTGTTCGCATTAATTTGTTTTGAAAAATTAAAAATATTATTAGATTTTCATTAGCGTTTATATTACTAAAGAAGTGTAACTTATTAGTAAACACATATTTTGGGTCGACCTGTCGCTAATTAAGGTTTTTAAAAGAGCGGGGATTGTCTCCATTTAGACCAAATCCATCCTTCTCTTTGAAGTTCATGTAATACATTAAAATCTCTATAAATTAATATTATTGGTACCATAATTTTTTTTATTAATTTAGAGAGATATTAGTTATTAGATAAATTAATAATTTATTATTTTAAGAAAGTTTTTATCGATTCAATAAATATACTAGTCAATAACATAAAACTCATTATATATTACTAATAATACTCGTCAAATTCATTAGTAAAGTCAAATACATTAGTTCACTTACTAATATATAAATTTTGTTATATCTTGAATTGTTAGTAATCAAATATACATTAGTTCACTTACTAATATATAAATTTTGTTATATCTTGAATTGTTAGTAAGTTAAGAATATAAATTAGATACAGTTTAATAAGCTCCAACTAGACTCAAATTAAATTTAAGAAAAAGAAAACGACTCTAAAGTCATGTTTAACTACATCGCCCTATTAATGGTTGTCATTTTAAAGAATTATTAATTTATGATTTTGTGGTGATCAAATATTTATATAAGAATCTTTCGAAAATTTATTATCTTCTTAATTTATCGAAACTAGCAATTTTTTATCTTGAAGCAAGTCGGGATCGAAAAAAAATATTTTTTAAAAAGCTTATTAATTTACTAATATTAATAATTTATAGAGGTTCTAGTGAGGTTGAATCCATGTATTCTTTGATGGTTTCCATCGAAAACTGAATAATATAATGTAAGTCTCCAACCTTATTTAATTCAAAGACCATAGAGTATTGGAAAAATTACTTTCTAGTCTATAGTCACATAAACCTTGACCTTTTTCTTTTTTTATTTCTCCTCCTACCACAGATCTTTCTAAAAAGGTTAGAAGCTAGTCACATGCCACTTGCCAACTCACATGGTATCGTGCTCATTTTCCTCGAATACTCCGATATTAATTCAGGTTGAAATAATGGCAATGATTAAACTAGTTTATATGCAAGTATACTTTGTAGAACATTGGGCTTGTTAACTCTCAATTAGTGTGGTTAAACTTAGAGGCCACTTTTGTAGAACATTCGGCTTGTTTTTTATTCATTTGTGTCCAAGTTTGTTACGGTTAACAAGCCATATAGCTAGTTGATGTGGCATTTTCAATACCCATACACATGCATGGCTAAAAACTGAGGCCAATTATATTAGTAAAAATTGATCAACAGAGAAGATAATTGGCGAGCCTGATTTTCTTCCCAAGCTCGGCTTATATTTTACTTGCGTCGGCTCCGATCTTCCAAGGTCTTTGACGTAGGTGGTATCTGCTTCGTCGTCGTGGTGCTCTCTAAGCCTGCACAAGAAACGAACAGGGGCCCGGGGTTGGTACCAGGTTTTCCCTCTCCGACGATCAAGTCAGTGTCGGTATAGACTGAATGTAAGAATGTATTTAAGGGTGAGGGATTGGTCCAGTTACGAGTTGTGGCGTCAGATGTCACGGTTGATATTCTGGTGGTTCGGGTTGTTTTAGCTTTATCTCTCCTCTTTGTCTTTTCTGTCCCCCTCTAATTGGTATTAGTGGGGGTATATATAGTCTGATCAAAGGCGTATTAGCCCTTGGATCATTGCACTGTCTGATAAAGATCCAACGGCTCCAGGTCATTTATGACTCTGACAATGGCACTGTTCATCATCCGGGGCCCACAGGGCTGGCCTGTGATTGGGCCACGTCGATGAAACACATAAAGGGTCCCCCAAGGGAGCAGCAGCATTAATTGGGGAAGAGTGCTCAGCAAGTTTCTCTGGGTCGGCCTAGGAACGGTCCGGCTCCCTAAGATCCGCTGCGATACGTCACCCATGCTTGAGAGGCCCGGATCGCCCGCTGTGGGGTTGATATCGGTCCGGACGAGGGGGTGCCGACATCCCCTCGCCAACAGCTCCCTGTCCGGAGTCGTCGTTAAGGACGAGGTCTTCAGGGATCTATAGTCGTTACGGGGGCTCCGGTCATAGCGTTCTTGTGCTTGACGCTGTGGACACGCCTCGACGTAGTCCGGCGCGTGTCCTCGTGTGCTAGAATTTTTGACACGTGGAGCACGCCCATCATGCATTTATGGGGCGCCGTCTCTGTCTCTTCGATTCCATCAATGCCATCAATGCTAAAACGGCTGGTGAGTGACACTTGGCAGTTGACCTCTGTTTGCTGTACACGTGTACTGCGTCGATTGAGTGGTAGCATTTATTTGTGGGAGTTCGTGTAATGAACCGCCGCTGTCTTTTCACCTTCTGGTAAATGTCTTTTCATCTTCTGGTGAGGGCCTATAAATACCCTCAGTGAAATCTCATTTTCACTTTCTCATTCTCTCACTAAAAATTTTTACACAGCAGCCCGTTCTCTCTCAACCTTTACACTCCATACTCAGCCAATTTCATCAAACAATCGACCGTCATGGTCATCAAACACGGAGCCGGAAAAGGCCCGATGGTTGCCCCACAGCCACAACGCCTAGAGGTGATGGCAAACGCCTTGCCATTCCGGGCGATGGTCATCGATCCGGCCATATCCGTGGCGGTGAATGACAACAGCATAATGGTCAGGCAGCACGGGGCTGACCTGGACGAGTTCCGTCAGCTGTGCGGCATAGGGGAGGAGTTCCGACTTCGGACCTGTGCAACCGCCGACGAGGTGAACGGGATTGTAGCCGATCCCAAGGGCATGGTAACCCTCTCCCTCTCTACTCTTCTATATGGGGGCACCCACCTCCCCATACCGGAGCTATTGGCGGAGCTCTGCGCCTGGACGCAGACCCTTCCGTGCCAGTGGCCGCTGCAGGCGCATCGCATCTGCGCCGGAATAGAGGCACTGAGTGTCGCATTGGGCCCGGACATCCCGGAGCCCCTGGGGCTTAAAGAGCTCTTGGCCTGCTACGAGTTTTTGCAGACCGAGCCCACCTCGCAATCTAAGAGCCGGCAGCCCTACCTGAGGTGCCGGTCCCACAATCAACTGATCACAGGTAACTCCGATTCGAATCGGGGTTACACGCAAGACGTGGTCGTAGTGGAGGGCCCTTGGCTCAGCCGTGACGACCTGGTCCTTCCTCTCAGGCCGGGAAGGGTGCTGAGCACCAAGGAAAACAAATTTACCGTGGCCGCCAAGCTCAGGGGCCTCGGTGACCCCAACGTAGAGGCGTTGGAGGTGGCCCTAAATTGGTGGGGTCGAGACGGGACCGATGTAGGGGCCCGGGACGCGGAGCGTCTTTTGATCTGTGGCTCCCCCACCTCCTGCAAGGGGAACAGCTTTAAATGGCCCCACAGGACCTTCTGTCCCGTGGGGTACTCCCGGGAAAGGTGGGAGAAGGAGAAGGGACTGGAGTCAACCCTCCCTCCCAAGGTCGTTGATGATGCTGAGGCCTCTGTGGAGCCTGCAGCTAAGAAGGCGTCGAAGCCGAAGCCGAAGACAGGCAGCAAGGCGAAGGCGGTGACGACGACCTCCGCTCCTGCATTGGCCGGCGCCTCGTTTGCTCCTGCATCCGCTGGGGTTCACACTGAGACCCGGTCGGACGGTACCGTCCTCCACTTCAGGGTGGGGCCAGACGGTACCCGTACTTACATAGACCAGCATGGGAAACCTATGCCAGAGGTTCTTCCCTTGAGGTCTAGGGAGCCCGGGGTGACGAGCCCCCTACGCTTGGAGGATAGCCCTGCTGAGGCAGAAACCACCGGTCCGGGCTTGGGCACCTCGCGGACCAGGGTAAGTTGCCCCTAAGTTTTCCTTGGATTTTCCTCTTTACAGTTAGCTAGATTTTGTAAATTTTTCTAACTCCTTTTTCGTTTGTCTGATGTAGGTGGTTCGTTCTGACGAGGAGGAGGAGGAAGAGGAGGTGGAGGAGGAGGTTGCAGAGCCCGAGCCCGAGGCCGCTGAAGAAGAGGTCGTCGAGGCCATTAAAGAGGGGGCGGACGAGGCAGGGGATGAAGAAGTGGTGGAGGTGGCCCCTGCTGATGCTAAGGCGCAGACCTTGAAGAGGTTGGCAGGCTTGGCAGAGCAATCGAGGCGCGAACGGGCCGCTCGTAAAGCCGAAGTTGCCGAGGCGGCCAAGAGGAAGAGGGAGGAGGCGAAGGCCCCTCGTGATGTAAAGAAAGCCCGTACCGGGGAAATTGAGCCGCGGGAGGTCGTCGTGCCAATCCCGAAGCCTAGGGAACCCGTGGTTGTAGATGAAGAGCGAGCGGGGTCAACCACTCAGGCGAAGGATCCAGTGCCGAGTGTATCGGGCTCAAGCTCAAGCTGTGGCTCGCCGTCGCGACGGATGCCCGTCCAAACCCCGGAAGAGGTTAAGGCGACGACTGGGGTGCGGAGCATTATGGAGGGCCACCCCTCTGCCGGCCTGCTTGCTCTGGCCGCGCTCCAGCAGCAGACCGTCGAGGCCGACAACCGTGGTCGCGACCTCGCCTCTGCCATGACGACGGCCATGGCCCAGATCCCTCAGGTTAACTTGTTGTTTCTTATTTCTTAGTGATCTTTGTTTCTTCCTTAAACTTTAGCTAAGTATTTCTCTTCTTTCGCAGGCCTATTTGACAATGAACCAGTATGTCTACCAGCAAGGACAACTGGTGAGGTCGTGGGCTTCGAAGGCGGAGGCCAGTGCTAGGCAGGCCGAAGATGCCCTGAAGAAGGCGGAGGGGGCCCAAATGAGGGCCGAGAAGGCCGAGGGCCTCGTTGCAACCTTGGAAGCTCGGCGAGCTGAGGCCCCGAAGGCCGGTGTTGAGGCCGAGGAGCGTGCACAAGCTGCGGTCACGGCTCTGAAGGAGGCTGAAGCGAGCCTGGCCGACAAGGTGAAGGCCGCAGTGGAGGCCGCTGAGGCAGGGCTGGCCGACAAGGTGAAGGCCGCGGTCCAAGCCGCCGAGGCGGAGCTGAGCGCCTCTTTGGAGCTATCAACACAGAAGGATTTTAATTCCTTCTATGTTGATGGCTGGTCTGAGGCGGCAGCTTTCATGAGGGCGGGACCGGATCATCCGGTGTGGAACATGGAGAACGTCTTGGTTCCCGTCCCCTCTGCTCCCATTCCCGAGGTAGTCCCCTTAACCCCTCGAGCCCTATCTGAGGATGAAGCTGATGACGATGAGGGGGCGTCTTAGGGCTTTTGTAGTTCCCAGTTTTTGTTTCTGATGTAATCTTCTTTATGCACTTTAACTTGTAATAGCTTTTGATTAATGAGAACAATTTTGGCCTTTGGGCTTGTGCTTATTCTTCTGTGTTTTACTTCTATACTTCCGTTGTGATTTACACATCATTCATTGTATACATGCTCCCAAATGAGGGGGCCCATATGCTTCGGCGTTGGGGCTCTCATTTTATACACATCACAAATCGAGTTGGCACGTGTAAAAACACTTGTAAAATGTAAACGGACTGAGAAATTCAAGTAAACATAACCGGGGTGCCGTATAGGCTCGTGTTCTGAAACACGTAGGAAATTTAAATGAACTGAAAAATTCAAGTAAATATGAACCGGGGTGCCGTATAGGCTCGTGTTCTGAAACACTTAGGAAATTTAAATGAACTGAAAAATTCAAGTAAATATGAACCGGGGTGCCGTATAGGCTCGTGTTCTGAAACACTTAGGAAATTTAAATGAACTGAAAAATTCAAGTAAATATGAACCGGGGTGCCGTATAGGCTCGTGTTCTGAAACACTTAGGAAATTTATAACAACAGTTTTCATTTATAAAGCCCACAGGCAGAAATTTACATCATATTATTATTTACATCAAAACGCAAAAGTCGAGCCCTATTGATAGTATTTCCTTAGGTTATTGACGTTCCAAGGTCGATCTATCGGGACGTCGTTGGGGAGGCGACCCAACAGGTAGGCCCCGTTGCCTGCTGCACCGAGGATTCGATAGGGGCCTTCCCAGTTGGGGCCTAGCTTTCCGTCGGACTGTACCCTAGTGTTGTTGTTCACTTTCCGCAGCACTAGGTCTTCGTCTTGGAAACGTCTGGCGTTCACTCTTTTGTTATAGGAACGTCCCAGCTCGTTCTTGTATTCGGCGTTACGGATGGCCGCCACTTCCCTTCGTTCTTCAGCATATTCGAGTTCGAGGCCCATCATTTTTTCGTTCAGGCCGTTCTCCACCATGTCGGTTCTGAGCGAGGGGAGCCCGATTTCTAACGGGATGACAGCTTCCATCCCGTACGTTAGGCTATAGGGCGTTTGTTGGGTGCCCCGTCTCATTGTCGTGCGGTAGGCCCAAAGAACGTGTTGCAGTTCGTCGGCCCATCGTCCTTTGGATTCGTCTAACCTCTTTTTGATTCCGTCGAGAACGGTCTTATTCGACACTTCAGCCTGGCCGTTGCTTTGGGGGTACGAAGGGGTGGAGTAATAGCTTCGAATGTGGTATTTCGCATACATCGCTTTTAACTTGGCTCCGGTGAACTGGCCCCCATTGTCTGCCACTATCGAGTAAGGGATTCCAAATCTCGTGATTACATCCCTCCAGAGGAACCTGATCACCTCGGCCTCCGTTATCTTTGCTAATGCCACAGCTTCGACCCACTTTGAGAAGTAGTCGGTGACCATGAGGAGGAACTTTTTGCCTCCCGGGGCCCGAGGGAAGGGTCCGACGATGTCCATGCCCCATTGGGCAAAGGGCCAAGGCGAAGTCACGCTGCTCATCTTTTGGGCCGGGGCTCTAGGTATGGGGGCGTATCTCTGGCACTTCTCACATTTGAGCACGAAGGTTTTAGAATCTTTTTGCATGAGGGGCCACCAATATCCGTAAGTCAAGGCACGATTGGCAAGCGACCTGCCACCGGTGTGGCTCCCACACGTACCTTCGTGTATCTCCTCCATGACTTTTACCACCATATCAGGGTGGATACAGAGGAGATAGGGCCCGGAGAACGATCTCTTGTAAAGTTTATCGTTGGGGGCTAGCCAGAACCCTAAGGCCTTCCTTTTTATTTTTTCAGCCTCCTTCTTATCTTCAGGAAGGTCGCCGGAGCGATGGTATTCGATTATGGGGTCCATCCAGCATAGCTCCGGCGGAAGGTCGGTCACCATGTTAACGCTTGCCCTAGCGTCGATGCTAGGAGAAGGGACGTACTCTATGGTGATGACTCGTTCCTTTTTATCACTCATAGCCGAGGCCAAGGTCGCTAGGGCATCGGCGTGGGTGTTCTCGTTTCTGTTGACGTTGACGATCTTCTGATACTCGAAGCTCCGGAGTATTTCGGAGGCGATGGCCACGTACTTTGCCATCCTTTCGTCCTTTGTTTGGAATTCACCACTGATCTGGCCACTGACTAATTGGGAATCAGTGTGCACCAGTATCTTCTTGATGTCGAGGCTTCGGGCCATTTTCAGGCCGGCTATCACGGCTTCGTACTCCGCCTCGTTATTGGTGGCTCGGAAGCCAAGCTGGATTGACTTCTCGATTACATCACCCTGTGGGGATTGGAGAACCACCCCGAGGCCAGATCCCTTTTTATTGGCAGCTCCGTCGGCGTGCAAGGTCCATGTTCCTTGGGCACGTTCCTCGATGCCGGGGGACGTCGTCGTTCCGGTGAATTCTGCCACAAAGTCGGCCAGGGCCTGTCCCTTGACGGACGTTCGCGGCTCGTACCGGATGTCGTACGCGTTCAGGTGGCAAGCCCACTTCGTCATACGCCGAGACAGGTCTCCCTTCTGGAGTATTTCCCGAACGGGCTGATCCGTATACACCACGATACTGTGTGCCGAGAAGTAATGGGCCAGTTTTCGCGATGCCATAACGAGTGCCAGGACGAGCTTTTCTAGAGGCATATACCTAGCCTCGGCATCGAGGAGGGTTTTGCTCACGTAATAGATTGGCCTTTGCTCCCTGCCGACCTCTTTGATGAGAACGGCGCTAACTGCTATCTCAGACACGGCTAGGTATAGGGCAAGGACGTCGCCAGTGTCCGGCTTGGCCAGAAGGGGTGCGCTTCCGAGGTAGTTCGCCAGCTCCTCGAACGCGTTCCGGCATTCGTCGTTCCATTCGAACTTCTTCTGAGCCTTCAGAGCCGTAAAGAATGGCTTGCATCGATCTCCGAACCGGGCAATAAACCGGTTGAGGGCAGCGGCCATTCCGGCTAGCTTTTGCACATCCTTCCTCTTTTCAGGGGTCCTCAAGTTCTTCAAGGCAGAGATTTGGGCCGGGTTCGCCTCTATACCGCGATGGGTCACCATGAACCCTAGGAACTTTCCGGCCCCAACTCCGAAGGCGCACTTAGAGGCGTTGAGCTTCAGATCATGCCTTCGTATCGTTTCGAAAACCTCTCTCAGGTCGGACAGGTGGTCGTCTTCCTGGACGCTTTTTACTACCATATCGTCGATATAGACCTCCATGCTCCGGCCTATGCTCTTAGCGAATATCTTGGTGACCATTCTCTGATATGTCGCCCCGGCGTTCTTAAGCCCAAACGGCATCACCTTGTAGCAGTAATTCCCCCTTGGGGTTATAAAGGCGTTTTTTTCTTGGTCAGCCTCCGACATGGGTATTTGGTGATAGCCGGAGCAGGCGTCCAGGAAGCTCATTCTGGCGGCTCCGGCGGTGGAGTCCACTATCTGATCGATTTTAGGCAGAGGGAAGGGATCCTTAGGACAGGCCCGGTTAAGGCTCGTGTAATCGATGCAGACACGCAGCTTGCCGTTCTTCTTAGGGACCACCACGGGGTTAGCGAGCCATCTAGGATAAAAGATTTCCCTGATGGCTCCAGCTAGCAGAAGCTTTTGCACTTCCTCGTTTATGGCATCGACATGCTCCGGACTGACGCGGCGTCCCTTCTGCATCACAGGCTTCGCATCCGGGTTGACGTTTAACTTATGGCAGGCGAGGTCGGGACTGATACCCGGCATTTCGCATGGGGACCATGCGAAGTTATCGAGGTATTCGAGCAGCAGCTTAACGAGGCCTGAAACCTCGGGCTCGCTCAGCCCCGCGCCCACCATAAAAAAGTGGTCTTCATCGTACCCCGGGATCTGGACCTTCAGCAGATCTCCTTCTACCTTTTCTTCGGCTTCCGGACCCATCTTCTTGTTCAGTTCCCGCAGCAGCTTAGGATCCTCAGCTTCTATGTTCATAGCGCTTTGGGCCGGAACCGGTTTATTGCCGGAGTATACGGCCATGGCACAGCTTCGTGAAACCTTCTGGTTTCCCGATATGGTCTCGACTCCATTCGCAGTGGGGTACTTAACCTTTTGATGTAGAGTGGAGGAGACGCCTTCTATCTCATGAAGCCACGCGCGACCCAGAATGATGTTGTAAACGGAGGGGACGTCCACCACCGTGAACTCCACGCTCATAACCTTGGTTCCTGTCTTAACAGGCAAGGTTATGTTCCCTCTGGGCTGTACAGCCTCAGAGTTGAATCCGTACAGAGGGGGGGCGTTGGTATCGAGCTGCCCCTCCGTCAGCCCCATCTTTTCGAAGAGGTCTCCAAAGAGGATGTTCACCGACGCCCCCTGATCGACGAGGATACGTCCTACTGAACAATGGCCCACTTGGGCCGTGATGACAAGGGCGTCGTAGTGGGGCATATCTACCCCCACTAGGTCGAAGTCGGTGAAGCTTAGATCCGGCTTGGTGCCTTGTTTGCACCTCTTTCGGGGTTTCGAACTTTCGGCGAGGCAGACGTGCTTTTTCATCGTGGCCTCACGGGCCTCGGTTCTCTCCGCCCCATTTGGCTTCGGCTTCTTTGGTCCAGAATGGATAACCTGGCAGGTCATCACCGGTGGGGGGAGGTCTGGTTGCCTTTCGTCGTCCCCTTCTCGGTCTCGATCAGGGTCCCTTCGCGTCTTGACATATTTCGCCATCAAGCCGTCCCGGACCCATCCTTCCAGCCTTGCCTTTAGACCATGACACTCATTGGTATAGTGGCCGCGGCCTCTGTGATAGTCACAAAATTTATCATTAGGCCCCCGGGCCGGTTCATTCCTGAGCGGGGGAGACCAGGAAAAGAATGGCTCGTTCTCGATCTCAAAGAGCAGGTCGGTCAGTGGTAGGCGGAATGTGGTGGAGTAGGCATTCCCGGGGTTCGAGGGACCAGCCCGGCGGGTATCCTCCCTTCTACGCTTAGGGGCCGGTTGCTGGCTCTCAACTGTTCGAGGTCTTCCCAACCTTTCTGCTATGGGGCGATCTCGCCGGATGCCCCTTGAAGCGGCTCCTCCCCGAGGCTGCTCGATGCTGGCGACCGAACGCGTCGCTCCAGCAGATCTCATGTCTTTCTCGATATCGACATGCTGTTTGATTAGTGACCGGAGCTGGGAAACTGAGCCAGGAGGGGTTGCTATCATTTCGTTACGGATCCTGCTTCCCACGATCATGTTCTGCCTGAAAGCAGCTATAGCTGTAGAATCGGGGCAGTCGGCACATTCAGCGTGCTTCTGCCAGAACCGATTATCGTAACTCTCGAGGGTCTCTTTGGGTTGGGCCTTCACTTGGTACAGCTGCTCCGGTTGGGCAGCCCTTTCCTTCAAGTTGATGAAGCGGTGTGCAAAATCATAGGCCAGATCATCCCAACAGTGGATGGAGTTGGCAGGCAGAGACTGGAACCATTTACTTGCGAGCCTCCCCAGGCTGGCGGGGAAGCATTTGCACATAAGACGATCGAGGTGGGACCAGTGATTCATCTGGTATCGATAGTGCCGGAGGTGGGCTTCCGGGTCAGAATCCGCGTTGAACACTTGAAGAACGGGGGCAGTGAAATTTCCGGGGGGCGCACTGTACTCTATCTCATCTGAGAACGGGGTGCTGCGGGTAGAGGCAACGATTTTTAACGCTGCCTCGTCCGCGACTTCATCTCGGCCACCGCGTCGACCTCGCCTCCTCCTCCGGGGAGGCCTTTCAGTCCGAGCATGACTCGAAGCGGGCCGCGAATCGTGACTATCACCGGGTCGACTGATTCGCGAGTGTACGCTTCGGTCGTTTATACGGTGCGAACTCCCCTCGTGGGACCGCCTCGACTCCTCTCCCCTAGCCGGCTCCTCTGGAACCTCTAGGGGGGGTCGTCTTGGGGGTCCCAGCCGCGACATCACGCTCTTGGTGGGGATGCGAACGGGCTCTGGCTGCTCTACGCCACGAGAGACGGGTCCGGGCTCGGATGCCATCATAGAGGCTATCAACGCCTTTTGAGCCGCCAAGGCAACGAGCTCCTTCTCATGGATCTCTAGCATCATGCGAGTCAGCTCGTCGCGCGACCGGGGAGTCCCCTGGACCGCATTGAGTGGAATAGGCTGCCCCTCAGGCGCAGTTCCCGGCGTGCCAAAAGAGAGGGTCCTCGGCATTCCAAATACTGGGGCATGCCGTGGAGGAGGGCTCTCGTACTGTTCATTATCCGTCATCGTTCCTTGGAAACGGATTGTCGGAGCTAGCGCTTTGAAGATTCCCACAGACGGCGCCAATTGGCGAGCCTGATTTTCTTCCCAAGCTCGGCTTATATTTTACTTGCGTCGGCTCCGATCTTCCAAGGTCTTTGACGTAGGTGGTATCTGCTTCGTCGTCGTGGTGCTCTCTAAGCCTGCACAAGAAACGAACAGGGGCCCGGGGTTGGTACCAGGTTTTCCCTCTCCGACGATCAAGTCAGTGTCGGTATAGACTGAATGTAAGAATGTATTTAAGGGTGAGGGATTGGTCCAGTTACGAGTTGTGGCGTCAGATGTCACGGTTGATATTCTGGTGGTTCGGGTTGTTTTAGCTTTATCTCTCCTCTCTGTCTTTTCTGTCCCCCTCTAATTGGTATTAGTGGGGGTATATATAGTCTGATCAAAGGCGTATTAGCCCTTGGATCATTGCACTGTCTGATAAAGATCCAACGGCTCCAGGTCATTTATGACTCTGACAATGGCACTGTTCATCATCCGGGGCCCACAGGGCTGGCCTGTGATTGGGCCACGTCGATGAAACACATAAAGGGTCCCCCAAGGGAGCAGCAGCATTAATTGGGGAAGAGTGCTCAGCAAGTTTCTCTGGGTCGGCCTAGGAACGGTCCGGCTCCCTAAGATCCGCTGCGATACGTCACCCATGCTTGAGAGGCCCGGATCGCCCGCTGTGGGGTTGATATCGGTCCGGACGGGGGGGTGCCGACATCCCCTCGCCAATAATTACTATAGATATCTCATTGAGGATTGTTTTTATCAACAAAATTTTATTATTATTTACTTACCATACAATAGTCACGGGACTCATGTTATGTATTGTTTCATTTCTTATGGCTTTGTTAAATACATACTGTATACAAATAAACTTAAAAGAGTATATAAAGACATCATAATAATATTGTTATCAATAAAATAGTATATATATATATATATATATGTTATAGTAAGTTAGAACTAATGAGACCATGTGAGACATAAATACAAGTTAAAGTTAGCAACAACTATAGTTTTCAATGCCAATGCTCTAAATTGGTAGGGCTTGAAAGGTGTGGACAAATAATTGAGTTGTAAACGTGTGTAGCAGTGATTGGTACATTTTCCCAATTCATCATTATATATGTTTCCGGAATTCCAACTGAGTTGCCAAAAGAAAAAGAATTCAAATACCAAGTTTTTGAACTTACACTTTATTACATTCACATCATTCTTATACAAAAAAAAATAATTTTTTAATATTTAGAGAGTTATATACATTTTATAGTTTCATCAAAACATCATCTTTATCAATAATTAACTATTTTAACATTATATTTTAATGTAAAATTTATATTTAGAGAAATAACATACACATGATTAAAGTGGAATTCATTAGTTATTAGTTGATGATGAGTCTTATTTATTCTCTATTTGTAAAGAGTTCGTACCAGTATTCTCATATATTTGATTGAAGTTAAATTCATCAAAATTATTGAAAAATTAGAATGCGATGCTCTAATTGACGGTGTAAACACAGTGGCCCACTAAAATATCCAGTATTCACATTAATTGGCTCTACATTTGCCCATCGGCCAACCTCTACGATTAGTTTTTATTTTTATTTTTACAAATAGCATAAAGTCTGATAGTAATTAAGTTGACTTTTACAACGTTTTTCTTTTATGTATAACTAATGAAATATTCTTTAGTTAGTTTGTAGCCATTTCCTTTTCGTGCTTGTGTCCACTTATAGTTTTACGTATGTCATCATGTTTAAACTTTGTACGCATTATAATTTGTAACTTTCTAAGCACAGTTTGTTCACTTAAAACTTAGGTATAATTTGTATCAATAGATTTGTATTCGGAAAATATAACCGACAATTTATTTTTAATCGATGCCGAATAAACTCTTTACGATTCATTTATCAAGATCTTGTCATCTATCAAGTTTCTTAAGCTCGAGGAAAAAGTATGTTCAAGAAATCTTGGAAAATAGACTAAACATTTTTATGACTAATCTGCTACACGTTGATCCTCAATGAACTATTCAAGTTTGTTCCTTTCTTAAACAAATCGAGAATATATTGTACTGTAAACAAGACGATCTTTCGATCCGCAATTTCACACATGAATGGCAAACTCGTCTCCATAGATTAATTGATGATTTATCTTATTATGTAGATTTCATGTTTTCAAACTTGCTCTCATATGTGTAACTACGGAATTTTTTAGTTCGGATCAAAGCAACTATACATTTGGACTGACACGGTGGTTATTTCTACGAAAATAAACAAGAAACAAGATCACAATTTAAAATTTTATGAAATTACAACCTCCACTTTCCAAAAATAATAATTAAAAGACAAATTATTCATCAAAGTATATTTACTTTCATTTTTATTGGCTAGCCTAAAGATTCGATGGTTGTCTTAAAAAAATGTATTATACTAATTTTAAACTCCAATAATGAGTGAGTGCACCAATAATAAATGAAATCACCCAATCAAAATGCAACAATTTTCATTCCACCAATAATAGATCAACAACATACTTTCAAGTTTCAACCACACTTGGGGTCCACCTCCACACGATATTTTCTCTATTTTGTACAAACTTTAAATGATTTTAATATTTTCATCAACCATTTTCCACCATACAATCTCAAACTTTCCAGAACCTTCTCAAGGTGGGATTTTCCCTAACTAAATGAAGAAAAGAAGCTCCCAATTGGGAAATAAATATTAAATATTACAACTCTAGAACATTTCACTCTACTTTAGTACTACCATATAAACACATTTATATAAAACATATAGATACATAAATATAGATTTTCATAGCTTAGCTTCTTTTATGTCCTAAAGCCAAGTAAGTACACAGCAGATCAAAGTACATTTTTCCCAAAAAGTAGGAAAAAAAAAAGATCTAATTATATCTTCTGTTATTTGTACTTATTTACTTTGTTGTTCTATTTTTATCAATAATATGTCTTGTCAAAATTTGTGTACTTTTAAATACTCTGTTTTACTGTACACTTCATTTCCCAATTGATAAATACTGTAAAAAAAACATCAACTAGTTTTGTTTACTTAATTAGTAATTTGATTATTTAAGTCAAACCCATTATAATTAGCTGAAATCCCAGTAAGATTGTGATCCAATTTCTCAATTTTGTCTATCCATCTCAATAATAATTATAATTGCTCTGTTTGGGTACTTATGAATTTAATTTAAAAAGGAAAATTATTTAGCATTTAATTTGTAATTGGAGTTAAGACTCATTTCAATTAGCTGAAAACCCAGTAAGGTCTTTTTCTCAAATTTATATCAATATCAATTTATATTTAACCACTCTGAAATTGGGATATTATAATTATATTTCTCAATTGATCCTAAAAATTCATCCAACCCTTTTGTCTAATCCAAAATTAAAACCAGACCCATTTCAATTAGGTAAAAACCCAGCTAGAATTTGTTGGTGATTTTAGTATCATCAATGTATTTTAGTAGTAATGTGATTTATTATAGGGCGATGCAATAATGCGTTAAAACTCGGAAACGAGTTAGGGAAGTGCGGAGTGCACGCTCGTCGAGCCAACGTATAATTGAATATGAATAATTGAAACGGGGTTCCAAGGGGCAGAGCCCCTGGCGGGGTCCAAGGAGCAGAGCCCCTGGCGGGGTCCAAGGGGCGAGAGCCCCTGGCTGGGGTCCCGCTGCCAGGACGGCGGGCGGGGTGCGGGGCAGCGCCCCGAGCGAAAATTTTTCCGAACAGTTGCTTGCTTTCCGGAAAATTTTGAATAGTTGGACCCTTTCCCAACCGACATAACCGGTTTTTCCGAACAGTTGCTTGCTTTCAGTTTCGGTTATTGATCTCCTATATAAGAAGTCATTTGACCTCGGTTTTGGGTACAGAAACATATAAGAAAATTCTCTCTACATTTCCTAATCTATTCTCCTTGCCAGAAACAGATTGTTCTTCAAGAATTATCCCCACAAAGATTTCGTGAACCCAGACAATAATAGGGTCGAAATACTTTGTTCGGAAAGTGTACGAACACGATTCTTCGAAGTTATCCAGGATTATCATACCCTAAATTTCTAACAAAATTTGCTATAATTTTATTGATTCTCATCACGTAGGGGTATACCAGTATCTTTACTCTGTATTAGGGTAAATTTTATTGCTAAATTAATCCGAAAAATTCATTCAACTCTGTTATCTAATCCAAAATTAAAACAAGACCCATTTCAATTAGTGTTTTAAAAATCTTAGCTAAAACGTATTTGCAAGAGCTATGCTAATAGCGGAAAATCGAGCTTTTAAAGCCTTTTTTAAGCCTTGAATCGAGCTTTGAATCTACCTTTTTTTTTTAACTACAAAGTGCGCTTTTAAAAAAGTGAATTTTCAATTAGCTAAATACCCAGACATAATTTGCCTGATTTTTGTAGATTTTGGTCATGAATCCGGTCAAGGATGAGGACCAAGGATTGAGCTCTGGAGAACCTCCGCCACTGCCGAAGCCGATGGAGGGGCTTCATGATACTGGTCCACCGCCTTTTCTTACGAAGACTTATGATATGGTGGATGATGTGAGCTGTGATCATATAGTGTCTTGGAATAGTGAGGGTAATAGTTTTGTGGTGTGGGACCCACATGCGTTTTCGACCGATCTCCTCCCAAGATTCTTCAAGCACAACAACTTTTCAAGTTTTGTCAGGCAGCTCAATACTTATGTAAGTAAAGCAATCGAATTTCAGATTTATTAGAATGTTTTTAGTATAAGCTCACAGTGTTTGCCAACAAGTTACTGAAAATTGGTTTTAAAGTTCTAATACTTTTATGTGAAATTGTTTTGAGGATGTTTTTGTCGATCCATTTGAAGTGTTGTGGTTGCTGTTGAAAGTGAATGTAGCCAATGTTTTGATTGTGAGCTTTGCTATGTCTGGTTAATAAAATGTGAGTTTCATCAAAGAAATAAAAAAAATCCTATTTTTAGGTTCCTTGCTGTTTGCCTAACTTTCTCAATGATTACTATTTCAGCGCTGATCTGAAGTTTCAACTCCATAGTCCGTAGTTGATCTCCAAAAGAGATGATTGTGTAAATTGTGTGTTAGTGATTCGAGCTCTTTGCTTTTGTTATGTCCATTATCTGTCTGTTTCAAGGACAATGATAGATGTTGGTTTCCTGACTTTGTTATTGATTTGTATTTCAGCGTAGATTATGGTTCTTGAAGCCTTGATATCTCTTCGTTAAGCCACTCCAAACGGTCTCTTTCTATTTCTTTATGCACACAACAGTGAAATCTAATAATTATCTAAAACCGTTATTGCCTTTGAAATCCCTCCTCTTTTACTATCTTTTCCGCCCTTCCTCTTCCTTCCGAAAGCACTTCACAGATGCAATTACTTTGTGAATTTCTTTTGTTTGGTGCAAGAATCGTGAGTGGGCTATATTTGACTCCATAACATACATACTATTTAACCATCTTAATATACTCGTAATCGTGTTTGTAGATTTCTCCTTATTCAAATGTACTTTTCGAAGAAATTTGACTTTGGAAATAGGGATATGTACTTGCAGGGATTTAAGAAAGTCGATCCGGATAAATGGGAATTTGCTACTGATGGCTTTTTTAGGGGGCATAGACATTTGCTAAGGAACATTAGAAGAAGAAAAGCACCTTCCCAATCTTATCCTTCTCAACATCAAACGGTAGACTCTTGTCTTGAGCTTGGTCAAAATGGTGTAGATGGAGAAGTAGACCGTTTAAAACGTGACAAACAAGTTCTTATGATAGAACTTTTAAAGCTAAGACACCAGCAACAGAATACGAGAGCCCAACTTCAAGCCTTGGATTTGAAGATACAAGGAACTGAGAGAAAGCAACAACAGATGATGACTTTCTTAGCAAGAGCTTTGCAAAACCCTGATTTTATAAAAAAACTAGTGCAACAAAAAGGGAAAGGGACGGAGCTTGAAGATGCCTTGAATAAAAAAAGGCGCCGACCAATCTATCAAGGAGAATCAAGTCGAAGTAACCAAGTGTTTAATCACGTTAAGCCTGAGCCATTGGATTTTGAGGATATTTTGGGTTACGAAGTGTCGGAGCTTGAGACTCTTGCTTTGGAAATACAAGGGTTTGGTAAAGCTAGGAAGGAGCAAGATGAGGATAATGAGCAATTTGATGATGGGTTTTGGGAAGATCTGTTAAATGAAAAAATCAATGAAGAATCGGGTTTTCTAGGTGGTGAAGAAAGTGAAGAAGAAGATATCTGAATCTGTTGTCTAGTCGACTGGATGACTTGAATTCAAGCCCAAAATAAAAATAAAAAAACTATTGTTTGTACTTGTTTGTTTGCCTGTTTTTTGTTAATTTTTTCTCATTGCGTGTAGATTAGATCTGGATTGAAGATGATGAATCAAGTGCAATTATCAAACAACACTGACCTTTACTTCTGAGCAGTCGAGTTTGAGTGTGTTTCTATGTCTTGGTTCTGATTTCTAGGTCTTAGATGGAGGTACTGGTCCATTTAATTCTTTTTTCTTTTTTTCTTGTTCAGTTCACCACAAAATTTAAGCCTTGTACTTGTGGAAAATATCCTGTGTAGTGGTTTCTATTCATGTAGTTGGAGATTTGTCAAATAAATTGTTGTCCCTCATTTGCCTATTTAGTGGATTGCAGATTTGCTCTGTTATTGCAGTGTACTTTTGGCGCTCCCATATTCGTGTTCAAACATGTAAACATCTCCAAGTTATTATCATTTTCAGGCATTACTTATGATGGTTTGTCACTCTTTTGCGATTTATATGTTGCCTGATATTGATGTAAATTGTTGAGCAGCTGTTCTGAAAGATAGTCACTGAAAAGTAAAAACAGAGACTTGAGTTTTTAGCATAGTTTTCCATTTGATTAGGTTGGTTGTGGTTATTACCGCTGATGTGATCTTGTTTACCAAAAATATTTTCCAGTGTTACTCTTTGAATGAGAAAGGAAGTGAGTGGTTGTCAGCAATATTTGTTAGCTTAAATTTCCGGTGTGGAGCCTAAATTGTCACTGATGTGCCTGCATAATGTGTAGCGTACATAGATCTACCATCGATCATTAATTTTGTTTCTGTTGCAGCATTTTACTGGTTTACTATCATTTGTCGATAATTACCGTGTAAACATATGCCTCTCAGTCTTGTGAAACATTATAAAAGGCAATATCGATTGTCAAATGGTATCTCTGAAATATTTTACAAAAAATCTTGGCAAGGTTGTATGTAATGCAAAGTTCTTTGTACTCCGTATCATTTTAAGAATGGAAAACCTTTACAAAATTGAAATGGAACCAGTGATTGACTTGTAGGTAAGTTTTCTAGTAAAGTGGAAGTTCATAGTTTTTACTTCTTTTGACGGAAATGAAGGGCTGAAGAGTAGATCTTTTCCTCCTCAATTCATCTAAAATAGGAATGTCGTTATAGGATTAAGCCTCACCATGTTCCCAATGTTACTTGATGGTCCGGGAAATTGAATTCTCTTTTCCATCTTCTCCTTGTACCAAATTAGAGTAGCTTTATCGAAACTTTCCTGGAGCTGTTGTTCAGCGTTCTTCACAGTCGTGTTGTTTATCTTCCAAAGCAAGTCGTCTTTGTAATGTCCCGTTCTTTTTCTATAACACTTCTCCTCTAACTTTTCATCCTCAAGGAGAAAATTAGTTGCAACCCTTTTTGAAGTCTTGTGTTTATGCTTCAAATGTTTAGTGCAAAAATTCATATACGAAAAACATTAATTTGTCTTTTCAATTTTGCAACTACGGCTGCTAAAATCTAGAAGACCAATTACACAAACACCAACGTATAATAAACTTGCAACATACATTCACTCAAAAGGAAAGTACAACTCAATAAAAGAAGCTAAAAGAACACGGCGTATAATAAAAGCCCAATTTTTGGTGGGCTTATTTTTCTAGACCACTTATAAAAATTCAAATGCAGGCGGTATCGACTAATTTTAGATATATTTTGGTCCATTTACTTTTGAATTCAAATAATTGGGCATATAAGCTAGTTTTCTATACTTTGTTTTAAAAAAAAGCAATTCTTTTATTCCTTTTGCAAATTAGCTATCCTTTTTTTTGGCACTTTATTTATCTAGACTAGTAATGATTGGAAATGAGAAAACTCAAACTTGATGATGTGGGATTAAATATTTAAAGCAGGCAATGTTCCCAACCTATTCCATTAACCTTGAGCAATTGTTTTATGAATAACAAATAATACTCACCTCAATTTTGAAGTTGTTCCCAGATTTCTTCTATTAATGGTGCTCTTGAATGTTGTGATTTTGTCTCTTAATAAATCGTTAGTTACCAGATGCAACTAGTAAAGCAACAAAACTTAATACACATAAAACTTTCTAAGTAATATGCTGATCAATTACATATTTTATGTCATCTGTAACTAGTACGCAAATTAAAACCACTTGCATTGAGCTATGAAACGAAACCATAATTGCTAATTGAATAAACAACTTGATAACATAACAAACAAAATGATTAAAATAAACAACTAGACGTGTAAACTGTTATTAAGAACACTATTTGAAAAACTCAGATACAAACTTGTTTTAAATGAAATTTTGATAATGTAAAGCATATTGTAATCAATGGAAATAATTTTAACTAATCCAATGATTCTTAAAGTATAGGTCAGCCAGTATGGGATTGGAATTTAATAATGTTAGAGCAATCGCATCAGTTTCTTTACACTTTTCCATCACTTTTATATTTTTAGGGTAACAGTTTAACTTTATACATTTTTCAGATTCTCTATCAAATTTATTATCATAACTAAATATTACTATATTTTAATATAATTCTATCAAATTTTTTCAACCCAAATTAATTTAATAGAGCAACCACATTAAATGACTTACAAGTTTTGTTATATTTAAAGTAAAAAGTACATTTTTACAACTTATAAGCAAACGTTTTGCTTTATACAAATTATCAGTTTTTTTTATAAATTTCTCTATCACAACTATATAACTCATCTTTTTGTTATTTTATTAATTTGTATGTGAAAAATACAAATAAATAAATGAGAGAGAATAAGAGAAAAGTAAAAGAGATAAATTATTATTTATAAGGGAACATATTGATCACTTATATTTGAGTGATATTTGAGTTCATGAATGTTTAAAATAAGGGGCAATTAACAAAAGCATACCCTACCTCTATTATATTACAAAAAACATACCCCCAAAACTTAACTTACAAAAAACATACTTATATATACTTATTATTTCTCTAATTCTAATCAAACAATAATGTAACCTCTCTCTCTCTAACCGCAACTCTCTCTCTCTAATCGTACATCTCTCTCTAACACACGATAATCACACATATTTCTAACACATGATAATCCCATATCCCTCTATCTCAAAATGACTAAAAACTCATAAAATATTCATATGCTAATTATAAAATGTCATACACTAATTTTAAAATGTCATACCCTAAATGTTCTGAATCACAATCAAATATCTAAAAAAGAGTTCATACCCTAATTTTAAAACTTCATACCCTAATTTTAAAACTTCATACCCTAATTTCAAAACTTTATACCCTAATTTTAAAACTTCATACCCTAATTTCAAAACTTTATACCCTAATTTTAAAACTTCATAGCCTAGTTTCAAAACTTCATACCCTAATTTCAAAACTTCATACCCTAATTTCAAAACTTCATACCCTAATTTTAAAACTTCATACCCTACATATGAATTTCTCTCAATACTATACATATGGATTCCCCTTCTTCAACTTCAAACCCACAAGTTTTACAATAGTTTCAAATCTCAATAAATAGAAAAAATCTCACCAATTTCATATATTTTTCATATATTACGGGATAGAAAACAATCTCACTAATTTCATATATTTTTTTTCATATATTACGAAGTATCAACCAGTGTGATATTTGTGTATTACGTATGTATTGTTGGCCCGTGTGCGGCTAAACCTTAGAGGGGGGGTTGAATAAGGTTTATGGCGATTTTCGCCTAATTAAAACTTAAGTGCAACTAACACCCCAACTTACGCAATTCTAAACTTAAGCGTTAATAATCGTTAATAAATTCAAACGCAAGCAAGCAAAAATAAATATTTGCAGAAAATAAAAGTTTAAGGGAAGAAGATGACACCGTGATTTATAGAGGTTCGGCAAAACGCGCCTACGTCCTCTCCTCGGTACTACCGAGTATTTCACTAAAAATTCTTTTCCCGGATATTACAATCCTAATGAGCTAATCAACCGATTAAGCTCCCCCACACTTTATGAGTGTCCCGAATGAAAAGACCTAGAGCTTTTAAGCTTCACTTGCTTACAAAGCCTCTACCCGATCACTCGCTCACAAAAATGAGTTTATAAAATACTCGTTACAATTTTATCGAAAATTGAAACAACACCCACAATCGATTGCTTCTAAAATAAGCTAATATGTGGTTTCGATGATGTTTGATCTTTGTTGGAGCTTGTATCTCTTTATCTTCAATTTCTCTCTTTCCGAAGTATTTCACCAAAATGGTGATTTTGGGTTTTTTTATATGAGAGAGGTTGAAGAATTGATTGTTATGTAATTGGTGGTTTGGAAAAGAAATTGTGCTTGTTTATAAAGACCAAAGGTCTGTGTTTCTGTGTTATGACCGTTGAAAGTGTTTGGGGGTTTTAACAGCCATTTTCCAGAATAAGCTGAAAAGCTGTTTTCGAAATCTGCAGAAAACGATCGGTCGTTTTCTACAGTCGATCGGTCGTTTCTGAAAAAACGATCGGTCGTTTTTTCGACCTGCTCACTGGAAGAATTTGGACTAAAAACGATCGGTCGTTTTTGTCCAGTCGATCGGTCATCTGTTCTTCTGGCAGTTTTTTCGGTCTTCTTCGAAAGCCCATAACTCCTTCGTTTTAGCTCCGATTCTGGTTCCGCTTGAACCTGTGGCTTCGTTATTCCGAGCTCTATCTTTCTGGCGTTCTGGAATTTACAAATTCTCTTTTTGGAAAAAAAAAACAAGCATTATATCATCGAAATAGAGAAATCGTAAAATCATTAAAAACATAATCAAAGTTATAATCAAAATCAATTATTGAACCCCATGGTTCAACATGTATATATATGTATTTATATATATATAGATGTTTATATAATTTAGATGGTATTCGGTAATTAGTGACGGGTTTTCGTGGTGAAAGAGGGAAGAAAGATAGAGTGAGATATAAAAGAAATATACAAACAACAATGGAGGAGAGAAAGAATAAGATCAGAGAGAGATGTACAGAAAAATTGGTGAGAGAAAAGAATGGAGGAGAGAGATAATAAGGGAGAAGAGAGATAATAATGGAGGAGAGATATAAGAATGAAGAAGAATGAAGGAGAGATATAATAAGGGAGGAAAGAGACTAAGATCACCCCTTATATACTCCTGAATTTTTGTAAATGAGTGATGTGTTACAAATAATATGACGTCATCAAAGTATGTTTTTTGTAAATAAAAAGTTTGTGGTATGTTTTTTGTAATTTAGTTACAAAAGTGATATGTTTTTGTAATTTTTTCTTAAAATAATTGATAATAAAACTGATGCGTATACAATTTTATTTAAAAATGTGTTGTTACGCTAGCGAGTGTCCACTAAATTCCAATTTCATGTCAAAAAGCACTGAAAAATGTATCATTTATTCCCCTTTCAGTTCTTTCTCTTCTGTAATTGTTCTCCTCTATGACCTTTAATGTTGAAAAATGCTATTACTCTCCAAATTGGTAGTGAAATTTTCGATTCAATCTATTTTTCTTTTACGAATGTCAAATCAATTTAAACCCCAGTAACTTAAACTTTAATTTTCCAAACCAACTCAATTACCCTCTTTTAATATTGTTAACGTCTCACTCCAGCTATTTTACTTCCCTTCATAAATTTAATAATCTTAATTATGTATATAAGAGAGTGCATTGCAAATCGAAAGTCTGAATTTTGAAAAACCTAATTTCTGAAATCAAATGCAATCTTTTTTAAAAACAAAATCTGATTTCGATTTTCTTATTTTCTACAATATACTCCCTCCGTTTCTAAATAAGTATCTAATATTTCATATTTAACTGTCACAAAATAAGTATCTATTTTACTAATTTATCAATAAAAAAATGATATAAGTACTATAATATACTCAAATATTACAATGAATATATTTCAAAAATTAATAATAATTATTATTTAAATTAAATTAAGGCTATATTTGTAACTTTCAAATGTAATTAATGACATCTATTAATATTTATCGAAATACAAGAAAGACACTTAAAAATGAAAGGAGGAAATAGAATAGCAGAGAGAGGTATGTACCAAAAAATAAATAAAAAATAGAAACATAATGAGAGTTGGGTTTGAGGTGTGTAAGAAAATGTTTAAAACAATGGAGAAGATACATGGTTTGTCAACTATTATTCAACCGTGTGTAACAGTAAATTAACAGTACAATTCCAACCTTACTAAATTTCAACCCCCCAATATGGTTTAGGATAAAAAGGTGGTACCAAATATGTCACCATTAGGCTTTACTTTGTGGATGCATAATATAGAGTTTATAAATGTACAAAGATTAGGCTAATTTCACAATCTTACTGTATATAAGGACGCAATGGGGTCATAAACTGGACACAATTAAGTCCGGAACCTTCTTTTCCCATCTATACCCACATTTTTCAAACATAAATTCTTAAGAAACCCTCAATTAATAGACTAGCTAGTGAAGCAAAACTTGACTAACTTTTGAATCGCGTACAATAAGCGATGGTATTCAAGTAGAGAGTGCAAAATGTCATACCCGATTGGAGCCGATGAGCACATGGGTTAAAGAGCTATGAAAGACGGGTACTTTAAAAATGTCAACATACCCGTATCGGGTAAATACCGCGTACCAGATACTTTGGAACACAACGGGTACTAACATTTTTTTTAATTAAAACAAAACTTTATTAGTATAAAACGGACCTGACCCAGCTTACATCAACAAAATGTAACATCAAATTAAAAGAAAAACGCCCTACAACCTACTATCTTACAAGCTGGAGTACATCTTGTACAAGTTGAAAAACGAGTAAGTACAGAGTTACAGTAATTAACTAGAAGCTTAGCACTAAGGAATTAAATAGCTACACCAAACAATCAAGGTGATTGTTTGAAAAAAACAAACAAACTAAACTAAACCAAACTTCAAACAGTCATCCTCTGAGACATTTCCAAAATTACAAAAACTGCTGATAATATAAATTAACTAGGATATATTATTAGTTATAGATATAGTAGGCTCATATATATATACAACTATGATATATCATATAGCTATGTTAGTATTTATGAGACATTTTGAGAGTGTTGCGAGTTATTTTCTCTATTATTCTATTTATATAAATTGCCCTCAGAGATTGTGTAAAAGTACACTAATTACCCGTCGTATTCGTGTCTTAAAATTTCAAAATCAATGTATTCATGTAAACGCATCGTACTGTATGGTGCTTCCTAGCTAGGTCAAGAGAGAGGGTTTGTGCGTAGTCTCGTTTATCCGATTTCCGGTTTTAAGAAAGCAGTTCAAACCGCGCGTGATTTAAACTTACATTTTTTTTTTCTTTGCATCAAGTAAAAAACAATCCCCGTCTCATAAGACTCATTACGTAATATGATCATGATATCTAGTGAGACTACTAAATTTTATTCGGGTCCGTTTTTTTTTTTATTCTTGTCATGTCCCCACATCTCTCTCCCTCACTTCAATTATATTTGCCTTTTTAGGTTGTAATACCCTCTCTATTTCTTTGCTTTCATAAGTACCCTAATTACTTACAAGTCTGCAAAAACAATCATCATCTCCCATACCTGTCTCTTTTTCCTCACATACATTTAATATATACATATAGTACAATATTGAAAGATAAGTAGAGTTATTTAAGATTGGTTTCAGAGTTTGTCACGAGAATTATCTCAATAAATGAAACTATGAAAATAACTAATATTTAAGTACTAGTACCACATAAACACACTATACTTAATTTATTGGGAGAGTTTTGTTTCTTCTTCTTTATTTCCTACATATAAGTCAAAAGTAAGGGGTGAGATAGAGATTGAGAGATCAAACAAGACAAGTGAGGAGTGTTTTGTTATCCCTTTTCTTTGGTTTTGGTTGTTTTTGTTTTTACTTGGTTTGGAGTATTGTTCTTAGTAAAATGTTTCCATCACTACTAGGAGTGAATATATCTGAGAAAGATAACAATACTAAAGGTTGTATTGTTTCTACAAATAATGTTAATTGTGGATTACTAGAAGACTTGGCTAAGACTTCAAATAATAATAATACAGTATCAAGTGGTACAATAATCAACTCTCTTCAAGGACCTTCAATTATCAAAAGGAAGAGAAATCTTCCAGGAAATCCAGGTACTTCTTCTTTTTTGTTTAATTCAAATAAAAAGATCGGATTTAGCCTGATCCTGAAATATTGATTACAAAATCACAAAAAAAAAAAAAGTGGACAAGTTTAACAAACTATTTATGATTTTTTATAACTTAATTTGTTCAAAATTAGTTGGATCAAGAAAATAAGTGTTTCAGAAACCATGCACAAGGACAATTGTATCCCATAACAATTTTCAAGCACAAGGCTTGATCGGTTGAATTATCCAAACTGGTCCTTTTGGTGTGGACTTGAGTATTAGTATTAGTTAAAACTTAACAGGTTTATAACCTAGCTAATCTCACCAACAAAAAAAATCACCAACTCACTGTCTGTTGATCTCATGATATTGTTTAGAGTTAAGATGCAATTTGCAGGAAAACCATATCTTAAATTCAACATATTTTCCATATTATTTGGTCAAGTCCAGTAATTATTTATTTTGGAACCCCGTTAACTAGAAGTCTAGAAGTCGAATTTATTACCCTGCTGGAACATCTTTTTCTCTCTTAGAAAGGTTTTTAATACTGGAATACATGAAAACTAACCCAACTATTCCGTTCCTTGCAGTATTTTCCGTTTTCATTAATGAATAGAAATCAAGTGATTGAGATTGTAGAAAAAAAGTACCCAACATTACAGTCTTACTGTTACATCTCAAAGCTAGATTTCAAAACAAAACGGGTTCCCTTTTTGAGTTTATTTTTCAAGTAGTTAGTTTGATCCTTAAACTAAATTTTCTTTTTGGTAGATCCAAATGCAGAAGTGATAGCATTATCGCCAAAGACCCTCTTAGCTACCAACCGGTTTGTGTGCGAGGTTTGTCAAAAAGGTTTCCAACGAGACCAAAACTTGCAACTACACAGGAGAGGCCACAATCTTCCTTGGAAGTTAAAGCAAAAAAGCTCGAGAGAAGTTCAAAAAAAAGTTTATGTCTGTCCCGAGCCCACTTGTGTCCATCACAACCCTTCTAGAGCTCTTGGCGACCTCACGGGAATAAAAAAGCATTTTTCCAGAAAACATGGTGAGAAGAAATGGAAATGTGATAAGTGCTCTAAGATTTACGCTGTGCAATCGGATTGGAAGGCTCATTCGAGGATTTGTGGTACAAAGGAGTATAGGTGCGACTGTGGTACCCTTTTTAGCAGGTAACTATACAATAATTAATTGCATTCATTTTCATCTCTTCTATTTTTAGAGTTTCATATATTTTACTACCTAAACTCCCAATAATGTGGTCAATTTTCATATATTATGTTTTTACATGTATACTACGCATTTTTTTGTGTGTGACTATATATGATCTCAAGCCAAAAACTAAAATAAAAATCGATGCTAGATTTAATGTAGGTAGATATTCCTAAGTTTATTGCAGATTATTACGTTGGATCTTGTACACTTTATTTGAGTTTTTTTTTATTTCCTAACTATGAAACCTAAATTTTGTGTTTCAGTTGGCCACAAAGTAAAACTTGAAACATAATTCTGGTTAAAATAAAAATGAGAAATTAGAATTTGAAAGATGTGGAGTTGTAGCTTTTCTTGCAACACCAAATAGTTACTTCGCAAATTTTACACGAAAATGGTAGATTTTGCATGGAATTTCTTCTAGTGGACCATGTGTTGTAAATGTTTTAACGAGTACTATAGAAATACCATTTTAGTTACACGTGACTGTTAAGGACTGAGTCTAAAAACAATGGTTTTGATTATTTTGAACGCAATCTTAACACAGACTTGATGTTTATCCGCAAACATTCGTTTTTTATATAGCCATAGAGTTGATGGAAAATAAGTGCACCTTAAGCAAATTTGAACCTATTTCTTGTTGACCTATATACATCAAAGAGATGTATGCAACAAATAAATTATATGTACGAAAATACAATCCCTTTAGATCCCCAAGATTGTCAAGAAAATTGGAACAAGTCGTCTTAATTGCTTATGTGAGTTTTTCCTAATTAATTATTAAATTATACAGAAAACGGTGTTTAGCTTTATTCTAATGAAGGTGAAAGACACCAATAACTTCTCAATACACACTTTAACTTCAGTTTAAAATGAAATTTTATATCAAAAACAAATTTGAAGTTATCTAACATCTAATTAGTTGAGACTTGAGAGCAATCGAGCATCCTTAATTAAAATTACTGATTACATTCACTAAAATGCCAAATATATATATGTATATATATCATTCCGTATTTTCCTTTGGGTGTCATAAATAACGTGGTGCAAGAAAAAGCCATTTTCTCCACTGATATGGTCACGGGAAAATATGTCATGGGGAATCTTTTATAATATTTGTTACTTTTCGTACTCAATAACGAGTGATTTTTGGTTTTCAAAAACAATGATGAAATTCCACTCTTGTGTGTTAAAATTTCATTATATATATTGGTACGTAGTATATTTTTTGTGGGGTTGATGATGGTTGAAAACTTGAAATCCGTGATATTATATATGTTACATGGACCATACTATGATTTAGTAATCAGTATTCAAAGAAACCTCTATAGTTCTGAGATTTATAATCATGATTTCATAACTGATGAATCTTCAACAAAAATAATATTCACATGAGCGCATCTTCTTCTTTTCCCCTTAATTAAAATGTGACATTTTAAAAAATCATTGTTTCATGCATGGGTATGGAAAACTGTATTTTATGAAAAAACTTTTGTTTTATGATCCCAATTACTACATGTTTGTTGAAAGTTTAAGGCTGCAAATGCATATGACATTTTGCTTTATTTACTCACCAGTCAATTCTCAGTGCACTTATTATATTATACTCCTTTTTTCCTTTTTGTGTCTCTCTCCAGCATATACTCACAAATAAATAATGATAATGCATACTTTTAACTTGACCTTCAAACTAAATTCTTTTTGTATGTTGTTGTGTAAGCTTTTTTTGTGGCCAGTATATGCACGCAATATCTCTATTCTCGAAATAAAACTAACATCTTTTATTTTCTTTTCTTTCTTTTTCGCTCCCTAAGTTAGACAAGTGTAAAAAATGAAAGCTGGAATACATTTTTTTTTTATTCAAATGGACATAAACTGATTCATTTAATTTCTTTCGAAAAATATGATTTAATTTCTCTCTAATAAAATGATTTAATTTCTCCTAACAAAATGGAATGGTCTATAATTTGAGATATTCAAAAGTGAAAAAAGATAGCTTATAGTTATTCTATAACACTTCAATTTACTCTGTTTTTCGTACAAAATGTCAGTATAACTCTAGTTGGAATCTAGCTATCTAAGGTTTACACTTGACACTTTCTTGCATTCTCATTATTGCGTATTGAGACATTCTTATTTTGGTGTATGTTTGATCACACATTTCTTTATTCAAAGCCCCACCTAAAATATGACAAGGAAATTTCTGATGAAAATCCTATTGTTTCGTAATCTTAAGAAATCAAAGTACACAATGCCACTGTCCATAACATGGGCATGTTTGATCATAAAGCTTTTAGTTTTAATTTATATTTTTCGACATAAAACCATAACATTTAGACCATCTATAATATTTTCTTAATATTGACTCCTATATATCTCCCTCTCATGGTGTACAGTATTCCTATTTGAAATGAAGTCGTTAATATTTTCTTAGAACTTTAGTAATAGATTGAAGCTATACTTATAAATAATTTATTTTTTGAAGGGAATATAGTTGATGGAAAATTAGTCAATAGATAAACAAGAAAGAGGTGGAAAATGTATACGGCCGCTTTGATTTTGCAACATTATCAAGCAAATTTAGCTTAGATTTTGTATTTGTAGCCAATATAAAAATTCTTGTCTTTTTCTCTTATCCTCAGTTGATATTATCCAAGAGTCAATAGTACGTACCAAAAAAATTCAAATCATGCATATACTGGGGTCCGGTTATGAGAAATTACTCATTGAAACTAGACTATCTGCTTTTTCATAGTGCTTACCGATTTAATTACTAATAGATCACAACTTTACTATATATCTCAAAATTTAGTGACATATAATGAATGCATGGAGAATCTATAGCAAAAACACGGCTTCGAATGTGGAATCAGGTGATTTTGGCTTAATTGTGTAATTGTATCAATGCTACAATTAATATGATTATTATATTGAGGTTTTTATATTTATCAGTTAATTTGATAAAATGTAGATCTTAACTTTATTATCGATAGTTAGATAAGCCACATGAATCCTTTCCGACCAGCCGGAAACATGGGTGTGAAAATGATGTCATTATAGTTTTTGTTACTCTTGCGACGACCTATGCATAATACATGGAAGTGTTTTTAGTTGCTTAACTTGCATATGCAACCATTACATTTATTTTGTTTACAAATCAACTCCGACTAATTTTCTCTAAACTAGCTAGCTCGATCCGTAAGTAACAGTGACGTGAAACAAACCACATCATGTTAGTGCTAATAAATGATAATTCGCTTTCAAAACATGCAGGAAGGACAGCTTCGTAACGCACCGAGCCTTTTGTGATGCCCTAGCCGAAGAAAGTGCTCGAATCTCTTCTAACACCCTCATCCCACCACCACCGCCACATCACCACCCGCAAGCCCTACAAACTAATTTCCATTTTCCGCCACTACCACCTCATCACCACCTCTTTCCCCCAAACCCTAACCTCATGTGGGACCCACCCACCCCAACCGTAGTCCACATCAAGCCCGAGACCTTCAACATGCCACCATTGGCACACATGTCGGCCACTGCGCTCCTTCAAAAAGCAGCCACTTTTGGGTCCCACCCACTGGGCCACGTGGCGTCATCCATGGTGCCGCTAGAGTTTGCCACGTGGCAAAAAGAGGACCACCTTACGAGAGACTTTCTAGGTTTGGCTAGGAATGAATGTGTTGGGCCAACCAACGTTAATGTGGGCATGAGGGAGATGCTAGCGTACAATGAGGCGGTAGAGTACCAGCATGGCCATTCTTTAATCAAGGGTCGAGGAGGGTTTGGGTTTGAAGCTGAGCCAACATGGGGGTGAGTTATTTTAAGACAAGAGACTACGAGCGTGATTTGGTGTGAACAATGATGAGACTGTCCCTCTCAAGAAACTATATATTTTGGGTTCAAACTTGATTCATGATTTTACCTGTATTTCTTGTTGATCGCCAACCTTCTTTTGTTCAGAAGAGAGACCTTATTTTCGAAGGGTTTATAAAATCTATGTTTGTAATTTTAGTTTGATTTGAGTTAGCTTAATTTCTTTGAGATTTATGGTCACCTTTTGTGAATGTTTTCTCCGTGCTGTTAATTATATATGCACCAGCAATCAGGGCAAACTATATGGTTGTAGTTAATTATATATGCACCACCAATCTGGACATAATATATAGAATACATTTGGTCATATGTAGTTGCATATAGATATAACATCAAACGAAATGTTTACAATCTATAGCATAAGGCATAAACAAGAAATGCTTTGTGGTAGTTCCAGTTCACATCAGAGAAAAAGAGTTAACACCACCTTTAACAATATTTAAGAGGAGGAAAAATTGGCCAAAGAAGATCAAATGCATAACACGGGGCATGGCATATCGCTATTCGATCGGCTATTGTTATTCATTTTTTTTCCCAATCAACTATGAGTCATATGCTCTTAAGTTGTCTTAAATGGTAAATCGATTTCATTGTATCGAGTTGATTACCATTCGGAAGGTTACTGGTCAGTTGAGCTACCTGTCTAAAATAGGTTGTATCGAGTACTCTATCGACCACAAATTTGCATTGGAGTAAGTTTTTTCAAGTTCCAATAATTGCCTCGAGTTCCGATATAAGGTAAACATACAAATCATTTTCGAGAGATTCTTTATGCAAAGTGGAAAAGAAGTTCGAGAGATAAAATTCAAAGTAAATGTGGACCTTCATAAAGAAACTCAGAGAGAGACACATTCTAATTCTCTTTACAAGCGTGAGTATATACACAAAAAGGAAAATTACTTAATGGGAAGAGCGTGAGTGTGTGTGTAAAATATTTTTGTTGGTGGTCCTGGACTTGGTGGAACATTTTTCTAAATAAAAATGAGATATTAGTTGTTAGATATGAAAGAAGGTACTAAATAATTATTAAGAAAGATATATGGGAAATGTCAACGGTCATGCAATGAAATGTTTATTACAATCAGTTCTAACAGATAATATAATATAGCAACTATTTCGATCAAGTCTGTCTTTGTACCAGTTAAAAATAGTTTCGTCTTAAACTCATAATCACCGTCTATATATATACCCTTTATATGCCAAGTCATTAGAAGAATATATAGTACTCTCTCCCTTACATTTCTCGTCTATACTTGATTGCAATTTGATAAAATTTAGTACTATAAGATATCAGATAGACACCTATATACATGCGAATATATATTCACTCAAGATGTCTTGGATTTAACACGACATAATGTTGTTCATTGATCTTAACCACATGCAACAATCATTTTGTAAAACTGCATGCAAGTGAGCATATATAATATTAGTGAGATGCACATGCATGCATGCACTATCTTAGCTTTTGCTTAATTAAGCATATGCACAATAATCTTTATCGGTAATACAGTACTGTCACATTATGTTAAAAATAATGTGCTCCATAATAATATGGGGTCCTTGCATATACGTATTTCTTCTGGGCTTGTAGAAAATATGTAAAAATAGCTCTATGTCTAGGATAATATAATCACATTAAACCACTGACAAAAGGGGGCTTAAGATTGAGATATATATACCACCAAACCTTACGAGTTCCGAGTTCACCATCACTATCAGAGAGCCCCTTGTTACCGTCATCGGTAGACAAAAATGAATAAATTTTATCAGCTTAACAACTTTCCCATTCTATAAATCATTTCAGACAAACCAACCAGGAAACTCGTCAAAACTAGCTTACAGTAATGGTGTCATGAAAGCTTAAAACAGAATATCAAGGCCTTGAGAGTAAAATAATACGATGAAAACTCTTTAACTCTTAATACAAATGAACAATGACAAAGCAGATACTTCATACTTGGCACATTATAGCAAGCAGAGCTAAACCAAGTATTTAGCAACTAAATCCCAATTTGCCCAAACAAGAAATTATAAAGTGTAATTTATACGAGTAGTGTATATAGAGAAAGATGGGAAGAAAAAAAAAAAAAAAAAAAAAAGGGAAGAATCTACTTTAAATGGGATTGGGGGGGACCTGGGGATTAATGCAAGGTTTTGGGTATTATGGTATATCCAAGCTTTTAGAAAGTAGCTAGTGGCAGGGTTAAGGTACAAATATACATGCCATTTTGCCTAAGTTAAAAAGACTGCATCTTTTTTTAACCCCCACACAAAGACAAATGGACAAACCAAAAGGGTTTCTCTTTCAAAAATTTTACAAAACCGTCCTTGCATATGTATCTTTCAACAAAGAATCTAATCTCCCACTGAACAACTTTTCCCTTCTTTTTCTTCTCCCTTAGAAATTCTCATAATTACCAGACACTTCTTTTCTCTGCTTTTATCTTTTTTTCCTTTGTGCTACATATTCCCATGCAAGTCTGTTTTCCACGACGCTTTTGAGTGTAAGGTTTATACCAAAGGCGGTACTGTAACGGTTTTACTTATCTTAACTCTATGATTTTGGTTGCTATAGACTTAAATCAGTTACTTCCGACAAAGTGTATGACCAAAATCTCAAATTATAAGTCTGTTGATTATGCATATGCCATTTAGTCAGATACACGACCTATAAATGCAGAAATCAGTTCACAATCATTTTTACAGAGGACTGATTTTGATATACCTCTATTCAATAACAAAAAAAAAAACTAATCACAAATATTCACGAAACCAGAACAACAAAATGACTCCTGAGATCGATAAATTGTATTGCATTTCATATTAGAAGATCGATAAATTGTATTGCATTTGAAATTAAAAGGATATAAATATTCACAGAGTTTGTGTTACAAAAGTCCATAACACTAATCTATAACAACCACAATCACATATATTGACTCGAAAAAAGAAAATGTCACAATTTAAATAGTAATTCAAAGACTCTTAACGGAACAAATTCTTTTACCAGATCCTATCTTGGAAGATGACTCGTCAAACTGATGGTTTTGGCCCACTGAAGTTAACACCTAAATACTGATCCAATACCTTCATAAATGCCTGTACACAAAACGTAAGATACAATTTTAAGGTTTCGCTTATCCATGGGATGTAGGTGAAAAAAGTAAACAGAACAAATTAACTAAATGAGACTGTTCTTAAATTAAATATCATTTCTATAGTAACTGAAGACGTGTAGAAAGGGTATCCCATTCAGGTCTAGGTCTAAAATTTCACAATTATACCATATAATACTTTGATTATTCATTCTCGTATATGCAAATTAAAGTGAAGATGTAGATGCAAAGTGGTAGACTGCACATGCAACTGTAATGGCCTAGCATAAAAGGTTTAAAAAAAAGGAAAAGAGAGACCAATGAAGTGATACTACTGAAAGTAGAGTGGTTGTTATTCGGGAATACTAGAGCTAGAAAAGAACGAAACAAGAGATAAAAAGTCGAATCAAAATCAAGATTCCAGCTATGACTGTAGCTCGAGTGATGGGCCTAATCTCTCTCTCTCTCTCTCTCTCACACACACATTTAAACTTCCTGCGTGGACCAGTGGCTGGGAGGGGAGAATTTCCCACTGTTGAGCTAAAAGATTGACGCAACACTAGGAACCCTCACTACTTGAGGCCACAGTAGACAGAGAATAGTACATTAGATTAATATCAACGATGGAAAGGTAAGAAGGGCTTTAACATACAGCACAGATTCATAAACAGGGTAAACGTCAAATAACCCCATATAGTTAATCAATCAAACCCCACATTAAAATGTCTTTAAATGACTTTTTCTCCTTGATGGTTATTTCACGTGCATACTGCATAGATAGTAGCAAGTTCCTCTATAAAAACATCAATTACCCAAAACGAACCATTGAGCACAAAGTTATAGCGTTTTAAAATTGATTTTCGGAGTTGTTTGGAAAAGGTAGATGGAATCTGCCATAACGGGGATTGTTTTCAAAACAATATACATGGGAATTATTTGCATTCTACACTAATATTAGAAAGTTAAGCAGATTCTAAGAGACTTTTCAACACCGGAAGCAGGATTACCTGTTGTGCAAATGACTCTTTTCCACTCAAGATTGCATCCACTGCGGTGAATTGATCGTCAAAAGAACCATAAATTATTTCGTAAAACTTGTTCCTGAAAACCATGACAAGGAAAGAAATATTAACATATATACCACGCTAGAACTCTTCTGCAAAACAGATGGAAGCTAATACACACCTATCTTCTTCAGCAGTCAACTTATCTATCTCCTCGAATTTCTTAGTTAAAACTTCTGCCCCTATGGGAGATAGCAGATGCAGTATCAAACCCTCCAGAGTTCTTGGGAAGTTATGCTGAAAGAACGATAAAAAGGAAAGAACGTCAACCCTCTCTCACTACCACTCAACTACATAGTTCATTTCATATTATTAGGTGAACAGGAAAGGACTTCAAAAATAAAAGTAAGAAATCAATGTATCATATACCCAGAGGCACATGTGGCATTTAGCCAATTAAAGTGGTACCAGCCCTCAAGCCGAAAGAGGACAGCAAGAAAAAACAACATACAACAAAAGAACAAAAAATTAACAGGACCAACATAGAATATAACTTCGTTCAGGATTCCAAGCAAGAGTCTGAATAGGCAGAGATGAATGTCAATTAGAACATGGTGCCAAATTGCGTCACCATCAAGGATTCTTGAAAACAATTAAAAGATATTCTTGACCATAAAATTAAGCGAATGGCATGATAAACTAGGTTACATAATACAGTAGCTTACACTCTTATCAAAATATTGATGCCATTGTTTCCTACAAATACATACCACCCAATAGATTACACAATTACTTTATTAAAACTCTCTGTTAATAAATTTTACATATTCTGAGCAAGTATGACCGAAACCGACACTAGTCAGATGATAAACTTAGGGGAAACGAAAGAACACATAGTTCAAAGTGGAGCGGTGTTATGGTCTATCATCCACTAGCCAATATGCGTACCCTTTTTCATAGGCTAGTAATTAGTAAACTAAGCTACAAAGATGTGACCCTATTAGTAATATACAAAATAAGTCCCACTAAAAATATACCAAACAGAAGGGTGTACAATGGTAGTAAGATAAAGAAAGTAAACTAAGTAAACTCTACATATTGACATTGAAATGTCTAAACAATGCGCATGTTCTACCGATTCTTCAAACTCGGAGGTATACTACACATATATACCAATAAAATGAAGAAATCCACTCAAAATGCCCCTTATAGATTTAGGTATCTAAACATAAACAGGTCACATTTTTAATTAAATTGCCCTGGTCAGTTTCTACCTGTTCTTGTCATAATTTAAAAAACAGAGAAATAATGGTAAATCTCTAACCACTGAAAAGGAAGAATTACCGCCATGGCAAGAAAGACATTTTGAAGGTTCAGCGGATAAAGGTTCCAAAGAATTGAAGCTACTGGATCCTCTTCAAGGCAAACCACCATATTCTCCTTAACAAATTTGTCATTTTCACCTTTCTCTTTATTTGTCGAAGCACAGTTAACATGATGGTGGACTAAAGAAACAAGTTCATGAAGAGCTTTCGTCGCTTGAGGTTCTAACTCATGTAACATAAGTTTCTCTTTTAGCTTTTTTCCTGTAGCACCCTTGTCATCACAGTTTAAACCAACAGTGTGCTCTCTGTACCCTACGTGAATATTGAAAAATGCAAGCTCAGGCAAAATATTACCAACTTTTTTCTGAAAACTTGTATCACATTAAACTTGTTCGGTAAGTAAGTAAACAAAGACATGATACATTCCTAATAATTTAAACTAAAGTGTGTTGATATCACTTTTACGTCCATCCCTCTCTCACTCAAATGAAATGTCAGGTGTATGGGTATTTAAAAAGAAAGGTGTGGCACGCCTAATCACAAACCTGATCTGAGAATCCTTCAAGCAAAATGCCACGTCAACAACTTCCCACCCAGGCACAGCCACCGCTCCAGGGGAACGTCCCAGGGTCCTAATCTACCTCTCTACAAGTCAACCAATTAGGTCCCACACCGAGCTCAGCCTCTATCTGGCTGAGCTCGGGTTGACCCGATACAACCACCCTAATGCCCCGTCTGACCTCGTTCAATTCTGCAGGTCATACGACACAGCAGATCTCATTTCTCCCGGAAGACTTTGCCAGCATGAAACCGATCCACATGTATGATGTAGTTGTCAGAAACCGGTCTTCCTTCGAAGTTAGTAACCTCTATGCATAAGATAAGGTGGCTCCTAGTTAAGTGAAGGGTTTATCCTAGTGCGGTAGAGTTCTGCTAGTAATTCTTCTCAACTAATATTATTGTTTTTCTATTTTAAAGCCGTCTTCTAGCCGCTTAATGAATGTTAATTCTTAAATTATCCTTAGCAAAATCAAGTGCCCAAGGAAACAAGAGTCTGTTTGATATAGCAACCTAAAGCATAACTTTAAAAAAAACTTCCGAGGAAGAAAATGTACTAAACTATACTTTTTTCAGACAAAAATACGTTTTTATCTATTTCACACTGATACTTTTTACTGGTCTAGTATCAAAAGTTCTCTTCATTGCACTTTTCACTAAACAAATCAATTATACCTCTACAAATATTTCTTAAAAGCATACTTCTACACATAAATGCAATGGTAACTGTTCTAGTTATAAAAGTAATCAAACAAGCAGTTGTCGATGTGTATGTAGCAAATAGTTTATCGCAAAAAGTGACTCAATTACCAAATAATTATCGAGAAATAAAATAACACAATAATCGGACCTTCTTTTCTGCCATTGACTTGCTCGATTAATTGGATTTCAGAATTTCCAGAACCTGAAGTATTCTTGTGTAGGAGAAGGTCCTGTCCTGGTTCAAAAGGAAATGAAGTCCAATTGTACTTAAGTATTATTGGAATTGAGTAAACGAGAATGACAGGAAAATCCTTCTTCAGGTTAGTGAATAAGAACTAAAAGTAACAACTATATTATATAGTTTAGGAGTATTCAATTAAACAAATATCACTTCAAAGAAGTCTGATTTCAGCAATAGATATATGTATTTAGGGCTTTAATTCATTTAGATGAGATAAAATTAATGTGACAGCTAAGAGCACGACATCCAAGCAAGACAAAAAATTCAAACGGCTGTGAAAGTAAATGTGATTCATGAAATTGAAATGTTTGGAGATTCTAGAAATATTATGATTCAATGCCAGTGAGCTAAGAGGCCAAGAAAGTGTCTCACCATTTGTTTGTCGGTCAATCTATCTCGAACAATTTGATGAGCAACAAAACAAAGCAAGCCAAAAAGTAATGATATTAGCATAGGACCTCACTGTGCCAAATAAATCAGAAGCACGAGAAAGTTGACATGACACAACTTTTACCTTCTTAAAATAATGCGTAAATAATATGCATCCATGTGTTCTGACATGACAGAAGTTAAGTTGGATTGCCACCAAAAGTTAACAGCAATAGTTAATTCGTCACTATCCACTTGGTGAAACCTGCCACATGATACAAGACTACAATATTCAAAGGTCTTAAAAAACAAAGTAATATCATGTTTGCAATTGAAGGCAGAATACATCGACTCTGTGAATTAGATTAAGGCAAACAAAGGAAAGTAAAAACTTCCTACAACAATGTTAGGAAAAGAATAAAAGCTGTAATTCTGGATCTCTTTTAATGAAGACTGAGACTAAATTCTTCGGAAAGAAATGATCTTACCAGCCTTCAGGGATGAACAAAGCATCCCCTGCATTGAGAACAACAGTTTGGGAATATTCCTTCAAGTTTTTTGCTCTTGGATAAATGGAAAGATCTGGACTTTCTAAAGTAACAGCACTGGCAAAAGAAACAAGACAAGAAGCAGAACTTATGATGATTGACAAGAAAACATCTTATGTGTGAATCAGAATTTAATGAAACTTCATTCATTCTCCTGTTTCCCGCTATAGGGCACACACAAGCAGAGAAAAAATTACAGAATAAAAAAGGAGGTAACAAAATAAGTACCTGTGGTTTGAAGCCTCACCATATAATGGCATCGGATACAACAAGGGGCTTGCAGACGGAGGCCATAAAACAACTGAAAAGCACAAAAGTTTATTACATGAAAAAGCTGTAGGACTTATCTCCAAAAGATTGCTCGTGAAAATCTATTGTCGGTCAATTAAGATGAGACGTTAGCAGTTTAAATGGTTTTTCAAAAGAAAATGAATCAAATATACTGATTCCGGCATTGGAAAATACGAATAAAGCAGTCGATTGCTTCTAATTCTTATGAACATATCCACAGAACACAACTTCATGCTAGAGCATTCAAGTTGCAGGCATCAAGGCCAAAGAAAAGCATCATAACAAATCAAAATTCTCAAAATAGTGATCCCTTGTACAACTTGTAAAGCAACAGATGATAAAAAATTCATGATTACCAAAAAATTAAAGGAGGGCGTGTATTTTCTTACTCCAATGCCTTAAAAGAGAAAACAACGCTTTTGTTTCCCCTATAAGAATGGGGAGAACATTAGTAAAGGCTTCTCCAGACTATCAGTTAATGCAAGGTGAAAGTCAAATTTTTCCAAATATGTTCAATTATAAAGATTATACATGTACATAAATTCGTTACAGGCTTCATGCTTAGGAGTATGTCTTTTTAATTTCTTATCCTACAACAATTGCCATTTTCAACTGTTTTATGTACTAATGACTATCAGCTAGATGAATTAATGTTAATGTTACTGAATTTCCCCGAATGACTCCTTTAATAGAAGCACCAACTAAAACAAGAAGTTCCACCCATACAAGCAAAATTAAGTAGAGGATATACGCTCAAGCCTATAAGTAAAGGTGATACGAATTATTTTTTATTAAAAAAATCTGTGTAGTATGTACTTGTACCGAGGCAAGACAAAGAGATGCATAACCTTGTTTGCCACCAGCAACTGTGCACAAAAGGTTGTGATGTGGGTCATAGTGAGTGCTGGATCTAGTATGAGAAGTGCTCATCCACAGATTAATAGAAGTAAGCTTTTTGGTCTCCAAAAGTACGGGCTGCAAAATAAGAATATATTTGAAATAACACTACATTCAACATTACATTAAAAAAAAGAATTTTGAGACGGAAAACTAAAAAACAAAAAGTTTTACCAGCCACAGACCGTTTGAATATCTTCTCTTAACGGTCCAAGTTGTACCCTTTCTTCTTTGTCAACATTCATAATTGGTACCTGAAATACAGGTGAAGTATTTAGTCCAAGAACAGGCAACCCAGTACGCCACATCCATGCAGGAAAAATTCAAAAATATAAAAAGTAAAATCAATATGTGCATACTACAATATGTTACACAAAATCTTGAGTTAACTCTCAACCTGTGCGAGATAAATTTGTCCTGGGGCATCTCCAAAGGATCTTAGTAGTTCGGCTTCTGGCTCAAAAGACATATCAAACTCTTTGCCTGAGTTTTGGACAAGTTTGTTACAATAACCAATGAAACTAGAAAATGGCAATTGAACCTGTAATACAAGCAATTACGTAAGTGATGTTAAGATCATATGTGAGAACAAGCAATAAATTTTAGAATAAAGCAAAAGGCTATAAAATTACCCTCTCATGGCTTCTGACGTCGCCGTAGAAAACCGGTGCAGATTTTGATAGCATAGCGTCCACACTTAATGACCCTACACGTTCCTATGTTCATAAAAGAATTTGTCAGCAAGTAAGCTTTTATCTCAGCATCTTACAGATACAGATAATGGTGTGTCTCTAATTTAATTCTGTCCAGAGTAGGAGAATTAAAAAGAAAGGGGGAAAATACTAGTATATTGCAAAATGAATAAAGGAACATGTAGGATGAACAAAGATTCAACAAATTAACTGCATCTAACACCCAGAGCATAGAAAGAGGTTAGGAATTCTCATGAAAAATAGCCCAATGAAAGACCCAAATACTTAGAAGATACGGGATTATTTAATGGTAGATTTCAAAAAGAGCTCACAAACTTGAAAAGAAGATAGACTTGGCTTTTAGTTAAAAAGCAAAATGACAGCTTAAATGCTGACAGCAAGACTCATGCCAAAGTACAGGGTGAAAAAGGAGGAGAGATTGAGCTAATAAGCTACCACAAACTAGCCGTTGATAGAGGAACTACAAATTTTTCAATAACTAGAGACGACCAGCCTCCATAAAAGTATTGTAAATTTGAGCATTTTAACAAAATTCAAGCAACAGAGATATATAAGGAAGTTGCCTTCTTTCAACAATCATAGCGAGTGTTTGGTTGTAGCTCTTAAGTTCGGCCTACGTTGAACTTCATTTGGTTATTCGCAAACAATGTCAAGTTATTTGGTTTCCTCTCACGAAAAGGCAAATAACTGAAACAAACCGGCCTTTTCTCGCCATCAATAAAGCCAACATATTACCTTAAAAACTTCACTTGTTAACCAGGGTCAGTCTTGACACTAGTCAAGTTAGCCGACCGGCTTAAGCAACCTTGGCAATCCGAAAGTCAAGAAAAAATAAATGCATCTATAACTTTGTGCTATAGTTTTCTTACTAATACATTAATTATTTACAAACTTAAACGGTAAATACTTTTAATTGGTACAATTTTGGAGTTAAATTGACTCAAGTTCAATCACCCACCGATATTGGAGTTAAATACCTAACATTAGGATTCCAAATGTTTAATCGTAATAAGTACTATATTCCTTATACCATAATTCAAATATAATTAAACAATTCTAATTGTAACACTCAGAATAAAATACAAACAATCATTAATATCTGCAATTCAATTACTTGTACACTTATTATTGTATAAATTATCTTACAATAATTAACACTCAATACCAGCATTTTCAACCAGCACAGCTGCACAGGCAGTAAATTCGGTACACGTTTTTTTGTTCACACTAGTATTTAAAATTTAAGGTAAAACAAACAAAAATTTAATAGAATCATATTTTACTAAATACCAAAATCATGTTTGTATTTCTAGAGAACTAAACTAACAAATTCAGTTAATACATTCTTTTTAACCAAAATTACTCATTTTGCACATTAGCCCAAGTCGAAAAAGGGCAATTAGTTTATTGAAAATATGTGAATAAACACACACACAAAAATAAGAATTGAAATTGAAAAAGGATAAAAGAATAAACAAACCATCAAATAATGGAGGCCACCATTGGAAGGATTCCAGAGAGAGAAAGCTTTCCAATTCTCCACACATCCCTTGAATACCTGCATATATAAAACAGGGTAAGTGTGATTGGGGGAGTAAAGTGTAAGTAATTGAGAATTAAGGGGTTGAATTGGAAGAAGGGGAATACTGCGGGGACGTTAGTTGGTTCGATGGAAAATTGGAACTCTTCGGATGAAGGAGAATAATCGAATATACGGATTTTTATTGATTCTTCCACCATTTTTATTTATTTATTTCTTCTGAGGTGCTCACTGTGACTAAAAAACTGTTGAAAATCAATTACAACGAAGGGGGTGCACATTTGTTCATTTTTATCTCATTATTTTCACTTGTTTTTTTAACATACTTTTTATTTTATTTATAAATTATTTATTCCAAAAAAAATCATTAAATTTTGTTTTTGTATTTTGGTATTTATTAATATTATAACCTTAAAAATTGATTCTTACGTCGTTATTTAATTATACACTACGAAACTACGGGTAATTTTGACCAATAACTTGTATCAAAATTATCGGAATGAAAATTTTCAAAATTTGATCATAAAGTTCAAATGTTAAATTTTAAAAAAAAATCATTTCGATAATTTTGATAAGCCGGTCAAAATTGCAGGTGGTTTCATATTAGACAATTAAATGGGAACGGATGGAGTAACAAACAACAAAATACTAAAAAAAAATTATAAAAATTCAAATTTTACATATCTTTTTTGAACAAACACTTAGTAAATAAAATCGAAAGTTAATTAAAAAAATATAATCAAAAAATAATTACAAACATAAAAAAACGATAACATGACCTATTTAAAGTGACCGTATGTGCACCAGAACGAAGTTGTTTGGCAATTGACTATTTTTTTTTAGCTATTAAAGTATTTTAACTTACTTCTAAATATAGATAAACGAGTTTTATTATAAAATATAATATTTTCCAATTTACATATGGAAAGACCAAAATTATTATAATAGAAATAAGGGGGTAATTATTATTCGAAAATGTCACTCAGACTATAACTACTATTAAAATGAATTTTGCGATTTAAGTCATAAATACCACTAAAGTGTCGATGTAACTCATATATTAAACAAATCGGTACCAACTCTTTTGGTGCTTTGGCTACATAGTTTATCTCATTCGAATTACGGTGTTGTATACGATAAGATGACTGTCTCACAATTCGAATTACGGTGTCGTATACGATAAGATGATCGTCTCACAAAACGTGTTTATTTAACATTCATTAAATACGAAATATGTATCAATAAAAAATATCGCGTCAG
Organism: Primula vulgaris; assembly: GCA_963920805.1. Classification (NCBI taxonomy): domain Eukaryota; kingdom Viridiplantae; phylum Streptophyta; class Magnoliopsida; order Ericales; family Primulaceae; genus Primula; species Primula vulgaris. Next base: position 8,188,465 of record OY987219.1, read on the forward strand.
TCAATAATAATAAAATTAAAATTAAAATATGATAGTATAAAATCGAAAATACTACAAAAAAAAAAAGAAGGGTACTACAGTTATAATATAAATAACTAACCTAACTAGTTGAACAAACTATACTCCTGTTAAAATTAAATTGTCTTACTTATTTGAAATTTATATAGAGGTGAGAAAAAAAAGGATAAAAATTCCATTGCCGGGAATCGAACCCGGGTCTCCTGGGTGAAAGCCAGATATCCTAACCGCTGGACGACAATGGATTATTAAACTTTTTTATTGTAATTTAATTTAAGTACTATATTACAAGTTTCTTTTGACATATTTTTTGTACGTAAAAACTATTCGATATAGTGGGCTATGTTAACTATCCCTCCCGTTCCCAATTAATTGTCCATTACAAAACTACTTGCAATTTTGATCGGTCAATAACTTGTATCAAAATTGTCGGAATGAAAACTTTTAAAAGTTAATCATATATTTCAAACATTAAATTATATGATTTAGTTTTCAAATTTTTCATTTCGACAATTTTAATACATGTTATAATAAACCGGTCAAAATTGCACGTAATTTCATAAAGGACAATTAATTAGAAACGAAGGAGTATATGTACTTGGCCTTTCATAAAAAATTAGTCTAATTCTACGAGGGGCAATGAACATAAACATACCATGCTCATATTATATTAACAAAAATATACCCTCAAAATTTAAATTATCAAAAACATATTTTCAATTAATAATTAATAAAAAATATGATTTATCTCTCACAATTTATTTGCTCTTTCTCTCATCCTCTCACCCTCTCTCATCATTTTCTCTCCCTCCGATATATCTCCTTCTCCTTCTCCTTCTCACTCTTATCGTTACTCTCTCTTTCCGATCTTTGTCATCATATTTCTTCTATTTTTTCGATTTTTTTTCTCCCCTCTCTCTCCGATCTCTTTCTTCCGTAGAAATTGAGACGGACACATCTATCGGAATGGGCGACGAGTGTGTACAACGAGATCGAAAACTCGAGTTTGATGTTGACGGAGATGTGGTCGTCGAAGGAAAGGCCCACGACGACTACGTGATAGTTCGAGATCGGAGGACGGCTAATAGTTATGTTTGTTAATTAGTTTATAATGTTGAAAAATAATTGTATGAATTATATGATTAATGGTATAGAGTTGAAAATTATGTATATGAATTATGTAAATTGAGATATGAATTTTGAAAATAAGCGTATGAACTTTTGAAATAAGGGTATTAACTTTTGGAATAAGGTTATAAAAAATACAATTTAGGTATATGAACTTTTGAAGTAATAGTATGAAATTTTAAAATAAGTGTATGAAATATATAAATTAGTGTATGAACTTTTGAAATAACGGTATGAACTTTTGGAATAAAGGTATGAAATATACAAATTAAGTATAAACTTTTGAAACATGGTATGAACTTTTAGAATAAGTGTATGAAATATACAAATTAGGTATGAACTTTTAAGTATATTTTTGTTAATTAGAAACTTTTATGTATGTTTTTATTAATTTAGTTTCAAAATCTCGTCGGTTATCTTAATTTATCCCAGCAAGAATAGTTTCTGTGGTGAACTTAGTCACCTTCACAATTGCTCTCTATATATATCGAGTTACAATAAGAAAATCTCTCTCTTCAATTTCTGCAAATAACAGATGGATAACCTTAGTGTCTCCTGTAAAACAAAGCTATCTGAATCAACTAATGTCGAGGCAGAAGAACTTCTACCTCGAGATTGGACATGGGTTCTTCCCGAGCTTCTAGCTAGAACTTATCTTAGCAAAGATATATCTATTGTTAGACTATATACGTTTTTGTGGTGTTTGCCCACAATGGCGTTTACTTGGCCTCGAAAGTGATCATGATCGCAATGAGAATTTGATCCTTTTGAGGGCATCTCGTAAGAACCTTCCAATGCTAATGATCAGGACAGAAGAGCATATATAGCAATAACACGAGTGGTCTATGCAGTGTTTCCGATGGGATGACCTATAACATTAAAGTTTTAAACTACCTCGTGCGGATAGGTTCTTCTTTGGTTCATCTTACGGATGGTTAATGTATGTTGAAGAAAATAATTTTGTTACGCTTTTCAGTCCACTATCAAACCGTTGCATCTCTCTTCCAATTTTTGAGGAGAGGGAATTTGTAGATTTCGATGATTATGTACGTGGAATTAGAAATTATTACTTGCTAAAGGGTATATTGTCAGCCGACCCATCAATGAACCCTGATAACTATATCGTTGCAGTCATCTTTAGCAGTTATAACTATTTGGCATTTTACAAGGCGGGGCGACATGCACTGGAAATTTATCAAGACAGGTTTGCTTAATGATATAAACTTCTATAAAAACAATTTATACGGAGTTTATGAGAACGGTGAGCTTATCCAAACTGACATGGTTACTTCGAGTGAAAAAACTATTGTACCGATGGATAATTTCTGTAGTAGCGGTGTTAAATTTCTTGTTGAATCACATGGGGATGGGGGATTATGTATGGTCCAGAGGTTTCTTTCGATGGAAGATGAAGAAAAAATTACTAAAGAGGATATACTTTATTTGTTACTGGTCGTGATATAACAACTAGTTTTCGAATTTTCAAGTTGGTGTATGATAGAGATTGCGGAAAATGGGTTCAACCGTTCAAATCAATGGAATCGGCGATCAAGTTTTTTTCGTGGGTCTTAATCATTCACTTTCTGTTTCAACAGAAGAATTCCCTGAATGCACATCAAATTCGATATATTATGTTTCCCATCTATATTTTCGTCTTCCACCTTACGAATGTTGTGGGCTTGACGAAGACTTTGGGATCTTTAATCTAGAAGACGGAAGCTTTCACTCTCATCACCTCCTGGATAATTTTGAGTGGTATACGGAGCCACCGGTGTGGTTTGTGCCAAATCTGGACTTTGCTACTTCGGCTTGACCAACCTTTATTTTATTAATCCCTTTCGAGATGTTATTTGTTGTCGAGATACAATTTGTTTTATTAATAACTATGTGGGTAAGAAACGATATTTGTCGAATTATTTTTTTTGGTTAGTTTTAGAAAAAAAAAAAACTTTCACATGCCTCAAACTAGTTATGAAACAAGCCTTTAATTATATATATGAGATACCGAATACACTCTTCAACTAATAATTCAGAAGATCTACGCTTTAATGCATTTTACATGAACCTAAGAATTGGTAACAATTAGATTGGGGACTAAACAATTCTTAGAAGCAATTTCGATTACTACTACTCTTGCTTACTGATTAGACAAGCAAAAGTGCTGGTGTTTGAAATGCAAAAGTTTATTGAGAACAATTTAAGAAGCTTGGAACCGAGTTCTCCAACAATCTATGCTTTATGCAACCCAACAAATGAGTCGTGCCGAATCAGCTATCCTGGACTAGTTTCCTTGAAAACAATTTTTTTTCAAGAACTCAACCAACAATACCGCAACAACAGTAATTACCTCCAGTCTCCAACTATCAGTATAAAACTGTCAATCCTTGTAAAAAGATGTAGACTTTTTGTAAATTTTGGGTTGAGATGGCACCTCTCTCACGTTCAACCTACAAGATGATATATAACAAAAGCTAAAGACAGTGCAGTGCGTAACTTCCTTGTCCGAAAGGCGAAAACACATTCTCTGAAAGCAATCATTACCCAACATGATTTTCTTGTCAAGCATTAAAGATACATTTTACCAGCAATGCATCTCTTCCGTCACCACATTTAATCAAACATAAAACAAATAGCAAGGAGATAGCAAATCATTCAAGCATTTCCAGATGCAATACATCACAATAGAAAATAAGAGTATGAAACAACAGGTCAAGGAACAAAGGTAAGAGCTACATCACATGGTCTTCCAAACAAAAGCTAAAAACATTGTCAACTTATCAAGCACACCTACAATATCCAAAAGCAGCCAACATGATTTTGAAAACTAATTTCTCATTCTTTGGCAGTCTTGTTGATGAGGGATTTGTGAATGTGGGGGATAACACCACCACCAGCAATAGTACCCTTGATGAGGGTATCGAGTTCTTCATCACCTCTGATGGCTAGCTGAAGATGCCTTGGTGTGATTCTCTTCACTTTCAGATCCTTGCTGGCGTTTCCTGCAAGCTCAAGCACTTCTGCTGTGAGGTACTCGAGGATTGCAGCTGAGTAGACGGCAGCTGTAGCACCTACTCTCCCGTGAGCCATACTCCTTGTTTTCAGCTGCCGGTGGATACGACCAACTGGGAACTAAGTCAATGAAAACACCATCAAACAAAAAAGGTTCAGATTAGCAGTTATATCATCCATAAAGTAATGGTCTGAAACATGAAAGCATATAGCTTGCGCAAGGGTTTCATTTAAGAGTCAAATTGATGCATAAACATGAATTCTGGATAATATTATATTTTTCTCATTAAAATAGCTATGTCAGTGAAACAACATTGCATATGCATTAACAAAGACTTAAAAAGCAATAAAACTCATATCTAAATAATAAAAAAATCAGATATAAAATGAAATCCAAGGTTTATAAATGAATAGTTGAACAAGCAACACACTTTCTGGTGATCATGAAAAAGCTTACTATAACATGGTTTCTTAATTTCTAACAAAAAAAATAGTATGCTCGTGGTTTTTGAAAACACCGGCATAGCTCAAACTTCTGAAGAATAAGAGCACAAGAAATCAACCCTCAACGTATAAACACACGTAATGAGCTTTTATACCTTGTCAACGAGAAACTTGATTCTTTCCTTCTACGACAAAAAACAAGGTTCAAGGTGCTTTGGGAACAAGTTTTTAAAAATAAGGTAAGACCTAATCAAGCATTTTTCCATGAATCAAACCAATACTGACTTTTTGTGACGTTGTCATGACCTCTATTATACAGTCATACCATTACGTTAGAAGCCAAATCTAAATGTCATAAAAGCTATGGTGCTATTGCAGAAGATGAGACTAGTGAACAGAAAATGAGCCATCAAAACTAACTAAATCTTGATAATATTGAAACAAGAAACTAAATATTCTTAACCGGATTATTTTCTGGAGACATGAGCGAGAAGGGGAACAAATGTTACTTCCTCTATGTCAAACCAGTTGTCCACTTTCATGATTATATACTTCAAGTATATTAAAAAAAATGGGAGTGTTGATAGGGACGGAAACATGAGTATACTCTGATATGTAATTAGTTAACTTAGATGAAGTTATATGCAACTAAACGGTGAAGGATCATGATACAGTAGGTTTGTCACCTGTGCAAGCATTTTCCATAACTCACTACTCTGCTAACCTCTTGTAAGATTATATTAACCTCTCTTATGTGTCACATAGTTAAATCACATAGTCACATCTCAATGTCACAAAGGTTATCAGGTTATGGTACTATGGAAGAAGACTTGAGATATTTGGCACTCACTAAAGGGACTCTAAGAAAGAAAATGAGCCAACAAAAGTAACTGCATCCTGAAAACTTAGAAGCAAGAAACCAAATATTCTTGATTGAGCAAAAATAAGTAACTATTCTTTTTAAACATGAGTGAACTCTGTTTTCTGTTTTGGTACTCCTCCATAAACTATTCCCAGCAATAAAAAAAAAGGGCTGCAAGCAATTCTTACCATTCACTTTATTTTCCTTACTAATTAGTTTAAGGCAGTTACAATTACTTTTATTGTTCTACTATACTTTGAATCACCTAAAACATGAAGAGAAGAATAGGGGAAACATTGACCCAATGGGCCAATGCATCATCGGAACTTAACCACCCCGAAGACTGAGCCTAACAAGTGGTGAGCCTGTTCAGTTATATACTTATAAACAATATTACAATCATTTGTAAATCTTAAAAACCATATAAGCAATTATTTTCATGCATCAATACTCTACTTACTTTTAGTACCAGTATAGTGACCACTCTTTTTGTATCCTCATTGATACAGAGGCCTCATTAATTGTCAAAAAGGTTACAGTATAATGAATGGTAGAAGACTTGAAAATGGCAATCAGACTAGTAGACCGAAAATAGCTCAACAAAGGTAGCTTAATTTTGAAATAGAAGTTAGAAACGAGAAGCAAGCTATTCATGACTTAATAATGAAGAGAATAGAGTCAAGAAGAGTGACTAATGTTACTCAACCCAAAAAAGAAGTAACTTGTATTATCAAACATGATTGAACTCTGATTTTGTTAAATAAAGTTACAGATCAACTAAATGACGATTTAACAAGGATGGATTGTTTGTTAGATATATATATATATATTCTTCGCTCTGTTGCAGTCTCTTTGTTTGGGATTAATTCCTGCATGAAAAGACGTAACACAAAGTGGGAATGCTCAGTTAAAACCTTGTGTTTTCTAACCAATGAGAAAAACACTTGATTCTACTACCCCAGCGTTGTAGGATTGTAACAACCAAACCCATTCAACAAACCAAAGGAAATGCATATAAGCTATTCTATCTGTCAGATTATCTTATGAATAAGTTGACATGATCGGTATTTGTTACAACCCTAAACTAACGTTATTTACACTGGATAAAGCAAAGGCGAAAAAATGATTTCTACATGATAAAAATATGCATGCCACTTCATGATAATTGATATAGCTCTCTAGAATCTAGAGTTTTACATTTCATTACCAAAACAATCAGAAGGCAGTCTGGACGCGAACAATAACCACTGACAACTGAAATAAACTGTGTGCATAAGCAAAATAAAAGAGCAGTAAACAAAAAACTGCTCCATTAAACATACAAAATCTGGTATTGATACCAAATTACCTGTAACACGGCTCGTGAACGTGAACAGGCTCAACTCGAGCTCGTTTGTAAACAAACCGAGTCTGAACAAAATTTAAGGGCTCGTTTAGCAAACGAGTCGAGCTTGAACAAAGCTAAGCTCGGCTCGGCTCGGCTCGGCTCGGCTCATTTGCAGCCCTACTCCTAGTTCTTCCCTTATTTGCTTATGATTAATGACACAATTCACAAACAAATCTATATCAATTAAAACTACTTCTTAAACAGTAAAGGTGCAACTACTGTAAGAAAATTCAAATTAGCAAACACATAAGTAATACAGGGATATAAACTCTATGGCAGGCTAGATCAAAACCCAGATAAATATTTTTGTGACTAATGTAATAAAAGGTAAATGGGTTCATTCCTGCTCCTAGTTCTTCCCTTATTTGCTTATGGTTAATGAAACAATTCTGTATCAAGTAAAAAGTACATCTTAAACAGTAAAGGTGCAATTATAGTACTCAAAGTTTAACTCTCAAACTGTCAAACACATAAGTAATACAGGGATATGAATTCCATGACAGGCTAGATCAAAACACCACTTACCCACTTAAATTACTATAAAAAATAAAAAAATGGTATAATAAAAATACGCGAAGACCAGCACGAGAAGAGCGAGAAAGTGGAGCTGAGCTCTTTTACCCTTAAAGGTTAAGTCCTAAAATGGCAAAAGTCGCTATGTTGGAGCAATAAACAACTTTCCCCTCCAAAACTACATGTTGAAACTCAAAAGTAGTGTTTCCTCAACAGTTCATATGTCAATGCTGTAGTTAAAATCCATATACCAAAGTACCAAACAACTAACTCTCAATTAGGAAGTTGTACTCTATTTACATAACATCCTATAAAAAAAACACATAAATTAATAAATAGGGTCCACATAACAATACTAATATTATTGGTAAATATTTTTAGAAACACTATTAGCAAGGTCCATTGATCTACCTCGATATACATCGGTCAAGCATATATCTACCTATATCATCGCGGTAATAAATATTTTTGTGACAGATATAATAAAAAGAAATAGTTTAATACCTGAAGGCCAGCGCGAGAAGAGCGAGACATTGGAGCTTTTTTGCCCTTTTCCTTATCCTTATTGTTACTCGCCGGTGTTTTCCCTGCCAACAACCCTTTTCCTCCTTTTCCAGCCATTACTTTCCTATATTATTTTCACCAAAGCATTAAAAACAAATAAACCAAGTACACAAAAATCAAAACAAAACAAAACCCAGATTTCAAAACTATCAGATTCAGTACTAGACCTTACCTTATTTTTCTCTATATTAAATTTACCAAAAAAATAAAAAACCATGTACACAAAATACAAAACACAAAACAAAACCCAGATTTCAAAACCACCAAATTCAGTACCTAATTTTTCTTTATATTAATTTCACCAACAAAATTAAAAACTAAAAAGTCAAGTACACAAAACATAAAACCAAACAAAACCCAGATTTCAAAACTATCAAATTCAATACTAGGACTTACCTTATTTTTCTCTACATTAATTTCACCAAAAAAATAAAAACTAATAAACCAAGTACACAAAACAAAACCCAGATTTCAAAACCACCAAATTCAGTACTAGACCTTACCTAATTTTTCTCTATATTAATTTCACCAACAAAATTAAAAACTAAAAAGTCAAGTACACAAAACATAAAACCCAGATTTCAAAACCCCCAAATTCAGTACTAGACCTTACCTTATTTTTCTCTATATTAATTTCATTAAAGAAATTAAAAACAAATAAACCAAGTACGTAAAACAAAACCCAGATTTCAAAATGATCAGATTCAGAAATAGAGCTTACCTTTTGGTCTTCTTTCTCTATCTAAAACTCTCTCTCTCTCCGTCTCTGTAGGTGTGAGGTTTTGTTTTAATAAATGGGTATAGTGTTTAGCTTATTTAATGTTTAAATGTTTTATTTACGCAATAATGTAACAATTGGGTTAGATTGGCGGTTGCTTTAAGTGGGAAATGAGCCTTTCTCCCTATTTTCGAAATTTTTCATTTCACTTTTTACTATTTTATCCCTGTTTCGCCTGTTAATTTCATGGCCTATCTTTTACCAAATTTTAACAAAACAATGTGCATTTCTTGTATAAATAATGGATAAACTAAATTAAAAACATTCATTTTCCAGACAAAAAGTACATTCATTTTCCAGACAAAAAGTACATTCATTCATAAAAAAAAAGAATTTCTTAAATAAATACTATTTTACACACTTTTTAATGTTTTTATGAATTAAAAGGTACTTCAAGGATGTTTCTTTATTATTGTGAATTTAATTTTATAACTAATTATGTTTTTACTTAAACCGGAAAGACACACATATAATTAAATTTTTGATTGGTCATTTCCCGATATATATATACATTGTATTTGAAAATGATATCTTTTACGATTAGATGTGCATTGAACGCGCTTTAAATTATCATCATTTTAGGTGTCCAAATCTTATATACTATTTCTCTATCCCCTTCCGTGTCCCCTTACTTATTTTATCAAAAAAAAAAATCTAAAAAACTTGGAAAAAAATTATACAATTATTATAATACATGTATCAATACATTCTAATAATTATTTTTAAAAGAAAATCCACACAAAATTTATTTTGGAATAAATGTATAAATTAGTGTAAATTAAACATTGAATATTAAAAAATTGTTTAAAACAATATTATGTTCAAATGTTTTAAAATTTGAATACAATATAATATAAAAGTTTATGAATTTGCGATATAGGTTGTGAAATTTTAAAATTTGAGTAAAAATAAGAAAAGAGGCACGGAAGGGGATAAAAGATTTGCACTCTCATTCATTTTAGTAATGAATTATATCAAAACTTCCATTATCACACTTAATATACGTATAAAAATAGAAGGTAGATTATGTTGGGGTCGATACAGGCGAACATAAATAAAGACAGAAAACTAAACCGAGCACACACACTTTGATAACGGAGTTCACCCAAATTGGCTACGTCTCCGGGCCGCTACACGTGACACTTATATATATTAAGAGGATTACAATCGTAATCTAGCCTAGTTACAAGCTATGGTTCTCTCGCAAATAGAACTTTCTCTTTATAATACAGAGGTGTTGTGTAAAAGTGTAATTAAAATACAAGATATTGTGGCATATAAATAGAACCCAACATGGGTCATATTACAATTCCAGGCGATGTGGGATAATAAGAAGACATGATCAAAACTCATTTGGCTCCACAACTCAACAATCTCCCACTTGGAGTCAAATGTCTAGTGCTTCAAAAGAACTTCAGATATCCCCGACCACCGAACTCACTGTGCTCCACCGAGCAGAATGCTCCCATCGGTATCCTTGTATAGTAATTGATACTATGCCGTCATCGGCGAGTTTCTCATTCTTCCAGTGTAGCGGCGACCCTAAGCCTCAAGCTCGAAGCCCTACTGAGGTTGCACACAGCCTCAATTTGTCGATTGTAACAGTCTTCGTTAGCATATCGGCGGGGTTCTTAGCGCCCTCAATCTTTTCTAGCGCGAAGATTCCATCTTCCAGAACTTCCCGGATAAAATGGTAACGAATCTGTATGTGCTTGGTGCGTAAATGGAATACAGGGTTCTTAGCTAGCTGAACTGCACTTTGACTATCACAGTGCAGAACTCCCTTGTCGGTTTTCTGACCGAGCTCCTTTAAGAAACCTTGCAACCAAATCATCTCTTTGCTTGCTTCCATCACCGCGACGTACTCAGCCTCTGTGGTCGACAATGCAACAATCTTTTGCAACTTAGATGTCCAACTCACAGCAGTACCACCATAGGTACAAACACATCCCGTTGTGCTCTTTCGGCTGTCCAGATCACCGGCCATGTCAGCATCCACATAGCCGTGCAGGCCTTCCGAGGTCTTTCGGAAACATAATGCCAAACTCACGATACCCGAGAGATATCTCAATATCCACTTCACAGCTTCCCAATGGTGCTTGCCCGGGTTACTCATGTAACGACTGACAACTCCCACTACATGGGCAATGTCCGGTCTTGTATACACCATAGCGTACATCAGGCTACCAATTGCTGAAGCGTAGGGTATGTTCGACATACGATCCTTTCCTTCCTCGTCCGAGGGTGATTGTTCCTTCGACAAGCTAAAGTGTGCGGCTAGCGGTGAGCCTACAGCTTTGGCCTCACTCATGCTAAATCGTGCCAACACTTTCTTCACATACTCGGCTTGCGACAGAAACAGGGACCCATCCCTTCCTCGAGAAATCCTCATACCGAGGATCTGATTTGCGGCACCCAATCTTTCATCTCGAACTGTTTCGCCAGCTGTTGTTTTACCTTGTTAATCTCAACAAGGCTCGACCCGGCGAGCAACATGTCATCTACGTACAACAATAGTATGACATACGAAGAGTTCTCAAATCTCTTCACGAAACAGCAGTGATCACTATCACTTCTTTCGAACCCGGTATCCGCCATGAAACTGTCAAACTTCTTATACCACTGCCGTGGTGCTTGTTTTAGCCCGTACAAGTTCTTCCTCAGTTTGCAGACCAGTTTCTCTTTTTCCTTTTTGGCAAACCCTTCAGGTTGGAGCATGTAAATTTCCTCATCGAGATCTCCATGGAGAAAGGCAGTTTTCACATCTAACTGCTCGAGATGAAGATTCGCATTTACAACAATGCTCAACAATAGCCGAATAGTCGTCAACTTTACGACTGGTGAAAAGATCTCGGTGTAGTCAATTCCTGCCTTTTGCTGGAACCCTTTGACTACTAAGCGTGTCTTATACCGTTTCGTGCCGTCTTGTTCCTCCTTCAGTCGGAACACCCATTTATTGCTCAGTGCCCTCTTCCCCTTGGGCAGTTCGGCTAACTGCCAAGTCACATTCTTCTCGAGTGACTTCATCTCATCCTTCATCGCGAGCTCCCACTTGCTCGAGTCTTTCAGCTCCAGAGCTTCTTCTCTACTTTCGGGCTCTCCTGCATCACTGAGCAGTATGTAATGCAGGGAAGGAGAGTATCGGGCAGGAGGTCTCCTCTCGCGATGACCTCGGCCCAATTCAGGTCGGGGAGTCTGGGACAGCTCATCGGCCTCTTCAGCATCTGCTGGTCGGTTGTCGAGCACCACTGGCTCATCTTCGTCATTATCTTCCAACATTCTTGGAAACGCATTCATGTCGACCATACCACTTTCCTCGGACGGGAGCGCTTGTTCTTCCACATTTTGTCGATCTTTGTACAAAATGCTTTCGTTGAAGATGACATCCTTGCTGCGAATGATCCTCTTTGCTTGACCATCCCAAAAGCGATATCCAAACTCAGCTCCACCGTACCCCACAAAGTAACACACTTTGGATTTCGAGTCAAGTTTGGTACGTTCATTTATGTCGACATGGATATATGACAGACAACCGAACACTCGCAAGTGTTCATACGAGATAGGCTTTCCTATCCATACCTCCTCGGGAATCCTCCTTTCTAGGGGCATTGAGGGTCCGCGGTTAATGAGATAAACCGCCGTGCTTACTGCATGTGCCCACAGGGCTTTGGGCAACCCACTTTGCAGTCTCATACTCCTAGCACGCTCATTGATTGTTCGGTTCATTCGCTCGGCCACGCCATTCTGCTGTGGCGTTCTTCGGATGGTCTTCTCCATTCGAATGCCTCTCTGAGCACAGAACTCTATGAACTTCGCATCAATGTACTCTCCACCGTTATCGGACCTCAAACATTTGAGTTTATTCCCGGTCTCTAGTTCGACCATGGCCTTCCATTCTTGAAATTTCTTAAACACCTCAGACTTGTGTTTCAAGAAATAGACCCATGTTTTTCTCGTCGAATCATCGATGAAGGTCACATAGTACTGAGATCCTCCAAGTGAGGTTACCGGAGATGGTCCCCATACGTCTGAGTGGACCAATGCTAACTTCTCCTCCTTGGGAGCTTTTCCACCTTTCCGGAAGCTCACTTTCTTTTGCTTCCCGAAGATGAAACCTTCACACATGTCGAGGTTGACAGACTTCAAGCCTGGAAGTTTGCTGTCCTTCGCTAACACCTTCATCCCCTTCTCACTCATGTGACCCAACCATCGATGCCACAGTTCCGAGCAGTCTTGCGACACAGCTGCCGCCACTGTACACTCCTCATCGGTCGTCATGTACAGTGTATCGACCTTGCTCCCTCGGGCTATCACCATAGCTCCTCGTGAAACTTTCCAAGCTCCACAACTAAACGAAATGGAGTGCCTTTCGGCATCGAGTTGACCTACTGAAATCAGATTCTTGGTCAACCTCGGGACATGCCTCACTTTCGTCAGCTTCCATACCGATCCATTTGGAATGCGAATTTTCACATCGCCCATTCCAACAACCTCTAACGCTTCTCCGTCGGCTAGATACACTTTACCGAAATTACCCGCAGTGTAATTTTCGAATAAATCCTTCTGAGGGGTTGTGTGAAATGATGCCCCAGAGTCTAGAATCCACGAATCTATATCTCTCTGTTCGGCAAGCATTAAACAGTCTCCCGAATCCTCGTCGCTCGCAACATTAGCCCCGTGATCACGGCCGGTACCCTTCTTCGGCTATCTGCACTCATGACTGAAGTGCCTCATACCCTGGCAGTTATAGCACCGAAGATTCTTCTTACTTCGATCGCTATCTTTGCCTCCTCGGTTTTGCCCTCTTCCACCTCGGGATTGTGAACGTCCTCTAACGTCCCATACCCTGGCCTTACCCCGGTCTCTTGAACCCACGTTCAAGGCTGCTCCATCATTTGAGCATTCACCCATATCTAATCTCCTGAGTTCCTCAGCGAGTATTTGATCTCGGATGCCGTTGTAAGTCAGTTTCTCCTTTCCAATTGAGTTGCTTACAGCAGCTCGCATGAATTCCCAACTGTTCGGTAAAGAGGCTAGTAGTATAAGGGCTCTCACTTCGTCTTCAAAAGTTATCTCCACCGCATCCAACTGATTTACGGTGTTGATGAACTTGTTCACGTGACTCGCGACAGGTGTCCCCTCAGCCATGCGTAGGTTGAACAACTTACGCATGGGATGTACCTTGTTGTTCGCGGATGGTTTCTCATACATGTCGGTGAGGATCTTCATCATCCCCATCGTCGTCGTCTCTCTTGCGACATTATGTGCTACACTCCTAGGTAGTGTTAGGCGGATCACTCCCAACACTTGTCGGTCTAAGAGTTTCCACGCCTCCTCGGTGGTCGTGGTCAGCCTTTCCTCAAGGAGAAGTGGCTGATGCATCTTCCTCCCGTAGAGGTAGTCCTCTATTTGCATTCTTCAGAATGTGAAGTCCTTCCCGTCGAACTTCTCGATCCCGTGTGCGGTTCTGTCTTCTTTCGCCATCGATCAACCGAGCTCTGATACCACTTGTTGGGGTCGATACAGGCGAACACAAAGAAAGACAGAAAACTAAACCGAGCACACACACTTTGATAACGGAGTTCACCCAAATTGGCTACGTCTCCGGGCCGCTACAAGTGACACTTATATATATTAAGAGGATTACAATCGTAATCTAGCCTAGTTACAAGCTATGGTTCTCTCGCAAATAGAACTCTCTCTTTATAATATAGAGGTGTTGTGTAAAAGTGTAATTAAAATACAAAATATTGTGGCATATAAATAGAACCCAACATGAGTCATATTACAATTCCAGGCGATATGGGATAATAAGAAGACATGGCCAAAACTCATTTGGCTCCACAACTCAACAGATTATTCATAAACAAATTTACTAAAGCACGTTTATGGTGTTGGTTTAGAAGTGATTGTTTGGATGTGAAAAGGAATGTAGGTTATTACGTAGCGAGTGACCAATATTATGAACATATGTTTACACATGTATTTAATTATTTAATATAAAATAATATAAAAACTTAATATTTTATTTCCATGAAAAAATACAAACCTATATATAATAAATGTTTAACCGAAACTTTTTTATTTTATTTTATTTTATAAATTAAAATATTTTTTATGTATAAAAATTGTTCATGAATAAAAAAGTTGTTTAAAAACTACATTGATGTCCGTCAACCCACGTCGATGAGTCAGAGACAGGTGTCGTGTTCCAAGAACGATAACTCACAACAATTGGATAAACATGTTGATGCATTATATGCATCTTAAAAAAATTAATCACATATTAACATATTTCATCCGTCTTAATTTAATTGATATTCATTCCATTTTAGAAATGTCCGCATTTAAATGGAATATTCTAAAAATAAAATATTAATGAATTTACTTGATTGACCTTCTTTGGATGTTGTCCAATAACATAATTTATTGATTTTATTAAAATGAAGGGTATATCAACAAATACAATTACATTCAGTTATGTTCTTAAAATATTGGGTTACCAATCTTTAGTAATAAATTGGGACGTATATTGTATAATAATATTACTTATTTATCGCTCATTTTTCATTTTAAAAAACACATTTCCCATTCAACGCTTCCGGTTCTCTCTTACTATTATTCCACGAGTAAAGTTTTTTTTTCCACTTTTCGGTTTCTCGTGGCTTTTCCCATTTGCACTAGAAATAATAGGAATGGATTGAAATATTATGAATTATACCGTCCCGTAACACCCCTTTTTATAAACTTGAGACCCAATTTGTAATTTAGTTCATATATTTGATCCCGACAACTCTTTAATTTACATCAATGACCTCATATTTTCAGTATCCTTTCAAATTAGTACCCATAATTCAAACTCTCTCTCTCTCTCTCTCTCTATATATATATAATATAGTTTGCCTCCAAATTAACAAAACCCATATTCGAGAGTTTCAATATTCTTAACCTGTACCTTAAGCAACGGTTAACATTATAACATAAGATCATTTTATTAATTACCTATTAAAAGATCACATTTTTATTAAAACCCTGTTACTACATTTTCGATTTTAGTGATCTGCAATGAAGAATTTGAGTTGGGTCGTATTGCTTTCATTTTATTTCCTGTTATTGGCATCTGGGTCGTCCTCAATTGATGATTTTAATAAAGCGTAAGCGATCTTTTTGTAAATTAATAATAATGTTTATATCATTATTTGATGAGTTATGTTGGCACATTTTTCATTTAAAAGACTTTTTTTTAATTATTTGTGTGTGTTTCGATTATATTTCTGAGTTTATCTAGCTTGTTCATGAAAAAAAAAACTGTAAAAATTCATCTTTTGAGCTTGAAATGCATAATGGAGGCGAACGGCCGTCAAGGATTTTTTTGTTTTGTGTCAACACGTGCAGCATGTTAAATGTCCCGTACTCGGTGTGAAAGGATAATCGGTTGTACAATTGTATTAACTTTTGTAGACTGTAGCAAATACGGTTAAGAGGGAGTAAAATCGGCAGAGGATCAATTTATTTATCAAATACGGCTAACAAAGAGCTCAGCTTGTTGGTTGAGCTGCACTGTGCTTAGAATCTGAGATAAGATAGTACATATGTTGAATTTGCGTTCGAGATGGTTATTTACATGTTTAAAATTTTGAATAAACAGACGGAAAAATAACCATGTTACTACTTTACTAGTTCGTTTAATACAATATTCAATTGTTATGTTAATTTCGTAAATGATCTTGGTTTGCAGTTCACGAATCGAGAATGTTCTTAACATTATTAGTTACCTAGTGTTCCCCGGGAGGATATGATGTGTTCACGATGTTCCAAAAATAAAGTATTGTAATAAGTGCCCGCAAATTATATTAGAGGCTAAATTATTCTACGAACTGCGCATAATGGCTTGATAGTAAAAAAAAGTAGTCTTTTGTTAATTCAATTGTCAATGTCCATCTCTGGTCGCGATGGAGTGAGTGATGGACCTGAGATATTCCAATACACACACTCAAAGTCATTAGTCCTATTGTGAAACCTTGTGTGGCCTATTATGGGGTTGTCATCACCAGAAATATATATTTTTTTATTCTTATTGACCAATGTATGAATGTAGTATATACTTTCGGAAAAGTATGGAAAAGCTTATTTAGGCAAGTCTACTGTACCAAAATCAATACATTAAGTTACTAATGTATTGGTAAATAGAAATTAGTTAGAACCTGTAGTAAGATGAGTTGTGTCTCTGAACATCTATGGTGCTTCCAATATAAAACTGTTTTGAAGACTTCTTGATGTTACTATCGTCACTTGTAACTTTGACCTTTTCTCTTTTTTTTCTGCATTGGAATCACTTTAATTATTGGATTTTCTTTTCTCGGATTTTTTCCCCATGTCAACTATCAGACTTGTAGTGTTCATTCTATTGTCTCTCTATTAGAATTTGCATTTTACTTTCTCCATTTTCCCTTTTGACAAGATTTGAGCTGGATCTTGTATATACTCTGTGTCTCTCTTAGATCATATTTTTCTATTAGAATTTGCTTTTTACTTTCTCCCTTTTTCCCTTTTGACAATTTTTTTGTTGCTATTGTTTCCTCAGCTGGATCTTGTGGACCCTATGTTTTGTTAGATCATGTTTTTCTCTTCTGATTTGTCTTTCACCATAGTCTTATTGTGAAGCTGTATTCTGTTTGCTATTATACTTCTACACTTTATAAAATTTATTTTTCTATAGGTTTGCTATTGTAGAACCCGATCCTGGTCATACAAAACTTCGTATCTCGAGGGAGGGACTTGAAGCAATCCAGAGAATAACAACTCCAATTGCAGCTATTGCTGTAAGTCCTTTTTTTCTTTTCTTTTTCAGATAGGTGTTGCTGTAATTCTGTGTGTACTTCTGTCCTTTTGTCATATCTGGATTAGTAGTATTACTGACATGACTTCATTTTGGCAAGTCCTCGAATAATACTTATTGTTTTTAGTAGTTATCTGATTAACCTAATTTAATCTAACTGACTATATCTTTTCTTGGTGTTTTCATCAGGTAATTGGTCCTTATCGGTCTGGAAAATCGTTCTTACTCAATCAGCTTCTCTCTCTTTCTTGTAATGAAGGTGCAAAATCTCCACACTTTTACACTCGGTGTTGATCACGGCCTTCAGTATCCGTCTATAAGTTGATTTGTTTGGATGTTTTATTTAATAATACGTTCTTTTATTTCAGGATTTGGCGTTGGGCACATGCGTGACACAAAGACAAAAGGTAATGAAGACTCAACCATGACATTTTCGATCAGTTACGAAGTAAATATGTGATTACATTACCTGGTAACTCAGTAGGGAATTGGAATTGATTGTGTTTACCCCATGTTCACATTAGGGTTCTGGATCATGGTTACATACCACTACAGTGAAATTCTACGATGATCAAATGAAATAATGCTACCATATGGATTGATCAGTGAGATAACTGTACTTAACCAAATAACTAAATCCTGATGTATCAAATATTCATCAATTAATTTTGAATTGCATAAAGATACTTCGAAATAATGGTTATACATAGTTGTTTTAAATCTATTTGTTTCAAAAATCTCGTTGCAAAACTTATTTCTAAGCTTTCTCGAATTGACACTACGCTGCAAAATACAGTTCATTTGTCGAAAGTTGAAACCTTCTTAACTTCAAAGCCTTTAGTTGCAAGGTATCTAAATGTTAGACAGCTGATTTGTGTTACAGGGATTTGGGTATGGGGAATGCCAGTAGAAATGGAAATTAATGGGGTCAATACTTCTGTATTTTATCTCGACACTGAAGGTTTTGAAAGCATCGGAAAGTCAAATGTATATGATGATAGGTAAACTATTTATGCCATTCAGGCATTTCATTATTAACTATTGGTTTTGAGTAAACATTATTTCTCTTTTTAAATCCTCATTTTGCAGAATATTTGCTCTCGCCACAGTGTTGAGTTCCGTTCTTGTTTATAACTTGCCCGAGACGGTTTGTTACTTTGCCTTGAGCTTTCTTATCTCTTGTTTTATCTTTATCTTTCTGTCATATATTGGTATGTTTAAGGCTTGGATGTTATCTTTGCTAAACATCGATGTACGTTAGTTGCTAAAGTTTGAAAAATCTTCAATTGTGACAGCCTATATGAAGCTACTTTGGCAACTGAAAGCATTTACTTTTTCAAGCATCTTAATCACAATTATAATAGTAAACCCTTTTAGGTCATGTGGTGTTTGCTTTTGTAGCCTATTTAATTTCTTGTTTTCTTGTCAGATCCGGGAGGCTGATATATCCCGATTGTCATTTGCTGTTGAACTTGCTGAGGAATTCTATGGGAGGTCTGTATTAAAAACATGTTAGTGCACATGTATCTGTATGTACTTTAACTTCCAATTTTGACAATATACTGACTCATTTGATGGATTATTCTGCAACTACGATAAGGAAACAGAGTTAAGGTAATTTTGGCACCACTTTCAGTGAATGCAACTCTCATTTTGCTTCTATATCTTGATTGACCAGATAAAATTGCAGGGGCAAGATGTGGCTTTTGAACCTGCTAAGCTATTGTGGCTTATTCAGCGTGATTTTCTACGTAAGTTTTGATTTTACTTCTTTGTATAACCTCTAGATTTAGTACATATTATCACCTTTTGACCAGCAACAGTGTATGTTATTTCAAATTCAATCACACTGTCAATTATCAATTTAGTTCTTTCTATATGTTCTTTTTTTCTTTACGGTTGAGGGTGGGAGGAAGAATAATATAGTCCTTTTAATCCCTTATGTTGTGTTGGATACCAGGATTGCCCTGGGAGGTCAGAGAGAAAATTTGTCTTATGATGTTTATTCATAAGTACATGTCACAGAATAAATACATCAAAATTTTAAAGATTACTGTTGAGAAGAAGACCTTGTCCAGTATCGTTACATATCTTCTCAGAACGAATCCGTGTTTCAAATATAGAACTACAGCATTAGTTTCTGGTTAGACTAGTGGAGTATTATAGAATCTTTCTCCGGTGATAAATAGTATATCTTTTAAGAGAAATACCGTGAGAACATATTGTTTTTTCTTACAAAGAAATTATTTTTCCCTTTTATTAGAGGGGAAATCTGTGCAAGAAATGGTGGATGAAGCACTTCGACATGTTCCGAATTCTGATGGTCAGTTTTTTCCCTTGTGACGTCTTTCTCTATAATATAAATTTTTAGTGGTATGTTCTTGAAAGAAAGAATAATGTTGGGTGCTTATTGTGACAACAGGGGACAAAAATATTGATCAGGTATATTGGACTCCTTTTGTAATCGTCAACATCAAATTATCAGCACATAATTAGTGACGTTAACTTTTTATTTGTTGAAAATCGAATCAGGTGAACCAAATCAGAGATTCTCTTGCTATTATGGGTGACAACAGTACTGCTTTTAGCTTACCGCAGGTAATAGCGTACCCTTTCGTTATTGGCTTTTCATTTCATTTTAGGTAATCTGTTATATACTTGATGATTTGAAGCATGCTTAGTTAAGGAATACAGTATTAATTAAGTTACGTGGTATGCTAGCTTATTATGTCATACAGTCATAATAAGGTCTAAGTTATATACGTGATAATGAGTACTCATTCTATGCACATGAGAAGCTCAAACCGTCGCATGGATGTCTTTTGTCTTACAATAATTATTGGAGATTTTGAACATGCTCATCCGGTAGCTCTTTTTTGAAGTCACGTACACTGTAATCTATAGATTTACTTGATTAGGATGTGGAGTTGTAGTATCAGCATTTGACGGAGGGGAAATGATTCAATCATTTGACAGTGTGATAGCTATACATAACACTATTAGCATAGATTTTCCATAGGATTTCTAGATTATATTTCTTCCAACTGTGCAATAGCCTGAATCGTGCTAAAATACCCAAAAAAGAATTGTGTTGTACTTTAATTTCTCTCATATTGTAATCATAGGGGCACATATAGTCCCTTGATAATAACGTAGTGATCCTCTTTCTTTTTTTTGTTTGAATTTAACCCACAGCCTCATCTCCAACGAACCAAACTATGTGACATGAATGATGGGGAGCTTGACACAGCTTATGTTAAAAAAAGAGACGAGCTAAAGAAACTGGTTACTTCTTTTGTAAAACCGAAGATTGTGCAGGGAAAATCTTTAAATGGAAAGGAGTTCGTATCCTTTTTGGAACAGGTAATTATCTCTCTAACCTTCAGAAATAATCTTAGATCCATAATCCATTGATTAAATCTGAAGCCGTCTTAAGCAGACTGTATTTGGCTCATAGCCTAAAGCCGAGGTCCTGGGCCTCCTGGCCTTTTCTCTGGAAATAACTAAAAACTTTAAGTGCATGAACTGATTCAGCTTAGGCTTGTTCGTTTTCAGCTTCAAGCAATTAACCTTGTATTTTTCAATTTCAGAAAAGGCTAATTTTGGCCTGCTTAAAGCTTCTAGATCTTTCGGGACAATAATCCAGAAAAGTTAATCCCTCAAGCTGGTCTGCAAAATGCAGCGGAACTTTTATGTATAAAAGAAAAAAAGGCTGAGCTTAAAGAGCTGCAACCAAACAAGGCCAATTTTTTAAAGCTAAAAGATCCAACATATTTTTTTAAAGCTACAGCCAAACAAACCAAAACCAAAAGTCTAAACGTCTGAAACCAATAATTTTTTAACTGTACATATGATCACATCTTCTATAATGAACCTTCTTCTTTTTGTTGCAGATTCTTGATGCCTTGAACAAAGGGGAGATTCCATCTACTGGATCTTTGGTGGAAGTTTTTAATAAGGCGATTCTAGAGAGATGTATGAAATTGTATAATGAGAGAATGGCTACCGTAAGTTTACCCATCTCGGAACAGTCTTTGCAAGAATCTCATGCTGGGTTTAGACAAGAAACTAAGAAAGTTTTCAATGAACAACATTTTGGGAGGAATCATGCGAAGAAATCAGTTGAGCAATTAGATGAAGAAATTGAAAAGGTAATGATCATGCTCATTAATTTCTTCATAAGTAACCTCGGCTTTGCTAGTTTTACTAACAGTATTGTGAGTAAATTCTTGACTGGACTCGAGTCCGTATCCGAGATTCTAACTGAGATCCGAACTTGGGCCCGGTTTATGAATTTGTGAATGATTTATGTTTATATACACACCTAGACACACAAACATAAGACTATAAGAGAGCTCTTAGAAAGAATATGAACAGTAGGCCTATGGTATTCTCTTTTCAATTTATTTTTCTGTTTTCACTTTTCATTTTCTAACTAATATTTAGCGCTCGGAGTCAGGTGTAGTTTTGAGCATTAAAGAGAAGGATTTTCATTTTTTTGTGACGGAGATCAAGATCTGAAGATCTATGTTAGCAAAAAAAAAGAGAATTATAAATGACATTATTATTTCAGAATTTAATAATAGACGGAATGATAATATATTAGTAATTCAGAAAAAAAGTTTAATAACAAAGTTGGGGTCAGTTTTAGGAGTTCGTTGACTTAATTTTCATATTGTACATTTTTTTTTTCAGGAGTTGGTTTTTAGAAGAATTCAGGAAAGAAAAACAATACTGAATTTTGTTTTTTGGGCATTCAGTATTTTATTTTTTGATTTTTTTACTTTTTTCTATTTATACTAGTACTTGTGAGTTGTGCATGTGCATTGCATCTTCAGGTTCCACTCTCTTTCTTGTTAGTTTATCCAAGTCAATGTGTTCCACTTCCCGGTAGGACATCTGCTTTTATTCCAATATCTGAAAAGTTCACCACATTTAAGAAGGAAAATTATATTTACTTAGATGACAAGCAGTAGCAATTGGGATCCCAGTATTTACCCTAGTCTTATTAGTCCGTTTTATAATGAATATTAAGTTCTTATTAAATCACGTCCTTGAGGCTTAACAATCTGCAGCAGCCTAAAATTGTGGCCCAACTTTATGTGTAATAATATTGCAGGTTTACAATAATTTTGTCTTGGCAAATGAATATCAATCTTCCAAATTATGTGAGGCTTTGTATACCAATTGCGAAGACAGGATGGATCAGCTTCAAGTTCTCAGACTGCCTTCGATGGCAAAATTTAATGCTGGTTTCCTTCGATGCAATAAAAGTTTTGAGGGAGAATGTGTTGGTCCTTCAAAAATAAATTATGAGCGTCGAATGGTAAAGGTTAGCAAATTATATCCCACTTTTCATTTATCTTTATAATGTCTCAAAAGTCAAGCATTAGGGTGGCGAAGGTAATTTTCAACTTTTTTGGGAAATTAATTCATGAACTAGCTTTTCCTGAAGTAACAGGTAAAATAATTGCTTTTGCCAATTATATGTTAAGTTTTGAGGGTAATCAGTTGAATCACATATGATTTGCTTTTATTGATATAATTTTTTTATTAATAGGAACACATACTCTTTTTTTTCTTTTTTTGTAATCAACGCATACTCTTTCTATTTTTAGCTTTTGTGTAAAAAAGCAACCTTATTGTACCTATTATCTGGCCATCCATTACATATCGCATTAGCACTGTTTTCAAATGAAGGGGGAAATCGCTTTTATGATAGTACCAAATGACCCCCTCTCCATTAATGGCTTGAGCTGATCAACTTATGAGCTGTATGCGTACATAAATTATGCAGATGATGGACAAGTCAAAGTCTCTATTTATAAAGGAGTACAACCATAGGCTTTTCAATTGGCTCGTAGCATTCTCTCTTGTGATGGTAGTGGTGGGACGTTTTATTATAAAACTCTTCTTAATCGAGATAGGAGCATGGATACTTTTCATTTTCTTAGAGACGTATACGAGAATGTTTTGGTCATCGGAGTCCCTTTATTACAACCCCGTCTGGCATTTTGTTGTGGGGACTTGGGAAACTCTAGTTTACAATCCTCTGCTTGATATGGACAGGTACTTTGTTGTTTTGGCCATGTAAACATTTTTCGATCTTGAGTTGCAGTTACAGTAAAAACTAGAAAAATAACATGCATCCCAATTCCCTAAAGGGTGTTCCATAAATAGTTCTTGCAAATCTGGGTCCTTGCATTGTCGGTAAAAGAGCTACTCAAGGAAAATGAAAGAAATCATATTTGTTACTTATCGTAGTAATCACACCTGTTAGGACCTGAGCATTTAGGCATATATAGTTATTTCAACTACTTTAACCATGAAGAATTAAAACTAAATTTGGATTGTTTTCTTTTCTGTTTCAGTAACTTAAATTGTTATCCTGATTTAGGTAATAGTAGAAAACCATTAAGAAGATAAATTTTTGGTTTTTGCATTATTAATATACATTAGGTCAATGATAAGCTAAACCTATTTGGGAATCTACAAAAACAGCTTTACTTGTGCTAAAACTGACTCATGAGTTGTATTGGACAAATGATACAGCTGATCAAATAGTATAAAAAGCATGGAAATGGCTAGTTAAAGACTTTACTTGTTGCAAAGGTGCTACTATGTCGGTTCAAGCTTATTAGAGTGTTGTTAGTCGCCTAAGTCCTAATTTCCCAAACTCTGAAGCTGCTTGTTTGCTTAAAAAATAGTTAAAAGTTTGAACACGCGAAGCCGTAAGTCTATAAGTAGCTAGTTAAGTGTATGTTTAAAAGTAAGGGATTCGAATTTTGTGCTGTTTATCCTGTTATGCTCTTTGGTTCAGGTGGGCAGTTCCTATTTGTGCTATAGTGGTGTTCTTGATACTTTATTGGCGATTTTATGGGAGGAGAAAACATGGTTCCCATTGGCTTTTACCTCTATATAATACACAAAAAGATGAGCGGAGATCTGACTAGGGTAAATAGTTATTCTGCTTCAGTTCATCAAATTTATATACGAAGTAATGAAACACTTACCATGTGACTGAGCAAAATTCTGTCTTGTGTAAAAGTAAAAAGCTGTAACGAAAAATAATCACTCGTACAAATGAATTATTTGTGCACTAAATATAGTATTAGGCCTTTGGATCTCGTCTGTGACTCTAAGATGAAGACGTAAAAGAGACGAAAGTAGTACGAACCTACGGCGATGACTGGATGGAGCTAATATTAATCTATTTGTATCATTCAGTGAATAAACTTTTAGTATCATTCAGTATAATACATCATCTGTTTGTGTATATCAGTGCGTGCTCCTCTTTTATTAGATAACTTCTACACTTGTAAACATTTATTTTTAACTATAAACATTAATCAAGCATTTGAACTGGTTCTTACAAACACAAGTTGATCAGTTATAAACACGAGTCTTTGCTGAATGCTGATTCTGAAAGCATTTTAGCTTCTTGGTATAGAAACTTGATAACTGAGTGCTTTAACACAAATTTTCTGAAACAAATCTAATTTTGGACCAGAAAATGTGTTGCTCGGATTGAGACTAGACCGTAACTTGCAATGCTACGTTTATATACACATGATCAGTACAGGAAATCCTTTCATTTGAATGTTTTTGAACTCTTTACGAGCACGTTGATCATGATGATTTAATTAAGAACAACCGTATCAGTCTCATCATCACTTTCTCTAAATGTAAGGAAAGATATAAATCCATTTTTAAAGTTTTGATGAGCTACTTGAATTTTACATCAATTTTCAGTCTCTCTATAATTTATTTTGTAATATATAAAATAAATTATATATTACACCAAATGAGAGAGAGAGTAAGATGAGAGAGACAAAAAAGAGAATAAACAGCATTAAATTTAAATTTGTTTGCTATGTTTTTGATAATGAAAAGTTTTTAGGTATGTTTTTGTTAATTTAGTTTAAAAAGTAGTATGTTTTGTTAATATATTAATATATGAAAAACAGTTTACACCAACTTATCATATTGACACGTAACACACATCTTTAAAAAAATTAAACAAAAATAATAAATAAAGTAGTGGTGAGTGCAAACAAAATTTATAAAAGAATTTTTGATAGTTTGTATTTTAATTGAAGTGAATATACTGAAATTGTGTAATAAATATTTAATTGTTCGTATATATATATATATATATATTATTTAATATATATTTGTTTTTTCAGGTTTTTTTTTATATATTTTTATATTTTTGTGTCTTAATCTTTTTACTTATTATACATTGATTTCTTAAATTTAACTTTTATATCTTTTGAGTTTCAATTTTATTTATTTTTTAGTCAATTTTGAAACGCTGAAACTTTGGTACATGGCTGCACGTGACATTATTGTTGTGGGTTTTTTTTCGAGTTTGAAAAGAAAGTCGAAATTGAACGAAAAGGGAAAAAATAGAAATCAAATACATTTTAATCAAGAAAAAAGGTAAAAAAACGAAGAAAAGATGGTAAAAAATGTTTTAAAAAATCCGGCTTTTCCGTATTTATATTTTAAAAAATATTATACGTGTTTATTAATTTTGACAATCACACATATTTGGTTATGGTTAAGTCATGTGTTAATATTTGGTTCTGGTTAAGCCATGTGTTAATATTTGGTTCTGGTTAAGCCATGTGTTAATATGGTGAGACCGATGCCCTGCTATGCTCTTAGACCAACCAACATCTTTTGTCAGTATCTACTCACATTGAGCCATTGACCAACTTTTAAGGAGCACTATCAATATTAGCTTGTTGATCTTTGTGTTAACTTTGATGTTACATTACAATCCTATTCTAAGAAAATCACTATACCAAATACTGGTGTATCTCTTAAGGAAAGTTATGGTTTTACACACAGCATAAACTTTCAAACAAACTAGATAACGTAAAACATAGTACTTATAGTAAAATAAAAGTAAATTGCACAGGATTTTACCAAACATTATTTTTATTTAAAACCGTACTTTTATAGATTTCATCAAATATCATTTACATGCTTACAACTAACCATCAAAAATATATTTTTCTACCCCAACCATACAAGTATACTTTTGTATTTGTAAGATACAAACAAACTAGACCAATGTGGTCGGTGCTTATTAAACCAAACTTGTAAAAAGAAGTCAAAGTTTCTTTCAATAACGTGTGAGGTCTTTCAATAGTTTACTTGAATAAATAATGCAGTATGATTATTTTTATTATTATTCAATTATCCGTTACGAAATTACGTGCAATTTTGATCGGTCAAAAACTTATAATAAAATTATCGGAATGAAATTTTTTAAAAGTTGATCCGTATAGTTCAAATGTTAAATTTTATAATTAGATTTTAAAAAAATTCATTTAGTCAATTTTGATACAAGTTATAAACCGATCAAAATTGTATATAATTTCGTAATGGACAATTAAATGTGAACGGACGGAGTAATCAATAATACGACATCACTCGAGGTGGGCCAATAGCAGCTATTTAAAATCTTCACGACAAAGTTCACTGAAGAATACCAAAAGATTTAAACTGTAAATATATGGAAAAGCATACCCCTAACGAGAAAATACACAACTTTTTTAAGTACCGGGAAAAGAAGTGTCCCTACCCGGCCTTTTTGTTTCTTCAACTTTCTTCTCACTCACTTTTTTCATCTCTTTCGAAATAAAAGTAAAAATACTGTATACATTTACTACCCTTGGGTTTTTTTTTATCATTATTAGTTAACAACCACTTATTTTATGTTCGATGAACTAGCTACCTGACCTTTCAATGGATAATCGATTGACACAGCTTTTCTTATAATTTATTGTTACTTTGTTGGTAACTGTTTTGGGGAAATTACAAATTAACTCTTATTTACAAATTATAAAGCTTTGCCAAAAAAAAATTGTGTGCCCTTTCAATAAGATATCTATTTTTCAATTTTTGACGAATCATTGACGAATCATGAAAGGTAAAATTCTAACTATTATACTTATCAGTCATGAACTTTGTAATTTTCATTACTTTTGCACTTCACACGCTATCATTAGAACGAAATATTGATTATAGTGTATTTGTAAGTTGTAAAGAACTGCTTAAGACAGTTCTGGGATTCTGTGTACTAAATAGAAGTTACTGTAAACATGAAGTACTGAATTGTAAAGAACTGTTTGTGACAGTTCTGGAACTTCTAGGACTAAATAGAAGTTTATCAATGTATATATATTTTTCCTCTGTAAACAATGACTTTTAAGTTGTTTTAATAAAAACTTTTCCTCTTTCTCTCTCTCTCTAACTCCCCTTCAATATATATATATACATGTGTTTTCACAGAAAAGGTTGATCGCAAATACGATCAACTGAGTAAAATCCACCAGTACGTGGATTCTACTCTTCTACATGGTATCAGAGCTTTATAGAGCTTCTTTTCCGCTGCGATTTGCACAGATTTCTGGTGTTCTTTATTGGGTTAATTGAAGAGTTGGAAAATTTTTGGGGTTCTTTATTGATTTCATCTCTACAATTGGTAATATCTGTATTACTCTCTTTTGATTATCAATTCTTTGATTAATTGAAGAATTAGGGTTTTTTTTTAAATCTTTTGGGATTAATTGAAGACTTAGGGTTTATTTGGGATTCAAATTGGCTATTATACTCTCTTCTTGGTTTGTTTGGGGTTTTAATTCTCCTTATTAAAAGTTAGGTTTCTTTTCTGAAAACAAGAAATGTCAGAATTTGGTGATGTTCAACCTACGGTTATTTCTTCTATAAATACCATGAGTCCTTATTACATAGGTTCTAATGAGAATACTAGCACTAGTCTAGTTACTCCTTTGTTAAATGGGGCTAATTTCCATTATTGGAGGAGGGCCATGGAGATTTCAATAGGGGCCAAATCCAAATTAGGGTTTGTGACAGGTACCCTACCTTGTCCATTAGATACTGACCCAATGAATGGGGCTTGGTTGCAGTGCAACCTGATAGTTATGTCTTGGATTATTAATTCTGTTAATAGTGATATAGCACAGTCCATTTTATATGTGGATTCTGCTTCTAAGATGTGGAGAGAGCTAACAGAAAGATTTGCTCAAGGGAATGAGGCTAGGATTTATGAATTACATCAAGACATGCATAAAACTGTTCAAGAATCACTTAGTGTATCTGGTTATTTTACTAAAATTGAGACTTTGTGGAATCAGCTGAGTGTTATAAGTCCTATTCCTAGGTGTTCTTGTGGTATTATAGGGGGATGTTCTTGCAATTTTATGAATGCAATAGTGGCTAGGGAGCAGAGGATTTTTAAGATGATTTTCTTGATGGGGTTAAATGAAAGATTTGCTCATGTTAGGAGTCAAATTCTTTTGACTAGGCCTCTTCCTCCTCTGAATGATATGTATCAAATGGTTATTCAAGAAGAGAAACAACAGAGTGTAGGAGTTCATGGTGGGATTTCTGAAAATAATATGGCACTTGCTACTCAGTATGATAAGTCTCAGAATAATCAAGGGGTTAATCAAGGGTTTAGACCTAATTCTAGTCAGTTTTTTAGGTCTAATGGTTCTAACAGTACTTCTAGGCCTTTTAGACCTTTATATAACATGGGTAGAGGTATGGCTATGAAGTGTTCTCATTGTGGGTCAAATAGACACACAAAAGATAGGTGCTATAAATTGCATGGGTATCCACCTGGGTGGACTCCAAGACCTAGAGGTTTTAGTAATTCTTTTTCTGGAAATAATATGGCACATTTAGTCACTTATCAAGATGGAGATGTTTTTGGTAATGATACAGGACAGCATCATAAGAAGGAGAATTCAGGAGAGGGTGATCTGCAGCAGCAGGCTGATAGTCAGCAAGCTGGAGTTACACCTCTCTCAAATATGGTTTTTACTGGCATGTCAGGTAAGCAAAATTCTTCTTCTTCTTTTTATTCTAATGTATGTCATAATGAGAACATGCTAGATACTGATTTATGGATAATTGATAGTGGGGCTAATGAACATATGGTCAATTCTTTACATCATTTTAGCAATTTTAAAAGGGTTAATTCACATGTTAATTTGCCTAATGGACAAAAGGCTGTAGTTACTCATATAGGGACTATTGTTTTTAAAAATAATATAAGATTGTACAATGTTTTATGTGTACCTTCTTTTGGGTTTAATTTGATTGCTGTTAGCAAATTGGCTAATGACTCTGGGTTATTAGTGGTTTTTGATTCAAAAGGTTGTTATATTCAGGACCAGGTATCTTTGAGGATGATTGGTAGTGCACAGGCAAAGAATGGTTTGTATGTTTTCCAGAGAAAGGATTTTCCTCAAAGATCATCTATTTGTAATGTTGTTTTTCCAGAAAATAAGTCACATATTTGGCATTCTAGGTTAGGACATCCATCTGTTGCTATTTTAAGTATCCTTTCAAATGATGTAAATGTCAAGTTCAGTAATTTGAAATCAGTTCCTTGTGATGTTTGTCATTTAGCTAAGCACCATAGGCTTAGTTTCCCTGTAAAAACTTCTCATACTAATAAAGCTTTTGATCTAGTTCATTGTGATCTTTGGGGTCCTTATTCTGTTCCTACTTATAATAATTACAATTATTTCTTGACCATAGTTGATGATTTTACAAGGTGTACTTGGATTTTCTTACTCAAAAATAAATCTGACACAGCTATTATTTTTCCTCAATTTCATAAAATGGTAGCAACACAGTTTAATTCCAAAATTAAAATTATGAGAAGTGACAATGGAAGTGAGTTTAATTTGTTAGATTTTTATTCTAAAACTGGCATTTTACATCAAACCAGTTGTGTTGAGACTCCACAACAAAATGGTGTTGCAGAAAGAAAACATCAGCACTTGTTAAATGTGGCTAGGGCTATTAGATTCCAGTCTAATTTGCCTTTGAAATTTTGGGGAGAATGTATTTTAACTGCTGCATATTTAATCAATAGAACACCTACACCTCTTCTGTCTAATAAAAGTCCTTATCAAATGTTGTATGGTTTTAAACCTACTTATCATCATTTAAGGGTTATTGGTTGTTTGTGTTACTCTAGTACTTTAAGTAGAAATAGAACTAAATTTGATGCAAGGGGTAAAAAGTGTGTTTTGCTTGGCTATGGTGCTAGTACTAAGGGGTACAAATTATTAGATTACATTACAAATGAGGTTTTTCTTACAAGAGATGTTGTTTTTTATGAAGATTATTTTCCTTTTAAACAGCAACCTAATTTGATTATTTCCACAGAACCTTTGGTTGCTAATGAATCTATAGTTCCAAATGAAAGTTTAGTTTGTATTCCAGATAATGATAAAAGTGTACCTGTACCTGTTAAGTCTCTGCCTAATAGGCAATCTATAAGAATTTCTAAAGCTCCTAAATATTTACATGATTTTCATTGTTCTGCTACTAGTAATAATATTTTGTCTGAAACTCATAATAAACCTGTTCATGATTTGTCTTCCTATCTTACTTATGAGAATGTTTCTTCTTCATATAAGTCTTTTTGTATGTTAGTATCTTCTGTTTCTGAACCTAAGACTTATAAGCAAGCTAGTAGTGATCCACTTTGGATAAAGGCTATGGAAACAGAAATACAAGCTTTAGAAGTTAATGATACTTGGTTATTAACTAAATTACCACCTGGTAAACAACCAATAGGATGTAAATGGGTTTATAAAATTAAGCATAAGGCTGATGGATCTATAGAAAGGTATAAAGCTAGGCTAGTTGCTAAAGGTTATACTCAATTAGAAGGTATAGATTATGAAGATACCTTTTCACCTGTAGCAAAAATGACAACAGTAAGATGTTTTTTAGCTCTTGCAGCTTCTCAAAATTGGTTTTTAGCTCAAATAGATGTTAATAATGCTTTTTTACATGGTGACTTAGATGAGGAGGTTTACATGACATCACCACCAGGTTTTTTACAAAAAGATACTACTTTGGTTTGTAAATTACAAAAATCATTGTATGGTTTGAAATAGGCTTCAAGACAGTGGTTTTCAAAATTAAGTAGTGCTTTAGTACTGTTTGGTTTTAAACAGTCTGTTGCTGACTATTCTTTGTTTACTGTCATTAAAAATGGTTTTTTTTAGCTCTTTTAGTTTATGTAGATGATATTATATTAGGTAGTACTTGTTCAGATTTGATAGATGAAGTTAAAACTTTTCTTAATAAACAGTTTCTATTAAAGGATTTAGGACCTTTGAAGTTTTTTTTAGGTCTTGAGGTAGCTAGAAATAAGACAGGAATACATATATGCCAAAGAAAATATGCATTAGATATTTGAGCTGATACTGGTCTTTTAGCATCCAAACCTTCTTGTTTTCCAATGGATACAAAACAGAAATTTACTAGTTTTGATGATGATTGTTTTGAAAATATTTCTTTGTATAGAAGAATAATTGGTAAACTTTTATATTTAACCATTACAAGACCAGACATTGCCTATTCTATTCATGTTTTGAGTCAATTTTTAGCTAAGCCCAGCAAGAAGCATTATGCAGCAGCTTTAAAGGTCTTAAGGTACATTAAGAAATCACCAGCACAAGGTATTTTCTTTCCTTCTTCTTCTTCTTTATCATTGAAAGCCTACAGTGATTCTGACTGGGCAGCTTGTATTGAATCTAGAAGATCAGTGACTGGTTTTAGTATTTTCCTAGGGGATTCTTTGATTTCTTGGAAGAGTAAGAAACAGAATGTTGTATCTAGGAGTAGTGCAGAAGCTGAATATAGGGCACTTACAGTGACTAGTTGTGAGATAATATGGTTGATTCATTTACTAAAAGACTTAGGCATTACTCATAATCAACCTGTAGCTTTGTTCACAGATAGTAAAAGTGCACTTGCATTAGCTCATAATCCTGTAAATCATGAGAGGAGCAAGCATATTGAGGTTGATTGTCATTTTATAAGAGATTTAGTACTTAAAAATACTGTTCATTTGTTACATGTTGGTACTAATGATAATATTGCAGATTTGTTTACAAAAGCTTTAGGTTCAGCTCAGTTTCAGCATTTGATTGTCAAGATGGGAGTGTTATCACTTCACTCTCCATCTTGAGGAGGGCATATTGATTATAGTGTATTTGTAAGTTGTAAAGAACTGCTTAAGACAGTTCTGGGATTCTGTGTACTAAATAGAAGTTACTGTAAACATGAAGTACTGAATTGTAAAGAACTGTTTGTGACAGTTCTGGAACTTCTAGGACTAAATAGAAGTTTATCAATGTATATATATTTTTCCTCTGTAAACAATGACTTTTAAGTTGTTTTAATAAAAGCTTTTCCTCTTTCTCTCTCTCTCTCTAACTCCCCTTCAATATATATATATACATGTGTTTTCACAGAAAAGGTTGATCGCAAATACGATCAACTGAGTAAAATCCACCAGTACGTGGATTCTACTCTTCTACACGAAATTGTAATATGATAAACTTATTACTCGTGTGAATGAGTTTCATTTAATTTATTTGCGGTCATGACACATTTGAAGTGAGCTATGCAATTTAATAGGAGTGAACGTAATATTGCTCCAGACTTTGATGTGTTCTTCCTTGTTATGCCTTTCGTTTTACTTTACCCATGCTACATATGCCCCTCCCACTCCAACGAATTTCAATCTCAAAAATCATCATATTAATCTAGGCCTGAAATTGTTATACACTTTTAAGTTTGTCCCCAATATGATATCTTATGATACATAATAAATTAACAATTGGCTCGGAGATACTATTTATTTGGGATCATTATTCATTAGAATCTAATATTTTCTAGCGATTAACCTAAAACATGAAACTACGAAGTTCTACTAGTTTTCTTTCCAGATATGCTTGTTTCTCGTGTATATATACCTAAAACACCCTTAACTGAACAAATGGAATAAAAAAAGGTTCCCATCGATGATCCACTGAAAGTTTGCCAGTTAATTCGAATGGAGAAACTATAAAATTCTGTTAATTTTCTTTTCGAATATGCTTGTTTTTTATTCTCATATGAATATGCATAAAACACCCTAAGCTAAACATTATAATCGAAATCAAGTTCCCTTATTCTTCTCTGAATATAGATTCCTTAAATCCCCTCAACTCAATAAAAAAGAATTAGTAAATGATACCGATTCGATCACTAACTAATGTTATGATACCTAATTGAAACAAGAT
Organism: Primula vulgaris; assembly: GCA_963920805.1. NCBI lineage: Eukaryota > Viridiplantae > Streptophyta > Magnoliopsida > Ericales > Primulaceae > Primula > Primula vulgaris. Next base: position 8,222,146 of record OY987219.1, read on the forward strand.
AAAGGTCACCTACTAATAACTTACAATTAAATGAACTAGAATGATAATAACCTAAATCAAATCCCACACCCATCTTTCTCTCTAATAAACCTATACCAGTCTTTTATACTCCAATTTAGTGATGCTCGCGGTTCGATTCGACTCGGTTTTTGAGTAAAATACAAACCAAACTAATAAAAAATAATCAGCTCAGTTTTGTTTTGACATAAAAAATCACCGGAACCAAATTAAACCAAACCAATTATAATCGGTTTGGTTCGATTTGGTTCGATCGGTTTGAATATTAATAAATAAAAAACACAATATTCAAAATTATACTTAGTTTCGTAAATTTTTTGCGTATATTTCATTTCAATAAAATCGCTAAAACCGTAAAACCGAACTCATTAAATTGGTTTGGGCTAGACCCCTTGCTCCAATTGATATAATAAATATATACATACATACATACACACACGCTCCATTCCTCTATATCTCCCCACTCTCTAAAAACCCTAACCCCTCTCTCTCTCTCTCTATATATATATATATCATCACCATGGCGAACAATTCCGGCGACGATTTCTTTGACCAGATTCTGGGATACCAGTCCTACGTCGACGGGGGTTTAACGGCGGGTTCTTCCGGTGCGGTCCAGCTCAGCTCCGTCGAGGTCGGTTACAACAGAGGTGTCTTTCCGTTAGGGCTCAGCTTGGCAGGGACGGGGTTCAGGAGCGTCGGGTTGTCTGGTGACGTGGCGGACGGACGTTTGTCACACGTCGTTTCTTCGCCCTCCGTCAATTATGTATGGATTTAATTTTCACTATAGTAATTCCCTCTATATAATAATATAATGTTTCTCTCTCTCTTTTTCTCTCTCTTTATATATATATGTATGTATTTATGTATATATACTAGGGACGAAGTGGGGATTAGTTTAAGGGGGTGCCAAAGTTTTCATAAACTACTAAATTAAGTAAAATGAAAAAAAGAAGAAGGGGGGGGGGGGTTCTAATCATTGTTTTTTGACATCTTTTAGTGATTATACATGGTCAAAAATTAAAAAAAATCATAATTTTCGGAGTTACTGGGGTGTCGTCGCCCCTATGGTGTGTGTGTGAGTGTGTGTATGTATCTATGAGTGTGTGTATGTATGTATGTATGTGTATGTGTATTATGTATGTATATGTTTGAAGTGCTTCTGGATGAATCAGGATAATTCAGGTTTAAGTGGATAATTAACTAAATCCGGAAAAAAAATTGACAGTATTTACAGGAAAAAATTGCATAACAAGAAAGAAAAAAATGCAACTCTAATCATAGTATAGCCGAGTGTTGTCTTGAAACATAGTACAGAAACTAGACTCAAGAAAATTAAGGTCTGTTTACCGTATAAAAAAGTCGATGATCCCCCCCCCCCAAAAAAAAAAAAAAAAATTAAAAAAAAAAATTAGAAGGTGAATATATTGTTTTTTTCGGCGTCTGTTCAGTGATTGATACCTAAACGACTCTGGCGTTATGGTTCAAACTAGGGTTGTTCCTAAGAAGAATGGTAATTGGAAGCTTATGATAAGTTGCAAGGTGAAATTAAATATTTTGAAGCCTTTTATCACTGTGTAGTTCCTTGGATGGAAATTATGGGTAGTTTATACATATGTATACGTATATTGTAGTTTGAGTACTTATGTATAAGATATCAATGTTGTAAAATCAACAAACCTTGTTTAAATGCATAGTCAACTTTCAAAGTCAATATATGAAAAGATATTTTCAAATTTATTAAAGGGAAAGTTTTATGAGACAACAACAATAAGAGGTGAAAACTTCATTAGATTGTTGTAACGTTTGCTTTAACCTACTTGTCAAAGCCTTCTTAATCTAGTGAAGCTTTTTGAAAGGTGTTTTTGCTCTCTTTATTCTCTATTTACATGTATATTGTTGTCTGTTTCTCTTTCTGGTTGATTCTTGAATTTCTTTAGGTGTCTGTTTCACACATTTGACTTTTAATTCAGCATACGGACAAATAATAGATTTTGGATTTATGTTTTTGGCAATCTTTAAGTCATGAACATGACAATAGTTAACTTATATGTTCACTAATTGATTTTATATTTAGAAAACGTAATCCTGGATAGCATTGTCTCAAACTGTGGTAGCAACTGTGTCTGTGAAGATGATAGATGCGTTTGCATGTGCTGTGTCTGGATTGATAAAAAAACCTCAGCAGAAACTTTTTAATCTGACAACCACAGTTGTAATTGGGAACAAAGAAGTGCAGTAATTTTTGTTTCAAGGCATGTTGCAGTCCTTTTTAGAAGGATTTTTTTTACTTTTGAATCTATAGAATATCAAAATGTATATTCTGCATAGGTAATCAGGTGCCAATTTATACCCTCTAAAAGTTATTTTGAAGTTTTCGTTCTTGTTAACAAGTCCACTGTCTTTTTTAATGTAATGAGCCTATCCTCTATTCTCTGGTCATATTCCAAAAGAAAATCAAAATATCGAAACGGATTAGTAATCCAAGACTAAAATATTCGGAGGACTCTTCTGACCAAACAAGAATAGGTAATTGTCAGTAAAGTTGTATCTTTTTTATTTAAATCCAAAAATTCTTCTTACTATATATATAGCATAATACATAGGTTCTTGATTCAGCATTGGACGAAAAAAAGGACTAAATACCACCCAGTTTTCCAATAAATGGTTCAAATTAGTTTATCAATATGGGTGTAGGTACCTTGTAAAGCAAAAAACAAAGAATTCATTGGAGAATACAAGTTTCAGATACTTCTGTAGACTGTACTAAAAGTCGCCAAACTTCGTTTAACTATTAGGAGTTGTTTCCAAGAAAAATCCCCTTGAATTTTCACCTTGTTCAACTTAACTCTACGTGTTGTGTGGGTAGCTTGAGTTTTCTTATACCATTTGTCACTAAGGTTTCAAATTAAGTTGTCACTTGTCATCCTATTTTGTAATGCAATTTTTTTTATACTTTTACAGGCTTTTTCGGGGCAACCAATGCCCAATACAGTTTCTGCAATGCCACATCAACCTGCAACTAGACCTAGGGTCCGGGCAAGACGTGGGCAGGCTACAGATCCTCACAGTATTGCGGAGAGGGTAAGATTGATATTATATAAATTCATTTATTACAATGCTTGTCATATGATATATGGACAAGTTTAAGATTGTTCAGTCTTTAGTCTCGCTTGAATTAGTATAGGCGAAGCTTTTGACTAGTTACTTCCTATATTTACCCTATTGACGTTCAATATTAAGTAAAAGGGACCACAGCCTCGCTATATTGGTATACCATTACATCCATCCATCCTCAGCATTTAATTTGTTATTTTGGGTTTTATTAATGTAATTGTGAACTCGTTGGACTGCTTCTGATATTATCTACTTCTATTTTCGTTAAATCTAAAGAACGAGTACTTTTAAGAGATGCTTATTTTATTAGGTGCGATGGATTCGCTTTAAAATTGGTGTGATATTCTTAAGCATGAGATAAAGTTTCTATCTGGGAACATAACACTTGAGTCTTCCTAATTTTATCATCATAGGGACATCTGGGATAATTAAATTTCCTTATCTCTAATTAGTTATCGAGGTAGATGATCAAGGAATTAAAGAGTCCCACAAAGTTTGACCCTTTAAGGTATATTTGCAAGTCTAGGAACTAACTAGTATATGGTTATGTATTGACATGTCATATTTTAGATATTGGCAACTAGTATACTTAATCTTTTATGGCTCTGCTTTGTTTTCTCATGTGTTCTGCTTTGTTTTTGATAACTTTTACTTCTTGTACAGCTGCGTAGAGGAAGAATAGCAGAAAGAAATAAGGCATTGCAAGATCTGGTTCCTAGTGTCAACAAGGTTTGTTTTAATTTAACCTTCTACCACTTCTTATTTTTTGTCCTTCTTGAGATTAGAAAATTCGGTCTTTGTGATCTGGTGGTTGAGTAGAGCTAGTATTGTATTACCCGGATATATGGATTTCATAAAAAAATACTGTTTTAAATCCAAACTAGTTGGATTACATCTGATATTAGCATGTAATGAAGTTAATTTTTCTCAGTATTAATTTATAACTCTGCATTCTCACCTGTACCTCCCCTTTTTTGTCCTTCACTAATGTTTTTCTAGTTGTATTTTGTGGGAAGCAACAAAGTGCGGTTCTCAAAGTTGATTTCTGGTATATTCTCGCACTAGACAGAATAATTACGATTAAGATCTGAATTACCTAAATGTACAAGTACTATTTCTACATTTACACACAGTCTGCAGTCTGCACTTATTTATTGCAAATTGCTGTGCAATGTAGAGATATGTCTAATAGAATGTGAAGCATCAAATTTCACTCGCATATCTGACATCTCTGACTAGTCAAATATTCTGTTAGTTTAATCATCACTTGCCTCATCCGCGCACCCTTTTGTAATTTTCATTGCTATTTACTCGGAAAGAATGACGACATCATATTTGTGGCTCTGCAGACAGACAGAGCAGCCATGCTGGATGAAATTGTAGATTATGTGAAGTTCTTACAACTCCAAGTGAAGGTAATTACTCTGGTGGGGCATACTTACCACTTAAAGATTTTGTCCTTCCATTAATGTTATGATTATCTTACAATGGTTGATCTGGCATATATACTATTGCTGCGTTGCTTTTGATCTGGAAACATCTTTTACTCATCCACATTTGATCTTCGGTAGCAGGTCCTCAACATGAGTAGATTGGGAGGAGCCAGTGCTGTGGCGCCTTTAGTGACAAACATTCCTACATCTTCTATGGAGGTAATTTGTGAAATTGACCGTGTTTGCCAGTTTTTTTTCCTTTCTAAGCCAGACGTGATTTTATTTTGTTTTTATTTCTTACTTCGATATATAAATGTAGGATAGAAACGGTGAAGGTGGTGTTGGCCAACCGGTTTGGGAGAAATGGTCAACCGATGGTACAGAAAAGCAAGTAGCTAAGCTTATGGAAGAGAATGTTGGAGCTGCCATGCAATTTCTTCAATCCAAGGCACTATGTATCATGCCTATCTCACTAGCTTCTACCATTTACCACACTCAGCTACCCGACTCTACCTCTATTGTAAAGCCTGAAACATATCCTCCTGCATAATATACTCGACTCTACCTCTATTGTAAATCCCGAAGCATAATATACCTGTCATCATCCTTGTCACATTCCGAATCCTGGTAACTTAGGCTTAAGGTTTGTTTGATACTGTTATTTTCGGTCTTTTTTGCTTTTCCTTTAAAATGTGGTTAAAATAGTAGTAACCATATTTTAAGTGGTTTAAAAAAACACATGCAGTTGGCATATAACCTATCGGACTTTGCTTTGTGTAAAAGGACACTCGTCCCGTTACTCTTACATTACCAAAAGTAGATCCAAGGTCACATCCAGGATGTTCCGATTGAACAGTTATTATCTTAGTAGAAAATTTCGAGTCGGATAAACTTTTCACCTTTCTCAAGCATGCTAAGTTTAGATAGAGGCGAGGAATTGTCCAAAGATCTATCCTTTTTGACTTTAGCCTTTTGAATTAGTGGTAAGAATTTTGCTGATGAAGAATGCACTTGGTGAAATGGTGGGGTTATTGATTTGTTAGTGGAGTCGGGGGGCCTTTAGAAAGGGATAGACTAGTATATGTAATAATGTAATAATGAATTTCTATTGTTAATGGAATGGAGTGTTGGAAAGGATGGTATATTTTAGTTGTTGTGAGGACAAAATCCTCGAGTGCTAGTCGTACTCATGATGATGAGTATAATTTTGATTATTCTTAGTTCTTACTTCTTACAATGGGTCGTGTTACATGTGCATAATGTCATGTATTCCTTACCAACACTTGTTGATAAATAAATAATGCTTCCTTTAGAGCACGGCCAAGTGTTGAAATATTGCTTGAAGCGGTTTGACGGGTTTCATATACAGAAATATTGTAATTTGCTAGAGGAGCAGTTTTTTAAATTCTTTTGTTGGCGATTGATGATTCTTTCTAGATTGACGCAAAAACACTTTTTAAGTCTTAATTTGCTAGGTGAAGTTTATTTACTTGCTGTATGGTTAAATAGCATCAATAATCACTTGGAGAATGAGTGTTTGATCTTTCTCGTCGCTGTGGACGATAAGAGAGAGAAAAGAAAGTTGATTGGATTAGCCATAACTTAAAACTGCTAAGAGTAGGGAGAATCATTGATTAGTACATAAAAACATACTTATAAAACAATTCACTTGAAATATCTTATTTTAAAATTTTAAAGAAGGAAATTTCTTTGTTCAACCTGAAAACTTTAGGTAAAATCCCTTTACATACACCTGTAAGTGCAATGCATATGTATGATTGCATCCCATAAATTACTTGAAAGGAATTACACAGTAGGTACATCGGACGCTCATTCTCACATTTTTTTTTTCGCAGCGGTGAAACAGCAATTCTTTTTATCTAACTGGTTCCCCTTTCTATTAAAAAAAAAAAACAAGTACAAAATCATTACAAATGTTCAAAAAAAATTTCTAAGGAACACTGGTTTTATTTGTATGAATGCAGAATATGGTCTTTATAAATGTTTTATCTATGGGACTTTCAGAAAAAAAATAAAATGTTTTATCTATGGGAGAAGATACTGCTTCTATATATGCCTAGGGAGGGTCTGAATATTCTTACTGTGATTTTTTTTTTTTTTTATTATCTCAAGATGCATTTTTTTACATGGGCTGCTTCCCATAGCAGATACTATGCTGGAGAAGGCAAGTTTGAAGCCATTAGGCTTATATTGCTGCAAAACTTAATAATATGTCAGGGCAACTAGCGTAACATTTCAACTTTGGTAACATACAATGAAGCTACCAGATAGGCAGACACACTGTTATTCGACACTTATTGAAGACAAGCAGCGATGTCATTCTAACGGAAACGATTTTAGTTTGCATTGCCCAAAATATATTACTTAGTAAGTATTGAAAGTAGTGAATGAGTCCGGAAAACTTTGTTTTTCATGACTGTTGAATGTGTAGAATGTTTACTGTAAGTGTATAAGTTGGCATAGCAAAACTCAACTCCGAAAGGGTAAATGGGGTACTTGGGTGTACGATGCCATTTATTTAAATGGGGTGCTTTGGTAGAATCTAAAACATAAAAAAAGGTATTAATTTGGAGTTGCAAATACGGAATAAATGATACTTGACGCTCAGTAAATTATATTAGAATTTAGAAGTGTTTGGAAACGAGTTTGTTCTTTAACATGGAGGCTATCGCGTCATAAAACTTTTGTTCCTGAAAGATAAAAATAAGGAAAAACAGAATTTTCAGTGCCACTATTTTTTCAGCTAATCCAGTTTTGTCTACGTCAGATAACTTGAGATTTGGAAAGGAGTGAGTCAATCTGGAACATTGTTCTTATTTCGCTTTCGCTAAAAGCGCGAGTGGTAGCTACAGTGCCATATAAAACACACTTGTAAACTCTTGACAGGGGATGGTCTCGTTAACTAAATACCCCTCTTCTCAAGCCATAGGACTAAGCACTTGCAACACCAGCGGGAAATTGTGTACAACCGAAAAGAAGGCTAGATGAAGCCCTAACAGAAAATCGTATAATGAAACACTCTTATTGTTTTTTTTTTTATTATTATAAAATAATTAAAACGTGTTGCTGTGATGTGAATTATAGCTCCTAGACCTCTTTTTACAGGCTTTTGAAAAAGTATATCCGTTTCGAAATTCAAAATTGGGGATGTTTTAATAGGTTAATTTGTGGGTGAGTCCGTTGATAAGGTGTTAAAAATTTGATTTATCAATCTATAATACTGCATTAGTCAGTTATTAACAAATGCGATGAAGGAATACATATCATCCCCGTGATCAACGACCTATCCTAATTCTCACAAAACGATGTCGTTTTGCATCAGTATCAACTGAAGTAAGTTTATAATGACACTAACATTTCATTTATATGCTTTTGAGATTGTCCAGTCTCGGCGCATCTGTTGTACACTTGTACCACCAACAAATTCGAGATTGGATAGTCTTGATTGGCTTGAGCAATTAGTATCTTTTAAATTATAGACCAGATATGAGATGCATATGTTACTTGATGATTTGGATTCAACTCTCGCACGAGTATAATTTGAGGGATGTTGATGTGGTTTGTTTAAATGAAAAAAGTCACTTACGCTTTATTAAAATCGTGATTGACGATGACCCAGATGCCAATTACAGAAAATAAAATGAAAGCGACATGACCCAACTCGAATTCTTCATTGCAGATCACTAAAATCGAAAATGCAGGAACAAAGATTTGATAAAAATGTGATATTTGAAGGGTAATTAATAAAATGATATTATGTTAACCGTTGCTGAGGGTACAGGTTAAGAATCTTGGAGGCAAACATCGGGAGAGAGAGAAAAAAAAAATCTGATGTGAGAGAAAGAGAGAGTTTCTGAATTATGTGTATCAATTTGAAAGGTAGTTGAAAATTTGAGGGTATTAATATAAATTGAAGAGTTGTCGGGATCTAATATATGGAGTAATTACAAAACAGGGTTCAGGTTTATCAAAAAGGGGTGTTACGGACCGTATAATTCAAAATATTACAATCTATTCATATTATTTTTGGTGTGAACAAACGGAAAACGAAAACGTGAAAAAAAAAGAAATTACACGTGGAATAATAGTAAACAAGAACCGGGAAGCGTTAAATGGGAAACACGTTTTTTAAAATTGAAAATGAGCTTCCTGATAAATAACTTAATATTATCAATGTATCATAAAACATTCGTCCCAATTTAATAGTAAGGACTGCTAACTCAACTTTTTAAGAAAATAATTGAGTGTAATTGTATTTGTCGATATTACCATTTATTTTAGTCAAATCAATAAACTTTGTCTCTGGACAACATCCAAAGAAGGCCAATAAAGTAACTTTATCAATTTTTTAGTTTTTATTTAAAAAAAAAATTCATTTAACTGCGGAGATAACAAAATGGAATAAATAGCAACTATATTAGAACAGAGAGATTGATTTTTTAAACTGCATAAAATGCATCAACATGTTTATCGAATTGTTGTGAGTTGTCGTTCCTGTAACAGTAACACGACATCTGCGTCGGACCCATTTTTATTGATGTAGGTCGCGGACATAATTTTTAAACAAAATTTTAATTTAATTTGTTAATATGGGTTGGGTAAAAATGGACAATTGAATTGTGCAATCAATATGACTGACTTGATCGTTGTTCTTTGAATTTGTAGATCGATTTTACGTTAAGAAAGTAGTGTGATGATGCTTCTTACCGAGTCCTTCGACCACGAAAGCTGAAGCAAACTGTACGTAGTCTAGATTGCTAGAGTAAGCCCACAATGGACAGGATGAGCAACACTATCTGAATTCATCCATGTTTCTTCAATATTACCAATTTTAGGGAAATAAAAATTGTTGGTTATGCATACCATACATTTATGTCTATGTAAAACTCGTTCTACTGACATCTATAGGACGATAAACTTTTTTCAACAAAATCGTTGCAAAAAGGTTATGCCAAAAAAAAACACTAGAACCCTTTATGATTTTATGAGTAGAAAATAGAAATGAAAAAAATATGATAGATTGAAGCAAAGTGTTATTCGATTTTAGTAAGAACGACTTTTAAGGTCACTTGAGGACATATGATATCACATTAAATGGGAAATGATTGACTAGTACATAAAAATACACTTAATATCCTAAAACACACATTTTTAATTTTTATTTAAAACTTATATATATCAACGTAGTATCAGTGGACATCAAAGTTAAAACAAAAAGTAAAAAAATATAGCATCATGAGCATATGTATCTAAGTTTAAAAGATATTTTAAACATGACTTTCTGATAATTAAGTCACAAATTATGTACTAAATAATCATTTTTCCCACATTAAACACCAAAACTATTGAAGCACACATATACATGCACGTGGCTATGCTTCAATGATGTAGTCAGAGAGGGAAGCTAAGTGCAGACCATCGGAGCGACGACACTCCCATAATTTTGAAAATTATGACTTTTTCAATTTTTAAACATGTATTTTCACTAAAATACGTTAAAAACGGTGATTTGGTACCACTCATTTTTATAGTATAAATTTTGGTACCCTCATATGTCATTCATGGCTTCCCCCTACATGTAGCACGATGAAATTGTAACGGTAACCGTAGCAAAACGAACTAAAAGTCCAGTCATTTTTGTTTGAAACAATACAAAAGGATTAGAACAGAATATTCAAGTGAGATGATAGAAAAAAAAATTAAAAAATGGGTGGACTTCATCCTCAAAGCTCAAGTTTAGTGTTTGTAGCTTAAAACCTGAACACTAAAATTCTAGTCATTTATTTTTTCTAGAAGTCTTAAACATTTAAATGCAGATATGACTTATATAACCTATGTACTAGTGTCGAACATAATCACATTGCACATAATTGTGAGAGCTAAAGTGTAGAATTTCCTACTTCTAATTCTAACTATTGAAACAGGAGTATATATATAGATATTTTGAGGGAAGAATATATTACTCTATCTGAGAAATAAATTAAAATAGACACATTTTCTTGTATTCTTGTACTCCTACGAAAAAAATTACTTCAGAGTGCAATAATGTGTGTATAGTTTTACCCTTATTAATGAGCACTAGCAGTGATCTACAGTTACCCTTAGAAATGGTGTGAGAAATTGCGTGTAAACAACTCACTTATAAGTGTTCTTTTTCCCCATTTTCTTCTCAGGTAGATATTTATGTAAAAAAGCCGCTTACACCCTAGCTGAAAAATTATCCGATGACAAAGAAGATGTATAATAGCGAACCCATGATGGTAGATCGTCTAAGCTCTCTGCCAGATGCTCTGCTGACCCACTTTCTCTCTTTACTCTCCACCAAAGAATCGTTTTGCGCTAGTGGAAGTAAATTTTCTCTTCTGTCACTGCTCTAGACTTATCGTCTCGTAAATGGGAAACAACGAAAAGTTCATAAAATTCATAAACATGGTGCTATCTGTATATGATGTATCATGTATAACATCATTTGTTTTTTCACAACAACTCCGTGTCACGTTTCTGACGTAACTTTATGGATTTCTGCTGCTATCCTCCGTAATGTTCAATTACTTTTTGTGGCAGTTAATGTGACCTCATTGCCTCGTTGCATTTTTTACTAGCCAAAGGCTTGTACATTTAGAATTGGATGGCGACTTTGTTTTTGGTATTAACGACTCTGTGTTTTTACCTTCTATATTTAACGTTAGAGAGTGTAGATTTAGCGATAGTGATTCAATTAGAAGGCTCTTTTCAAGTTGTTCGGTGCTTGAAGAATTGACCATTTTTCGGAGTTACACCTATGATATCAAGGTATTTTGTATATCTGTCCCGTCGCTCAAGAGTTTGACAATATATTCTGATGTTGTAAATAGGAACTTAATGTCCCTAATATGAACGTAGACTGTGCGATAGTGATGCACCCAGATGGTATCCGGTTAATATTCTAAAGTCGTTGCAGGAAGCATATATATTTCTCGAATATTATAGTGGTGGGGAGGATGATAAAATATCGGAGTTGGTTAACAAATTTGAGGAAGTTCAGTTTCTTTCCCTTTCACGTGACTCGATGGAGGCAAGTGTTTTATTTATTTTTATGTCCATGTTTTACTCTTCTCTTTCTTTATCATGTTGAATCTCAGTAGCTTCTTGTACATTAATTATTTCTTCATTTTCATGTTTCAAGTTTTCTGCACATGATTCATTCTCACTCCCGATGTTTAACAAACTTACAACTTTGGAGCTGCTAGTCAACAAATTCAAGATATGGAATGTTATCGGCAAATTACTAAAAAGATCGCCATGTCTTGAAGTCCTTGTAATTTCAGATGTACGTTAAGCTACCTTCCATTTTCAACCCTTTTCTCATTTTATGATCATGAGAACATCTTTGATTGTTTTGCAGGATGACTTTTAAAGTCGATTGTCAGCAAGTGTATCCAGAAATTGACATCGTGTTACCTAAACGCGTGTACCCTTATGTTTTTCCCGCTTCCTTAAGGAAGTTAAACTTTCTACGTTTTGTGAGTCTAAAGCTGAATAAAAATGGCTGAAATACCTTTTGAAAGAATGCTAAAGTTTTAGAGAAGTTGAAACTATATTTACAACAATTCGAGGAGCAAGATGAGGAGTATTTTGCATATTTGGAGAGACACTACGTGGTTAGAAAGAAGATATTAGCCATCTCAAGAGTCTCAAAGGCTTGTGAAATTGTGGTTAAAGATGACTTATGGTGAGGGGTATTAATCCAACTTCTTGATCTCCAAATGCATGTACTCTCTCGGTAATTGTATTTGTGTGTTAGTGTCATATGTATGGTGACATTCGTATCGTCTTGTATCAATATTCAGCTATGTTTTTTTTTTCAAGGATAAACTTTCCGATAGTGTCATGCTTGCAAGAATATGTTTTCATATGATATGGCACAGACTCATTTTCATATTATTGTATGTTTGTTCTATCAACATTAGCTGTTTAGTAATCAAGTATTCTCTTTGGTTTGCTATATGCTATAATTGTTCTGTTTCAGCTGTGTAGGATGATAGTTAAACTTGTTCTTCATAGTGAAACAATTATGAAGTTGTATTTCTTAAACCACTCTCATGTTCGTACTTATGTTGGATTTCCAAGTTTCAACCTCTTTCAACAAAACACTAAAAATGCAAGAAAAATGCCAAGTCGATCAAGTCTTGAACTATTTCTCTTTTTTTCTAAAACTCTTCCTGTTCCTTTTCCCGGCGATAACGTTTCAATTTAAAATGTGCTATCAGGCCTTCATCTAGCCAGTTTTCTCTAATATTTTCTGCAAGGGGTCCCAAACTATAAACAAAAATAACACATGCTCCACCCAAATACTTAAATCATCTAGTTCCGAGTGCCAGTGGAAAGAGAATGGCGATTGATTCTATTATCTTTAATGTTTATCTGTTTTTAAGTCTGTTCATCTGGTGCTAATTATGAAGTTAAGTGTGATATCTCAAATTTTCTCACGACTTGACAATAAGTACCAGTAACTCATTTGGATCAAGTCTTTAGAGACCGATGTTAAATATTCATATTTTACAGTGTTTACACGATAGAAATGAACAGGTAAATGTACAGAGAGACGGTAGAAATGAATACTCAACTAAAGTATCCTTATCCCCATAAAAAAGATACACACATGCATTTTGAAATTAAAATAAAAAAATAATGAATATATGAGAAACTTTCAGCTTATTCAAAATAAACAGCTTATTCAAAAATAATGAATATATGATTAAAGATGCATTTTTTAGTAGATCATCCCTTCTTTATACGGCCCTTCCTTACGCTCTGATCCAATGATTATCGCTTTATTTTCATTTCTGTTTGGCAGATTTGATTAAATTTCAGAAATTGACTGATTTGATCACCAAATCTGCATTTTTCTTTGAATCGTTTATAAGCTCTGCATTAGGCCGGTCATTATATTCTATCTGCAAAATGAATAAGGTCAAAAACAATATTTTAAATAACGTTATCGCTAGCGTAACGTTTTTTCGAGAGAAACACTAAAAGCGCAAATAGCGTTGCTACATAGCGCTTTGCGGTGTAATTTTTTTTTTTGCCTAAACATGCACTAAACTTTAGAATATATAACAATAAAAGATAAAATGTATAGTTATATTAGGTAATAATAAAAAAAATCAATTTTTTTTTTGCTGTAGGTGAGATTCGAACTGTTGAAAACTAAAGCACTATCACAACCATCTGGACTGCACACACTTTTATGAAAATTACACAATATATATTAATTATTTAGATCCGCTGTTTTTTTTACTAACTCGTTATTTACGCTTTTGGTCCAGAATTTTACGTCTTTTGCGCTTTTGGTCGCCTCTAGCGCAATTTTAGCGCAATTCCAGCCAAATAATGGTTTTTCGTTGCGTTTTTTTCCCAAAAAACGCTATTTCGCGCTATATAGCGCGATTTTTAAAACATTGGTCAAAAGTAGTAAGATAATAGCTAAAAACTTGAGACGTAAAATTGATCCAGAAAATGGGTTTCGTTTGTTTTTAAATTTCCTTTCTTTTAGGAATCAAAATAACACGAGTAAAGACAGAAATACTTTCAAAGACTTCACTGTATTTAAACTCGAAATTAATAGAGTTAGAATAAGAAGAAAAAACAAGGACGAGATCTGCCAACAAAATAGACCCTGTGAATCACAAACAGAAATGAACGTACCCGCCACTTAGCGACATCTGGAGGCTTTCCTGCAATGTGTAGCAAAATTACTACATAAGTTCATCCATGTTTCTGTTATAAAACCAGACTTGGGGGTGATTTTGGAATTAAACATACCTGTAGATATATGTCTCTTTAGAACTCGTGTCATTGATGAGTCTAGGTCAACCTCGACAAACCTTTTCAAGTGTGAAAACAATTATTATTTATAAAATTTATGCTTTCAATGAAATTGAGCAAAAAAAAAAAAAGAAGGATGAAGCAACGTGGAAATATATATAGTCAAATTTAGAAAGTCGGAAAATGACTTGATGATATTCAACCTCACTGGGGAAAATGTAGGATTCACTTCTACCCAGTAAGAATTGAACCCACAACCTCCTAATTCAGAGTGTGGATTTTGCCAAGTCTGCCAAGATACCATAACTATCGAAGTACAAGTACATGCATGATGTTGTGTAGCAAATGAAAGCAGTACACTAAAATCCTAACCCTGTTTGTACCAAAAGTTACAGAAACTCCAGTCATCTATATTTAAAAGTAAACATGTATGTGAACATAAGAGACGAAGATGAGAAACCCAAAAATGACACCGATCATTATAATACCAAGGTCCCTAATAACAAGTTAGCCTCGCATTCATTGGCTAATAAAAGATTATCCTGAAATTCCAGCCCATGAGAGGTATTAAGTTTTAGAATACTAATGTCATGATATTGTAACTAAGCGCCCATTATGTTATAGGATCCTTTCAGCTGTTAGGTGCGCTAATTGTTTTGTATGATGATGACGACATATAAACTTGAACATTAGGCATAGATTGGGTACTAAATTGTAGCTTTCCTGATTTTAACAAAACAAATATAAAGATCTTACTGTAAAAGAATAAATTATATACCACTTCTCATTAAAAACTGACGAGATCTCCTTCCAAACACCTTTGTCTAGAAGTATATAGTTACCTTCTACTATCACCACTTTGTGCCTGCAACGATGACACAATTTCAGCTGAGTAAATGTAATATGCAACACCTTTTATTAACATGACGATACAGGCTAAACCATTAAGCAAAATTATAGAAATAGCCGTAGTGGAACAAAATGAACATTCTTACTGATTATTGACAAATATATCATCTTCTACTGGATCTCCAGCACCATGGTCAAATGAAGGAGCATAAACTGATCCCTGCAATACCCAACTATCAGCATAATGACCTAATATAAGGAACAAAATATACGTTTAGTTTATGAATATACTCACTTCATTCTTCATATTTCGGAGACATTTTAGCATCAGTTCTGGATTAAATGTCCATGGAGCTGGTTCAAGAATAAAACATAGTTATAGTTAGGGATGGGGGAAAAATGGGGAAATCCCGACCTGCTCCGGACCAGAAGTTCTCCTGTCCCAAAACTTTCGGATTCGGGTGTATGGATGAGTGAGTCCCGGATATTTGTTGATGTATGAGTAAAACAAAAAACTAAAAGAATCTTATAAGAAAACTACTATTTTAAAATTATTTTTCAATTTTTTTCTCCATTCTTTGTTAAAAATAATTCCCATCTTTTTTTACTAAATGGTGGATTCTTTTTCTACATTTATTAGAGTCGGGTCGGATCCGGATATTATTTTCACATAGTTGAGATTTACGGGGTCGGGTCCTGACCTTATTCCTCCCGTACTTATATTCTTATCAATTTGTGATATTTAAGAGGGAAAATTATATTAAAAGAAGAAAGAAAGAATCTCACCACCCCTTCTGGCATGAGCCTCATCCGGATCCTAAATTTGAAACAAGAAAAGCAAAGGATAAGAATAACATACGATAAATTGATACAAGTATCTACCATATTCACGTTCAATTCATTTTGGAAAAGTGTAACCCGCTCTGCACATTTCGTGAGTCACATATCCAGAATAAATAAGACGCATATAGAAAATTGAGTAATATCAAAGATGACAAACACTGTATTTGTTTAATTAATAATGAGACAGTGACTAGTTGAAGGAAAGAGTAACAAAAGTGATAAGAAGACCTGAAAGATTTGTACATTGAATTCCTATCACGTAATACTGTTACAGTGATTCTGTATATACAATATGGATATATGTTATTGTTGAACCTCTTATGAGACTCGGCTATAAGTGGGAATTAACTGAAGTTACTGAACTAAGGATGATCTTATGGTTAATAGAGTTATTTCATCATGTGAACTACAGTGGTTTCATTTTCCCACTTTTTTGCTTGATTAGTTACTTACTTACTTCATAGCATTTGGGAAGGCAATGATAGAAAGAGAAATAACTGTTGGTTCTCAAAAGTGCTTTGGGCCAATGCTCATGAGTCATGACATGGCACTACACAATAACGACTTAGCCAGGAACTTATATGAAGATCTTGTGATATGTTATTAAAAAATATGCAGAAAGATCTAGTGAGAAACTCAGACAATGTGCATAAAAGAAGTGTATTCAATAACGAAATTACAACCTCCATTGCGTCTAGCTGATGGCGATAAAGGTGGAAACCATCCATTGGAAGAACAGTAGCGACTTGTGGGGGGCAAACTTTTGAGCCAATAGCACATGATTCAGGCCATAATTTATTTACCCGCTTAGCTACTTCAGATGCAACAGTGCTCTTTCCAGCGCCAGGTGGACCAGCTAAACCCACGATATACCTGCATCATCAACAACAGTATTCTTATTAATATTTACAATTAATATTGTTACACAAGTAAATTGCACAAATAAAGAAGTGCCTTCACTGCACATACATGCAAAAGAGGGACAAACTTTTAAGAATTGGGAATAAATACAAGAAATGATTATGGTTCGTATTAATGTTATTCACTCACTTGCACCTTGTTCAAAAACTTGAATTTATTAGTTGTTGCTTCTTTGTGACAAAAAATTATATAAATGAGAAATGCTTCCGAATGATAACAACACCTTTGTATGAAAGTTTTTAGACTACATACCAAAGAGCACAAAATCAGAAACATGTTATCAAGAAAGATGATAAGTTAATAACTACAGTCTACACAGCTCCCCCCATTGACAAAATAAGAAGTCTAAAATATACTCTACCAGAATCAGCCAATGGAAAAGGTGTGATGACTGATGACCAAAGCACCCTGGTGGAATCGAAAGCATTACTAAAGAATGTCGGACGCCTTAATTTGTCCAAAACTAAACCAATAAGACCAAGAAAAACACATAGAAATTATGTACAAGCACCATTATCGAGAATGGGCATAGGAAAGTTACAAGAGAAGGTAGTCTCTAGAGGCAGATGCAAGCAGGTTGGCAAACCTTAAGTTATATTCCAATTGGAAAATCATTATATTGAGCAGAGAGAAAACATAGTTTGTAAGCAGGAACAGGGAACTTATACCATATACTAAAATGTAATTCAACAAACTAAAACAAAACACTCACTTAAAATTGGGATTTGATGCAGCAGCTGCTGTCGGGACCAGACGCTCAGCCAAAGCATCATATATCGTATCCATAGACCTAAAAAAAATACAACATAAGGATAGCTACAACCTTTTTATACTGAGAGAAAAAACTGCGCTACGTATCTGTTACAGCTATCCAAATTAAAGTAGCGTTGTTTGATAAAGTATTAAGATAAAGTTATGCTTCGGGATAACTAGACCAATATATGCTCAGTTAGAAGTTAGAACTATACAGTGCAGGAAATTTGAAGTATAAGATAAAGTTATGCTTTAGGAGAATAAGAAAACCTGGCTAAAAAGGTGCTAAAACCATTTGGAACATTCAAACTACTTGTAATATCCCTTAACCAGCAAAATTACAATGCAGGACAGGTCGTTAACATACTTGTCCTTGTATTGAAGCACAAATTTAGGTATTATAAAGTGTTGCTAATGCCCTTAATTTATCACATTCGATAGAAAAATTATCGAAAGGAAATGGATGGAATATTAAAAGCATTAAATCTTATCATCAACAACATCATGAATTTCCCCCCGAAACAGCTTATATTCATATTACTGTTCCAATGTAGCATACCTAGCCTCTAGGACAGGAGCATCCTTCTTTAGGTAACAAACCACCTGAAAACAAATTTTCGTCTATCAGCAATATAAGAAAGTGAAAAGAAAAAAGGTAAAATACAATAAAAATTGAATGTGTAATACAGAGTATTATTTTGAACCTGCAGATGGCGTCTCTTTTGAAATACACATCTTGTTTTACCAAATAAGGTTTGTTGATTAATTCCAACAGGGGGAGTGGGGAGAAAACTAGAGTGACCAGGAACATTTACGCCTCTAACAAAATCCATCTCTGCAAGACAAAACATCGTAATAATTCAGCATAACATTTTAATTGTGATTCTGTAATCATACAGAGTAAATTCAAATATAATAAACTCAAAAAAATGGGATGTACTCATGCCTATCGACTATAACAGGCAGAATTTATTGAGTCTTGGGGTCGCTACAATTGGAAAACATAACTGTTACTACGTTTTTAACAGTTGTGATTTGTGAAGACGCAACTGCTATTAGAGGCTTTCAGTTGGTCTCACTATGTATAGGATGGTCTCAAGCTAATCAAAAAGCAATCCAACGATGGGTGAGCGGTTACTGAAACCATCCAATACATAAACGGTTTTGAAGTACAACTCGTCTGGACAAGTTCCATCCAAATGGACCAAACATGTTGTAATTATACTGATTCCAATAATTCTATCTCACGTGCTATCCTTGCTACCGACAAGGCCAGTGACAGAACCAGGATTGCGAGATGGGGACTGATTTCCTATATAAATTTTTTTATACCTTATATGAAGTTATTTTACGCGCAGGAGGTGGGGGGTGGGGGGGTGAAACATTAAAATGTAAAGGTTTTGATCAAAATACATAGGAAAATTGTATTTTTTTCATAATTTTTTTCCAAAATGGGGGGTTGTAGTTCCTTCCTTTTCCTGGACAAGGCTAGGGCTGGGCGAAAAACCGGAAAAACCGAACCGATAACCGAACCGGAAAATACCGAAACTGAAAAATTTTGGGTCGGTTTCGGTTTTTAATAAAACCGAACAGAAAAAGACTGAAAAAAACCGAAATTGGACCGAAAAAACCCGATCCGGTTCGGTCCAAAAAATAAAAAGACCGAAACCGGAAAAAATCGAACCGAAAAATATGCTCGGTTTCGGTTTTGCTAAAAAACGGACCGAACCGGACCGAACCCAATCCTAGACAAGGCTATCAATATAACCTTATATGATGAAAATTCTCAATAGTAAGTTTCTGAAAATAGAAATTATAGCCGGTAAACATTTTAAGCAACTTTTTTTGTCATATGGCCTTACGATTACACTTTTTTTTATCGGTGGATGAACTAGAACTGCGCTAAAAGGGTAAAAAGTTTGAATTTTGACCATGCATTCACCGAAAACAGGCCGATTACCTTTTCCCTCCCGTATAATAAGAAAAAAATATTGACAAATTTGAGTGACTTCAGTCCATCCCATAAATAAATCTCGGGTCCACCCCTCTTATTTATGATCACCTATTTTTTTTTTTATGAATTGCAATTGAACAGCCCTGGTTACGGCATCTTAGCATAATCCCGATCCTTTACCCCCAATATTGTACCGAATTCCGTGCCACTTCCCCCTTAGCTATTTCCGCTCAAAATTAAAAAAATTACAACTTTTTTTGTATTTTGTAAACTTTTAAAACATATTCTAGACAAATTTCATAATATTTGGAAATAATGCTGATTGACATGACTCTATTTGGATTTACTTTTTATTACTAGTTTTTATTTTCATTCCAACATAAACAAATATTTGTCTTTCTCATAAGAATCTAATCGTAATTGCAGTATTTTTTTTCCAATCTTTTTGAATGACTATTTTGAGTTAAAAAAAATGAGGGACATGGGTAGAAAATAATAATAATAAATATAGGAATATAATTAGCACATTAAAGCCCTTATATAATGATCCAAAAGGATATAGTAATTCACAAACAATAAGATCTTATCATGAGGCATCTATTTTCAAATAAAAATTCCTAGTACTACATTATTGAAAAAAGAAAAGAAAACCTGATGATGAATAAGAAGAAGATCCCCATATCCCTTTTAAGCTGATAGAAATTGAAGACATTGTTGTTATTATTATTATTATTTATGAGAGAGAAAATAAAAAACTGAGTTCCCAGTTAGTTGTATGTTGTATGTTGTATGTTGTATGTTGTATGTGTTTATGTATGTATGCATATATATAGAATATGAGCATGCGTTTAAAAGTTATTTTTGTTATTTTTTTACCTATTTGAGTAAATTACGTAAAGCTTATGCTTATCCAACAGTATGCCACGTTGGTCTTACGTTAGATTCGATCAAGTACTCAACGACAGGTCATAAAGTGCATTTTGTGAACCCACTTTCCTTTGTTTTATTTAGTTTTCTATCATTTGTGTGATTAGACTTTACGTAAGCCTTGTGTTTATCTAAAACTATGACACAATTGTCCACTTGTGTCAATTGTTCACTTGTGTGTGTTTTTTATTTCGGTGGAGCTAATTGTCAACTTGTGTCTTTATTTTTCTTAGGTTATTTCGCTAACATACCGTCCGTCCGTTCTAATTAATTAATATAATTATATTTATGTGTTAATATTATTAAATGAGTTAATTAATTGATCTATTAAAAATAGTTTAATAAAACTTGTGATTTGTTATGAGTTTTATAATGTGTATTACCCAATATATAGTAATGTTTATAAGATTATAATCGGTATTAATATATATAAATAACTCTCATCATGCATTCACATCAATACAGAGAGACTCATAGAGATAAATGATTAGTCTATGTAAAACTAATTACCCATAATTCGTAATCGTATCCAACGCCATGTAATCTGCTACACTACAAAATAATGCTTGATTTAGTGAGAGTCAAAAGCTGTCACAAGCCTGTCGCTAATTTAAAAAGTTGTCGCAAATCTGTCCCAAATTGATTAAACTGTCACAAAACCGTCACAAAAACCGTCGCTAATAAGCTCGTAACAAAAAATACCGTCACTAATCCCGTCGCTATTTGATTATTTTTTTTGTAGTGTATTCTTGTATTCGTTCCAATAAAATTTTGATAATTTGGCATAACGATCTTTTTATATGTTTAGTCATAACAATTGTTATCAGAGTTTTATTTATGTTAGATTATTAGAGTTGATCATATTAATTGTGATTAGTGAGTTTGAGTGTATATCCATGATTTTAATTTGTTTCATGAACTGGTATGGTTTTGAGTTTTGACTGAAAACATGTGTGTTTGATTTATATGATTGTCGGTGATATATTGTTTTGAAAGTCCAAATATGTAGTAATCATGGTACAATTGTATTCTTAATTATTTATAAAGACTACACGTCATCGGTATAAGTTCTTTTACTTTTCATGTTTTAGTCTGACTATGTATATATTTGCTCCTGGTTATTAACTTGATTTAGCATGGGTTATTCATTCAAGATTTTGTTATATATTTGATTATACCCTATAAAATAATATTTTGATTGTGTGAGAGTCAAAATATGTTATAAAACTTTTATAAATTGACCATCATGTCACAAAACTGTCACAAATTAACGGTCCTCACAAACCCGTCACAATTTCCGAATCTATTAAGCTCGTCATAAAAAAAACGGTAGTAATTTCCATAGATATTTGTAATTTTTTGTAGTGATATATACTGAGGTGCATGTTAATGTATTTATAACCTGTGTAAGCGAACCGTGGTTTTGTACAGAACACAAATAGTATATGCCTTGTGGTATATGCCTGTTAAAACTGGCTGGTATATGCCTTGTGGTTTTGTACAGAACACAAATAGTTTAAAGATTTAGATGTACACTATTTTGAATTAAGATATGAGTCCAAATCTTCTTTGGTAGTCCAAATATAACTCAAAGATTTCGATGTACACTATTTTGAATTAAGATATGACCTCAACATATATTCACAAAAGAAATCCAAAACTCAGTTAACATGGAGATATGGATTAAGTTATATTGTTGGTAGTATTCAGTATATGTATATATATTAATTTATGGAATCATTCCAACACGGAGATATAATTCATAATATAACTCAAAACATATTAATTTAAAAGAACAAACAAGTAGAAGAGAAACACCAAATTACTTAGTGTAATAATATTAACTCTTTCGTCTTTTGTGAGATCAACTATTATATATATATATATATATGTATGTCATGCAGGGTTTACTTTTAACAAAACAAATGATTCCATAAATTAATATATATACATATACTGAATGAGGTTGGATTTTTATACTACACTTTTTCTGAAAAAACGCACAAACCGTACATTTAATTTACGGTTTGCAAAATTACATACAAACCGTACATTTAATGTACGGTTTGCAAAAATACATGCAAACCGTACATTTAATGTACGGTTTGTATGTAATTTTGCAAACCGTACATTAAATGTACGGTTTGCATGTATTTTTTTTTTTTTTTTTTTGTAATTTCAATTTGTAAAATAGGAAAAATATATAAAATATGCAAATCTATAATTCACTTAGCTATATATAATTGTTTGTTGTTTGTTTATATTAATTATAGAAATTATAATAATTGTTGATATGTCCCATTTTTTGCAACTGTTCGGAAAGGAAGCAACTGTTCGGAAAGGAAGCAAGCAATTGTTCGGAAAGGAAGCAAGCAACTGTTCGGAAAGGAAGCAACTGTTCGGAAAAATTTTCGAACGGGGCGCTGCCCCGCACCCCGCCCGCTGTCCTGGCAGCGGGACCCCAGCCAGGGGCTCTCGCCCCTTGGACCCCGCCAGGGGCTCTGCCCCTTGGATCCCGCCAGGGGCTCTGCCCCTTGGGACCCCGCCAGGGGCTCTGCCCCTTGGAACCTCGTTTCAATTATTCATATTCAATTATACGTTGGCTCGACGAGCGTGCACTCCGCACTTCCCTAACTCGTTTCCGAGTTTAACGCATTATTGTAAATTAGGGTTTAGGGTTTAGGGTTTGTAATTTAGGGTTTAGGGTTTACGGTTTAGGATTTAGGATTTAGGGTTTAGGGTTTAGGATTTAGGGTTTGTAATTTAGGGTTTTTAATTTAGGGTTTAGGGTTTAGGGTTTAGGATTTAGGGTTTAGGGTTTGTATATTACAGATGAAAGATTTGGACCAATATTGCTGAAATTACTAAACCCTAAACCCTAAACACTAAACCCTAAACACTAAATTAAAAACCTTAAATTACAAACCCTAAACCCTAAATCCTAAACACTAAACACTAAACACTAAACCCTAAATCCTAAACACTAAACCCTAAATCCTAAATTACAAACCCTAAACCCTAAATTACAAACCCTAAACTGTTGGTGATTTTAGTATCATCAATGTATTTT